>PVKZ01000216.1:639851-1146349 GCA_004027375.1 Macroglossus sobrinus
TATATATATATATATATATATATATATATATATATATATATATATATATATATATTAGGGATTCCAGTTGCATGTATGTTAGACTGCCTAGTTTGTCTCACAAGTCTATATTTTGTCCACTTTTAAAAGTTTTTTCCTCTTTGTTCTATATTTTGTATAGTTTATTTTGCTATGTATTTATTCATCTTTAGGTTCATATGTATCTCTTCTTCTTCAGGGTCTAATTCGCCACTACCCCCATCTGATATAGGGGGAGAGACAGCGCAAAAGTGAAGAGATGAGAAGCAGCCAGTGGGCTCTGGGAGCTGCAGGGGTCCAGTGAGGTCTTGCCATGCTCAGCTTCAGCTCATCACAAAGAGAAGGGCAGGTCTACACTTCTGCTTGCCGTGTGGGCCCCATGCAGGAAACTGAATGGGAACGCAGCTATTTCTCAACTGTAAACTCTCTCCCTAGGGAGAGAGTTTAGCCCAAAGGGAGTCATCTTCCAATCTCTCCCTGAGGCAGCTGCCTCTGTCGTCTAATTGCGAATATCTCCAGATCCACACAATGCCAGTGCTGGCAGCTCAACTGTTCTTTCTATGCAACAGAGCTGCTTCACTTGAATGATGAAGAAATCTGAGCTATATGACAGGAAAATAGGCAATGTTCATTGCCAAACGTATTGTGCTGGTATATGTGGGATTTAAATGAAGTTAACCATTGCCTGATGCTCTGTGTTCTGATAATTTTTATCAGTGCACTTTAAAGCAATGGGTTCTAAAAATTTCATCCTGAGGATGAGTCAAAAGCAATGTTTTTATTTCATGTGTGAATCATTTGAGTATCTCTTTAATTAATCATTTGTGATTTTCCTGCAAGAAAATATGAAAGTAATGGGGCTGATGATCTTCCAGAAAAAGTACCTTGTTGCTATCCCGAGACCTTTTAGCCCCTGTACTAAATGAATGCCCATACAGGAGCTTGTGTAAGGAAAGGTATGACTCCATGAAGTATGTTGTTAAAGACACAACAGTACCCAAACCCTCATGACCCTGAACCTGCTATGCTTACAGCAAACCAATCAGGAAGCCAACTCAGGCTAGCCCACATTCATGTTGGTCCTACACTTAGAACTTACAAATAAAGCTGGAAAAGTGTGCCTTACTTTACGCAATCTTTTTCAGAAAATAAATGTCATTTTTTTTCTAAATAACATCATTTTCACTAAGGCGCTAGATGAACAATATTATGTTTAATGAATTCATTCTAAGGGGTATTATCATGAACAAACTGTTATAACACAATAGGCAACATGGAGAAAAACAAAATGTAAGTTTTAGGGCCAAGCACTTGGGAAGATTAAACTAAGAACCTTGACGCCAACAGAAATAGATGGTCAGGCGGGAGGACACTGCCTAAAGGAATCTGTCAGGTAGGATGAAAATTGAGAGTGCTTTGTAGGAAGGAAACCTAGGTTCCAGACCTTCCAGTTACAGGTTAAGGGGCCTTTGTAAATCATTTAATACTCCAAATTTTTAGCTTCTCCCTTGTAAAATGGTTATAATATCTGTCTCATAGGGCACTGAGAATATTAAATAACATGTATACATGCAATGGCTCTATATAAACTGTAAAACCCAGTGACTGCTGAGGGCCAGAATTTAAAGAAGGCAGAGGTGCCTGTGGACAGCAGTTGCCAGAGAGGAAGTTTGGAAGCAGAGAGCCTGAAGGTCGGCTGGACCTTGGAGAGGCCATGGAGAGAAGGTAGAACAAGAGTGCCAGGCTAGATGGATGGCATTATAATGAATGCCACACTGATGAGAATGTTTCTAGTCCCTCCTTCATCATGGCCACGCTTCTCTAAACTCCGGGGAGAGAAGTGACAAGCTGGCCCTAAAATGGCACAGCCTCCAGACCATTCCTGCCTGGGGGCATGAGGTGTTCACAATTTGATTCAAGGATGAAAGTTGGATCTAGTGTCGCTGGTACCCAACATTGAGCACACATGAAAATCACCTTGGAACACTGTAAGAATACCTAGTCTCCATCCCTGGGCTGCACTGAAGCAGACTTTTTGGAAACGTGAGGGCTCTGGTGTTGTTTTGTAAAGATCTAGAAGTGATTCTGATGAAAGACGAAGTTGAGAACTGCTGTTTAGTTCATGATGTATGGATAGAGAGATTCATTCACAATAGAAATGGCCTGCCAACCATTAGTGAAGAAAAGTTAATTCTGTTTGCTAGTGGTCCCCAAAGGGGGCCGCTTGGGCTCCCAAAAGAGGGCCAGTAGATCTGAAACCTTGTTAGTGTGCCACAGACTTCTGCCTCCTTAGAATTCCATGTTCCACTATCAATTGCTCTATAATTGCAGGGCTCTGGCAGGTGAAGGCTCAGCCAGGGAAAACATTTAATGGCCAGAGTGGGACACTTACCACTGCTCACGAAGTATGGCATTGCACGAGTTCTCCTGTCCAAGTCCTTTAATGTCCTCATTGTCCACACCCACCCTGCCCAGCTTTCTACATGAACCCTGCAGAACTGCGGGAGGAAACTGGACCCAAACATCCTCACATGAGCCAGAGCTATTACTACTACTAACAGCAAGTTGTTCTCTATCCACCTTAATTTCATTGGATCTGTTATTATTTTAAAATTTTGTTTATTGTCTGTCTCTTCCACTGAAGAAGGTAAGATCCATGAGAGCAAAGATATTTGTGTGTCACTCACTGCCATCTCCCCAGTGCCTAGAAATGTGCCTGGCATACAGCAGGCACTTAATTAACACATGGTGCACAGATGAATGATGGAAAAGCCTCATGCTGGGAACTTATTTAGTGCCGGGAATGGCACCACACCTTTACATCCATTATCACCCTGAATTTCCACAACAACCCCGTGGAGGAAGTGCTATTATTTATTCCCATTTCAGAGCAGGGGAAACTGAAACTCTGAGGAGTTAAGACATGTGCCCAAGTTTACACAGGTAGTAAGAAGTAGAGATAGGACTTGAACCCATAGCTTTCGAACTCCAAAGACCAAGTTCTTAACCATATATTGTACTAACATCTTCCACACGGGGTGACACCTGACAATGTCCTCAGCAGGAACTGCTTGCAAATCTTGGTTTTGCTCTGACACTGAGTAGTAGTGTGTTCATGGCAATCTCTAGACATTGTGCTGTCTAAGGACTGACAAGGAATTCAACCCCAATATTCCACCCCTGAATCCAGGATTATTCAAGCAGGATTGTTAATCTACTGCAAACAAGCTCATATTCTTTTATAGGTTTCTTGTTTTAAGATCACCCTTCTAGCATATTGAAAGGGCTAAGATGAGAGCAAAATGTGTCTCTCTTGAGTGGAGAGCCTCTGGGGGACCTTTACTTTACATTTTATATTGTTCTACAATAAGTATGTGTATGAATTATGGTCAGGAGTCAGCTGCTCTTACAAAGAGGCCACAAAATGCACTAGACTATAGGAGCTGGAAGTTTAATTTTCCTTCATGTTAACTGTCCAGGGCAGCTGGGCTTTGCTTCACAAGGCATCCAGGCTGTCGGCTGACCCTGCATTTCTGCCTTCCTCAACAGGTGATTGTCCCTCCTTGGCCTAAGGCACCTGCTCTACTTGTCATCCATGTGGTTGAAAGTGGCTCATTAGCGCCACCTTAGGTAAGAGCTTTATTTTCAGAGAATTACTCTATTTCACTAGCCAAAACCTAGTTACATGGCCATCCCACTAGCTAAAAGGGAACCTGGAAAACCATCTCTAGCTGGGTAGCTTGTGCCCTGCCAGCCTGTGATGAGTTCACTCTAAAAGGATTTTTTATCTTCCTACATCTGTATTGCTCTGGCTGCTTCTAATATCTGCCAATGTCCCTAAAGTAAATGTGACACAGTCCCTTCTTTTATAATAGAGTGAAAAGTTGGTTGTATTATCCAAGTCCTCCATTAGGTCTCCCCAAGGTTGCTGACAGCCTTCCGCTGGGTGGTGCCTATGGCTATATTTTAAAAAGTCTCTTTAAACCCAGGTTTTTAAAGAGTCAATTACAGTTGAAAATAGATGAGAGAAGGAAGTTAGAAGACCAGAAGGGATAACAAGGCAGAGATTTATGAATCCACCAGACATATACTGAGCATCAGCCATGAACCAGGCATTATTCTTGGTCCCAAGGATATATTATCTGAATTGGAATTTCAAACTGGATTCAAATTTACGTAAGAACAGGCCAACATAGATAATTGGTATAAAGACCAAAGATGTTTCTGCAGATTTTGAGGACTCCATCAGGGGTGGCAGACAGACATGGGGATGGATGTGGCCATCCTTGCCCAGGAACACCCAGAGAAAGCTATGGACCATCTGCTTTCAGATGATGAGGACAGTTGCTGAGGCCCTCTGATAAATCCCCCTGCTGTAGAAGAGGGGCTGTTTATGGATTTCTGGAGGACAGACTGTTTTCTGATTCTCTTTGCTTGCCCTACCCGGAAAAACGTTCAGGTTTCTTTTTAAGGCTCCACATTCAGGATCATTCTATTGCAAGCTATGCATATGTATCTGTTTAATTTTAACTGAAGCTCTTTACGAAAAGGCAAGTTCATTTACACAGAGCTCAGACAGAAGGCTTCCCCAGTCCTGACACCTTGCTTATTTGCTACGTAAAGTCTTTTAGACGAAAAGAACAGATTTTTGCATTTTGTTTCCATTCTTGCTTCAGAAAAAAAAATTTTTTTTAATCCACACAACAGTCCTAATTGGAAGGAATTCTTGATCCATTTCACTGCAGTTTGTTTATTTCTGGTCAGTGTCCAAAAGGCTTGGCCCCTACCCCTGTGCCTTCTCCAACAACATTCCAACTTTATTCCAGAGCAGACAGGGTTCACAGACCTCAGAAATCTCCACAGAGAGCCCAAGGTGACATGCAGGAGAACAGGCCTCTCACTCCAGGCCTGTCCTCAGCTTCCTTTAAGGCCCAAGCTGCTCTGCCACACAGGTATACCCCTCTCCCCTCCTTTCCACTCACTCAGCTGTCTCTTCCTGCACAGAGCTGCCCCACCCTACTATCTCCACATCCTGTGTACAGGCATGGGAACTGGGAGGTGGGTGGTCAAAGGCTAATTCTGGAATTGACTATAGCCCCTGGAGTGGTGCAGGTACCCAGGGCGACTCCAGCCTCCATAGAGCTACTTTGGGTTAAGCCCTCGCATGATGAGGGCTTAACCCAAAGAGAAAGTACCTGTTAAAGACAAAGAGATCAGACTATAACGAGGCAAAAGGTGGGGTTATAAGGTAGATTTCAAAAGCAAGGTTTCTCTGAAAACACATTCTGACACAAGCAAAGTCAGCATCAAGGGTCACCTTAGAAATTATAGGGATTGGAGAAGCCTCCAAGATAATATGCAGTCAATATGGGGATCTTTAAGGCAAGACAGCAGAGAAGGACCTGGAGATGGCCTGACCAGGTGGCACACCAAGGACCTACAGATAATTTTGAGTTGGTCCACCGTGTGTGTGTGTGTGTGTGTGTGTGTGTGTGTGTGTGTGTCTGTGTGCGCGCGTGTGCGCACGCGCATGCATGTGTGTGTTTCCCCTTAGTTGATATGTAATGCTTTTAGATGATACATGTGTTCTCTACTTTGCTACAGCTCCCACCACTCCTGGTCATCCTCTACCCTCCTCTTCACTAGCGTATATATTACCCACTACCTGCCTCAAAAGTAAGCAGGAGCCAGAGAGGAGGAACGAAAGTTATGAAGGAAGGTCATATCTCCATCATGCCTCAAACTGTACTTTGTTAAAAGCCTTGGGGAGGAGAGCATGGAAACTTAGCCTCAATTCTCCAAATTATCAGATTTGGAAATGAGCATAGTCCTGGTCCTCCCTTGTCCTCATGGAAATCATACACAGCTTCAAAAAGTTTCATTCACACTGAAACTTAGAGACAGATAAAATCTGTAGACTCTAAAACATGTGAACAGGCTGTCAAGAACAAAAGCCTCACAGAAAGAGGTACAGGAGTGTCCAGGGGCAGCAGGGTTTAGAAATGTAAGCAAAATATACTTCCTGAAGGTGACTTGCTTACCTGCCCTGTGTTTGCACTGACTGGTGAAGGAATTGGAGGTCCCTCTGGATGCGGTTTGACTCAGAGAAGCTGCGAAGGAAGAACTTTATAAAGAGTCACACATATTTTCAGAAAGCAGTCCATCTCTGTGGAAACAGAAAGAGAGGTCCTTTGGGATTAGAATTCTAGAAGGCTGTTATTGCCCCAGACCCTGGTTAGAATCTTCAGGAAAAAACATTATTTAGGAAAGCTCAAGCCATACAATCTGTAAGTCATGAAGAAGAAAATAGAATAGCTTTGATACAAACTTACTGTAAGACACAAAGAGCAGAAAATTATGTCAACTGAAGAACATGCACCAGAAAAATGTGGCCTGAAAGAGAGGAAGTTATGATCAAACATTCCACTATACATTAGAAACAAAACGCCAAAATCCTCCACAAAACAATTTAATATCTAAAAGAAAACCACTAAGCCCAAGTGCAGGAACTTGAAGGAAAGACGACAAAGCATCAGGTGGTAAGACTAGAAGACTCAGGAAAGAAGCAGAAAAAGAGAGCCATAATGCAAATAAAGACAAAATTAGAAGGAGGAAAAGGGAGCAAAGCACTACAGAAAATGCTAAGGGAAGCAAAAGATAGAAATATAAAATGCAAATGAATGAAATAGAGATGAAGACTTCAAAAGGATTAGAGAGAAAATGATAGTGAGAGCAAGAAGTCAACAGAAAGCCAACATATGCAAAATTGAAATCGTTAAAGAAACCAAAACAATACAATGTAACAAATATTTAAAAATATAATTCAAAACATGTCCTAAAATAAAACGAGATTTGAATCTACTTATTGAATGAATGTTCACACCACTTATCAGAGTAACCTGATCAGCACAGTCACCATAGGAGACAAAGCCTAGTCCAGTTACTGGATTTAAAGAAAGTGGCCTTTGGAAAGTAAAGCATAAAAAAAAGTCACAAAGAGAAAAAAAAATTAGATTGAACTCAGACTTTACCAAAATAGCATTTAGCATTAGAAGAGACTAGATAAACGTTTAGAAGATATTTAAGGAAAGTGCAAACCAAGAATTTTATATCATCCAAGCTGTTCAGCAATTTTAAAAGCTAGAGAAAATCATTTGAACTTGCAAGAACTCAGAAGTATTATCATTCCCATGAGCTATTCTTTAAGAAACAACCAAAAAATAAGCTTTGGCCAACTGAATGTCAGCTACAAAAACTTCAGCCAAAAGCCTAACTGTAAGCATTGATTATATTCAGGTTTAGATCTAAGAGTCAATGTAATGTGGAGATTAGAGAAACAAATTAGAATGTAAATGTTATCGCCCTGATAATGTAGAAATAACAACCAATACAAATTGGAATGAAAAAAAAGGGTAAAGATGGAAGGAAGTTCAGTAATTGCCTTATCTATAAAATCCGGGAGACCAAGGAAAGAATTTAAAGCTAAATAATCAAATAATAAACATATAAACATTTTAAGAGTCCAAAGTAAAAACTAATAAAGATAATGTTGGGAAGTGGAGGAAACATAGAAGAAAGAGAAGAAAGTACATCCTAACTTTATTATTGCTCAATACTGTTTAAAAAGCAGATGATCAAGGGTTTTGCATGATGATGTAATTGTAAAGATAATCATTAGAACAGTATTATAAATCCACCTAAATATCAGAACTTCTTTTGAGGCCTTTTCTCCATCCTTTCCCTCCCTCCCCAGACCTCTCCACCTCCCCGCCCGTTCCCTCCCTATATTCTGTCCCCACTTCCCTCTCCCCTCCCCATTCTCTCTTATTCCATACCCTGCTCCAACTCAGAAAACAAATAGATTTTTATAATGAAAGATTTTATAACATTATAATGAGAGAACAAAATGATCTGACACATATAAGATCAAACTCATCTTTCATGTTAACGCATATACATAAGATTAACTCATATAAATGAGATTAAATGTTTTCACATTGCATCATCAATCACATCCAATTTTATACTGTGCAAAAGCGACTTATCTAAAACAGTGAAACATAAAGGCTGAAAGTGAAAAAAGCAAATAGGTGTGCCAGGCAACACAAAGTAGTGCCGTCAGTCTACCTTCAAAGAGGAAGAAATTCAGGACGAAAACCATCCAATGAGGCAGAAGAGGGGACATGATAATGTTAAAGAATACAGCACACAATAAAAACAGAATAATGAATATCTATGTGTAAAATCACATAGCAACAATATTTATGATGCAGAAATCAGAGAAGAAAACAAATATAGCAGGAAACTTTACAACCATATTGATTCATGTCAGAATTAATGTCAAATAATAATACAAAAATAAGTAAATTTAATTTTTAACACAAAATAAGTAAAAATTAAGAAAGTTGATTGGGTTGATATATCAAAATCTATATCCTAAAAATGGAGAACTTCTGTTTTTTTTCAAGGGTCAGTGAAATACCTATGAAAACTGGCCACATAACAAACCAATATGAAAATCTCAACAAATTCCTAAATGTAGAAATAGCAGTCAAAATCCTCTGATCATAATATAGTTAACCTAAACATTAATAATAGAAAAACAGAAAGATTCTTTTATCTGAAATCTTAAAAAATATAAACAACTCTCTCCTAAACATCTATTAGGTCAAAAAGAAAAAATGCAACAAAATTGCAGAAAACCTAGGAAACAAAAATTGAAAACATCATACAATAAAACCCATGAGTTTTAGTGTACTCAAAGAAAAATGCACATCCTTAAACATTTATGTCAATAAAAATAGAATAAAACAAATTATTTGAAACTTCTAATTCAGTTTTTAAAACCCTGATTGTTTTAAACTCAGTTGTCAACCTGAATGTGTTACATTACAGTAGATTCAGAGGTATAATTGATGAACAATCAACTGTACATGTTTAAAATGTACAATTTGTGGAGCTGGGACCTATGTAGCCACGTATGAAACCATTGCCACAGTCAAAGTAGTGAACAGATATACCAACTCCCAAAATTTCTGATGTTCTTTTATAATTCCCTCCTCTTGCCTCTCTCACCCATGTTCCTAACCACTGGTCTAGTTTCTGTCAATACAGATTGGTTTGTACAATCCAGGAATTTTAAATATATAGAATCATAAAATGTGTGTGTGTGTGTGTGTGTGTGTGTGTGTGTGTGTGTGTGTGTAGCCTAGCTTCTTTCACTCAACATAATTGAGAGTCACTGAAATTTTTACAGCTCTAATGATATGATATCTAGGATGTGCCTCAAAATTCCTTTGGATGAGTGGCAGTAGGTGAAGGTGATGAAGACGATAGGCTGTAATAATTATTAAAGCTGGATCATGGAAACCTGAGAGTTCATTATACTATTCCAGTTACTTACATAAATGTTTCAAATTGTCCATAAGTAAAAGGTTTTAAAAATTATTCTGCTCCATCTTGTTCTTATGCTATTTAATATTATACTATAGGTCTTAAATTCTTATTTATTACTGTCACTCAAAATAGTTGTCCTTGAATATACATTTTGAGGTTGTAAAACCTAAACTCTCTATCTGCAGGACTCCAGCACAGTGGATCAATTCTACTTAAAAACAAACAAAATAAAACCTCCTCCTGACTTCAGTTTTAATGTGTCTGCTGCTAGACATCATGGCTACTCACATTCCCAGGAAGAAATGTTTGTGCCAATCGGTATTTTGCATCTTGTAGACACAGCAGGCAAGATCAGCAGCTGATGGCCAAGGTTGTTCTGAGGGAAGACATTTTTGCCAGAGAACTGGAGAATTTGCCAGCTAACTCAGTGGTCTTCTTCCTCAGGCGAGGGAAGATAAAGGAAGACTGTGGGCCAGATCTTTCCTGGAATACACCCCTTGTGTGGTAGCAAATGACCAGGAAATGCCCAGGGAAGGTGATAATGGAAAGGGCTGGGCATAATGGGTACTAAACCTGGGGTAACGTGACTGACCACGGCTTCTCAGGATAATAAAACACCACAGCGGGGTCAGTCTTGGCCTGCTCAGCCCATTCACAGAGCATCTGTGAGGTGCTCAGGACGTGCTGCACAAAGGATGCCCAGGTGCAGATTGGGGGCTGGGGGCAGTGCTGCGGAAGTGTTGGCACCCTGCCTTGGAACCAGCCCATGTCAGGTCTGGGGCACAGTGGCTTCTAAGCTAAGGAGCTGATGGGACTAGAGGAAGCGGGGTGGGTAAGAGTAGCTGGTTTCACATTAGTGGAGGCCACAAACCCCAACCGCGTGGGCCTGTATGTCGGCATTCTCAACAGTCACAGTGGGAACAGCCACAGAGCACAAAACATTGGAGAAAGCCCTGCCTTTCTATGCGTGGCAGTCTATATATTCTTTTCTGAAGAGCGTAAAATCATTCTAACTCACTGCAGTGGGTCCAAACAGATCCCACTCACCATTTCCTGGGTGTGGGTGCTGTGGGCAGAAGCCAGGAGGAATTTAAAAGAAGTTGTGCTATTTTGGGTGTTAGAATTTGTCAGAACACCAATGCAGCAATATGTCTATGTGAATTCCTGCTATCTAGACACAGAGCTTATCTGGACGCTCACATTTACTAATCTGTCTTCTCAACAAGTTCCTTCATAGCCTTCTCCCTTACAGATTCCCTCTCAGCTCTGGGACATGAGCTGTGACCCCAGGGCAGGCTAATGTGAGGGGAGGGCAGAACTGGGATGGTATCATCACAGCTGTGGGCAAGTCCGACGTTCACTAGGAAGGTTCCAGATGGATCAGCTCTGTCCCCTGTGGTAACTGGATCACGAATCCAAACAGAAAACCCAAGAAAAGCTGCTGTGGGGGCCAAGCAGGGCCAACGCTATTACCTGACCAGCACACATCAGGGAAAGGAGGTCACTCAGAAAAGCAGGGAAGACTATTCTGGGGGAAGAAAAGGCGAAACGACATCAGCAGACAGAACATGACAGACTGGCAATCCACGTCTAGAAGTTTCCTTTCGGAGACTGGCATGGAGCTGGCAGGCAGCGCCCTATTTCTGGTGTCTTGTTGTGTGAGGCTAGGCAGGGACACACACAGCAGAGGCTCCTCTGACGAGGACTGCACTTTAAATCAGAGGAGAAGGCAATGAGGGCAAAAATAATAACTATTCTTAGGCCTCAAAATTCAAGGTGTTCTAAAATGCCAGCCTAGTAGGACGGTTTTTCCTTCTTGCCTTTTCCAAGGCCTCCTGATAGGTGACACTTTGGGGAGGTGGGGCAACATACCCATTGTCCTCCTGTAGCCCCACTCAGGGACCAGCTATCTAATTTCCACTATTTAACCTGGTCGGGAAGCGAAAAGGAAGTAAGCAAGGACCTTCCGCCTCCACGATTCTCTGACGTCATGCCCAAGCTCCACAGAGGCTCTGAGCTCACTGGTCTGCGGGAGGAAAAGGAATATAAATCTGGCTTTATTTTTTTCAAACCAAGTATCTCCAGGGGATTGGGTGTGGACAGTCTCTGGACCCCACTTTGAGAACTCTTCCCCCTTGTGGCCAGTGCCCTATAAATTGTACTCATGAGCACATGAACTTGAAGGAGATGTAGGAATGAGAAGGCATTAACCGTGGAACTGGAAAAGGCTGAGAGGTTGTACAGGGCAAGACCACTGTGATACTGTGATTTTATAAAAAGAAATATATATTTGGTCTTTGTTCCTGTTTCTGGCTCCTAAACCCTTTGGAATTTCTAATGTAGTGACTTTTGGAAGCACCTAAGGCTGGGGGCTGGTTGCCGCTGGAACCAACCACACAATTAGAGGGTTGAAACTTTCAGTCCCAAACTCCTACACCCAGGAGGGGACACAAGCTGGAGACTGAGTTCAACCACTAATGGCCAGTGATTTAATCAAGCATGCCTACATAATGAATGAAGCCTCCCTAAAATCCCCAAAGTATGGGGTTCAGAGAGCTTCCAGATTGGTGAATACGTGGAGATGTGGGGAGAACGTCACACTCGGAGACTGCATGGAAGCTCCACTCCCGTCCCCACACCTTGCTCTTTGCATATACCCTTTCATTTAGCTGTTTTTGGGTTATAGCCTCTGTAATAACTGGTGGTCTAGTGAGTATAATGTTTCTCTGAGCTCTGTAAGCCGCTCTAGCAAGTTAATCAAACCCAAGGTTCGACGGTAGGGTCAGTCACTGGAGCCTCCAATCTATAGTCAGAAGCACAGGTGACAACCTGGATTTGCAATTGGTGCATCTGAGGTGAGGAGTGTTTTGTAAGATTGAGCCCTTAACCTGTGGGATCTGACATTATCACCTGGTAGATAGTGTCAGAATCAAGTTGAATTGTAGGACACAGCTGGTATTAGAGAATTGCTTGAGCAGGGAAAACCCCACACATGGAATTGAGTGCAGAATTAGAAGCCTGAACCCCAAGTTTCAGCGACCTGGTAAGAAGCTGAGTCCCATGGGACTCAGACAGCTATGGCCAGTATTCAGAGCCCTGAATGGTTATACAGGCCTGAACAGAAAAAGGACTCCTTCCCTTTCCTCCTCTTATACTGGTTCACAGCAAAGATAACTCCCCTTTTTTCTCCCTCGAGCACAGAAAGGGTTTTCATTAAACAAAGATGCTATTGGGGTGCTCTTTGCAAAGCAGAGGGGCCCTTCTGGGGGCTGGGAAAAGCCCCCACCATGGAGAAAGGCAATACTGGCTGGTTCGGTAGGGTCAGCCAGTCTCGTCCAGGGGCTGGGTGAAGGGAGCTTGCAAAAAAGTGCCGCCTGCACAGAAATGTTAATTGTGCGGGATGACTACACCAAGAGAAGGTAACCACTGTCAAGACTAGGCATAAACCTGCCTCAGGGCTGATGGAAATGCTTTCTTAGTATTAAGATGCTTCTAATTGGATCTCTGGTCACAGCAAATAGCAGGTCATAATTATTATCAAAAAGAGTCCACCTCTTACCAAATAAAACAAAGGTGATGATAGGTAGCCCTCCTCTGACTTCTTTACAGAACTCCGAGTAACATGCCGTACTCTGGTTTCAGCCTCCAGCCTCCTTTTTCTGCAGTGACTGCGATGCCCTGGATTTTCCTGAAGGTGCCCGGTTCTGCATTCTTTCTTTGCTAAAACAGAAGGATGCCAGGCCCCAGTTGTGCTGGATCAGAATCTCCAGAGATGGCATCTTGAATCTATATTGTTTGAAAAGGACTATAGGTGACTTTGGTGCACCCTCAAGGTTGGCAACCACCCCTGACACTAGTGGGTGCCTTGTTCCCATTCTTCATTCTGAGTAGGAGGATGAGCCCAGCCAGGACTTTTTTAAGCAGGACAGATAACTCCAACTTGGAGTATCTTACACTGAAAGGGGGTCTCAGTGGGCGGTTCTGGTGACTGGCTTGGCTGGACTGCAGGGCACCAAGAAGACTCCTGGATTCTCCTCAATCTCCCTGCTCTGCTTTCTCCAACTGGCTGCATTCTCAGACTGACTCTGGAGGCAGAGATAACTTATCAACGTCACCTGACAGAGAAGTCCAGAGACAGGAACACTCTGAGTGTGTCTGTATCAGGCACAAAGTAAGTGCTTAATCTTACAAAATGTGTCCCTTGTCACTCGCATTTCCTAGAGTAGGAAAGAAAGGCTGGAGAGGTTACTCGGTTCATGGTGGAGCTGGACACTGAACTTGGGGCTATCCAATGCCAGAATCAAGTGGTAACAGGATGGCTCTCAGCCTCCAGAACCCTCAGGACCACATGGCTTCCCTCCTGCCCTGGCTTGTCCACTACCTCTTTCTGATTCTTTTGATTTAAATGATGTCCCCTATCTCATTTGGAAGCATCTGGAAGAGCAGTCATTGTGTGTCGACACCTTCTAGCAGTTTGTGAATCTGGCACACTGCCTTCAGCTCTGCACTTCAGCACGCGGCCTCTCTCCAGGGGGTCCCGGTGCCCGCTGCGGGTCTGGCACTGGATCCGCCCACAGACTCGAAGGTAGTGGAAGTATTGGCACCTCCACGTCCACCACAGATTTAACACTATGGCAAATGTGTTACAAAGGGTTTTTTTTTTTCATTACAAGCCCTATTTTGTAGAAGAGTAAAGAGTCATTAAGACAAAGTGAGTAACCTGGAGTGGGCAGTAGATTTAGAGATAATTCTTTTCTGCCTCAACTTTTGCTCTTTATAGTCATAGGGTTTAAAATTTCCTGAAAGACAATTCTCTCTCTCTGAAAGAAAAGGCGAGGTTTCTAGGAATTCTCGCATACAGAGTGGCTGAGCTGCCTTGCTGAGCACCAAGGCCTATCTGCGAGCAGCCCCTCTGCGTCATCATGTCCCCTCCCCCTCCTTCCTTCACTCTGAGGCAGCGCTATTATTTCTAAACTACATTATATGCTTTTATAATTTTGCTTTCCTACTGTGACATCAAGACTGAGCTTTAATAGGAATGTAAACACCAGTTTTAAATCCTTTTGCAGGCTTACTGTTTTTATATTCCACTGTGTGTTTGTCTCTCTGTGAATACAAAAACCAGGCACTAACAAGTAGAGTGAGAAAATGAATTTCCTTTGCTGTTATGTTGGTTCCAGCTGGAGGCACTGCAACTTGTCACAGGAATGTATTTCTACCCTCCTTCACTCTCTGACACCACAAGATAACAAAAGCAAAATCCAAACCATTTCTTCCTCCACCAAGATGCAGAACAGAATTGTCACCAGTGATGAAGGCTCACCTGTAATCTGTCTGTGACTGACCCCTGGGTCTATGAACTCCAAATCGAATAACTGGGTGCTACTGAGTGCTGTCCATAAACAATGTCAGACACAGAGAGGCAACAAGCTGAAAGGGCTAGGACAACGGGCAAGTTGCTGACGAATGTGGAGGAAGAGAAGCGGGTTGTGCCACACAGAGCTGGCACATGACAGACACATTTCAGCCCATCAATGCATCAGTTTTATGACTGAGATGATATCTGGTAGCAAATAACATGTAATTACCTAGAGGAAAAAACAGAAGAGTTTAAGAGCCTGTAGCCTTGGTCATTTTTTTCTGTAAAAATTATCTTCCACTTAGAATTCTCATCTCATTCTGGCTGATCTGCACTGTGTCTCATTCAACTCTCTTGTGATTAGAAATCAGTGTTGGTGAAGTTGTCACTACATGTCCCTATGTCTCCAAACTGCACACTTGTTTAGAGATAGGTGACAGGTAAAAAGTTCCATTTTGAAGAGGTCATGTTTAAGGTACCTGAAAGGTTCTCCAGGGACAGCAGTCCAGTGGGCAGTGAGAGACCTGGTATCTTGAGCTCAGCTGCATTTGAGAATGGAGATTCTGACTGTGCCTCAAGCTGTAGGAGAGAGGAAGCAGGATGTATATGGAATGTGACTGGCCTCTTGCGGACCAGTCAGAGGAAGAGGAAAAAGCAAGGACAAAAAGAGGGAACCAGAAGTGAGGTACCCTGGGGAACAAGGGCAGGGCAGAGTTGCAAGGAGTGGTCATTCAACGCTGCTGCTGAGAGTCTGGATATGAGAAAAAGCTCAGGAGAGAATCTAGATCCAGGGGTTCAGAGTTGGCCGTGATTTTGCAGAGGGTCAAAATTCCGTAGCTAAAGGAGAGATGAAGACGTGCAGATTACTCTTAACAAGCAATGTGCTGGAGCAGGAAATGAGAGGGGTTGCCAGCAGTCCACTGGAAAGAACATACTGTGTGGGGCTCTGAGTCTGGGCGGGCTGCCAGAGCATGTGGCTGCCCTTAGCGGGCAGGTCTTCTTTTATGGAGAAGTAGAGGGCCTGGCTCACTGTACAGTGTCATCGTCCACACTTGGGCATGCAGTCAGACTAATGGGGTTTAGACCCCTCTTTATAGCCCTCTTCTACTTTCCAGCTATGTGATTTCAGACACATCACCAGACTTTTCTGTGCCTCGCACTACCCACCTGTGAAACAGGGATATACAAAGTACTTAGCACAGTGCCGGGCACATAATAGGTGCCCAATTAAAGTATGCTCCTCTGAGTAGTCAAAGTCAATTCAGCAGTCATATGTTGGGCACCTACTGTGTGTCATGGCCCTTGTCAGGGCACTGGAAATTCAGAAGTAGACAGGGCAGACACAGTCTCTGCCTCATGGAAAGTGGCCAGAAAGCCAGGTGGGGAACACTGGATTAAATAAGTAACAACAATTTTGAAGAGTGTTATGGCAGGGGAAGCAGTAGATGCTGTGGATTTTATGGCACAGGACTCCTTCCCCAGTGCAGGGGATGGAGCAGACCTCCCTGAGACAGGGTTGTTTGGAGGGATGCTGGAAGGATGAGTAGCTTGGTATGTGGAGGATAGGAGATCAATGAATTTCCAGTTGAGTTTCTAAATTTCTGACAGCACATTTTGTTTTTATTTACACACAGCAGCCCTTAGCATCAGACTTAGCTCTCCTACATGACCCAGAATGTTTGTGATTTACAAACTGGAAAATAAATGTGTTTGCATCCCGAGACAGTCTTTCAACCACTCCAATAAATTCTCCATCAGTGGCTCTCAGCTCTTAGCCACTTCCCTTGCATTTGGCTGCTCGTGAATTATAGGTAAGTAAATCAGATTTTAGAGAGCTTCATTCCTACAGATTCATTCTGATCATGTCTCTCTCCTGAAAATATGGGCTTGCGCATTCTGTTAAAATTAGTAGAGAAGTGTGTGGTCTGTGCCAGGTGGAACTTTTTTGCTGAAGTCCCTCCTTCCTCAGAATGCTGAGCACCTTTGCCCGACCCCCTAACCCCATCAGTCTACATATTGTTCCCTCTTGGATCAACTTCTAGCCTGTCTTTCTTTGTCCTACAGCTGATCACCTAGCAGAATTTCCTGGGGAGTGAATCTCAGCTGGAGGGGGCTTTGCCTCCTACGTTTGAGATCACCAGGCTCAGTAAGTGGCCACCTAGGTGCAGACACAACTACTTCCCCTAAATAACTCTCAAGACCCAAGCTTTCCAACATTTGTAACTTTAAACCTCAAACCTCCCAGGAAAGTGAGTGCCTCAGAAGACGACCTTGAAATGCACACCTAGCTCATGCCAGTCTCCATTGCCCTCCGTCACTGGTTGCATTATCAGGGTAGGGGGTGAGGCCCTGGGCTCTGAGTAGAAAACAAAAAAACGCTGGCTATACTAAAATAAATAGTGTCTCTCAGGCATCTGTGTCCTTCCCCCAACCTCTTGGTTGAGGATGTCATCGTTGATGTAATTCGTTAAGCTGAGGTCATACTGCAGTGGGACGGTCCCTGGTTGTAACATGACTGTTGTCCTTAGAACAGAGGAGGCACAGAGACAGACATGCGCTTGGGGAAGATGATGTGCAGACCCACAGGGAGAGTACCTTGTGCTGGTGGAGGCAAGAGACTGGGGTGGCGAGTCTGAGAGCCAAAAAGAATCAAGGATTGACAGCAGCCACCAGTGCTAGGAGAGGGGCATAGAGCAGACTGTTATCTGAGTCCCCAAGAAGGAACTGACCATGCGGACACCCCCGCTGAGGACTTCTGGCCTGGACTGTGAGAGCACAGAGTTCTGTGGTGCTCTCCTACAGTAACCCTGGGAGACTAAAACGCTGGCCCTTTCAGATGAGTAGGAGGCAGTGGGAGGCAGCGTGGCCAGGGAATTCCCTGCTCACGTGAGTGTAAAGACCCTGCTCTCCCAGACGTCCCTGTGTGCGAGGCCCTGGGGCTTTGGAGAAAGCTTGGGTGTCTCAATAGTGGGTCTTAAATATAGACTCTCATTTAACAAAATCAAATAGAATGGCAGGTTTTGGAATTAAACAGACTTGAGTTCATATCCAATGCAGCCCGTCTACTGAGTTCATACTCCTCTAGCCCTGAGTTTCCTCATCTGCAAAATGGAGATAGGAGTGGCTGTCTCCTAAGGATCGGGAGCATTAAATGACATAGCATGCTTGATGCAGATGCTTAATTAATGATTATGATGATCATCATTGTCATGGAAAGACTTGACATGCAGAGAGCCACTGAGTGAAGTCTGAGTTTTAGATCATGTCTGGGGAGGATGCTCTTCTTTTGACTACTTCAGGTGTGTCTGGGCATCCAAGGCAGTGACTAGCACCGCCCCTTGGGACTGCTGAATGGGGCTTTTGGCTTCTTTCTCTCCCTCTGAATCTGCTCCCAGGCGCAAACAAGAAATCCTGACCTCAGCCACCTGGTTGCTGCCAGGGGAAGTGCTATGCTATTTTTTTTGCAAGTTAGAATCCTAAGAATCCTCCATCACCCTTTGCCATCTTCCTTTCCTGAATCTAAGTTGCCACTGAGTCCTATCATATCTGCATGCTCTTAGAACCTCCCTCTACATTTCCCTGTGAATGCCTTGCCTGGACCTTTACAGTGGCCTCTGGTGGGGTTCCCAGGCCTCCAGTCAGGGCTGCTCATTGCCTTCTTCATATGTAAATCGATCTTGCTCATGAGCAAAAACTTGCAGCATCTTTACTGCAGCATCCTACAGAGTGAAGCTGCCAGGCCACCTGCCTTAGAGTCACCTGGGTAACCCTTAAGCAAGCAAATGCCCAGGTCACCCCTTTCCTCCTGAATTAAAACCTCAAGGAGAGGGTGGGAAGGGCCCAGGCAGGTGCGTTTTAATCATACTAATCCTGGATGATTGCTCAACCTCAGCCTAGCTTTCAAGGACTTCCAAGACCTGACTCTTCAAACCCCAGGCATATCTCCTGGTCACCAACCCCATGGTCATCTCTGCCCCAAAACTTTTTCCCTCCTGGCAGAGCCCAGATTCCCACAAATAGTCCTAAAAATGTCAGCCTTCTTTGCAGCTAGAAGGCCAGGGCCCACTCCTATTTCTGGCAGTAGAGGGAGGCATTCTGGTAAGAAGGGATTCTAGTAAAAGCCCCCTATCCCCACCCCCAATCAAAAGAAAGACACCTGTTCACATCTTGCCACCTGTCACTCCCTTGCTTACTGTGATTGAATGTGTCCAGGGCTTTAGTGGCCATACTGTGTCATAAAGGGACAAGTCTAAGGATGAAAAATCACCACACTGGAGGGTGCTGAAGTAGAAGATGGGTGGGCCTGAGGTCCTCAATGGTACCAGTGAGGACTGTCCTAAGGCTCAGGTTCCCACCAGACCTCTCATTACAATCTCTCATGGATGTTTCCATTGTGTAAGACCTTGTTTTCTCTTCCATCGCTGTCGGAATGAACTCACTGGTCTTTATGGACCTCATAATTTGGCTTCTAATTATGCCACTCCAGATACCATTCCTTTTTCTATTGGTTTATCTAAATTTTGCTCACTCTAAAACCAACCCGAATCTTGTCACATCTCTTTCATGGTTTCTTGCCAATGGCAACAGGCTGCAATGAGCTCTCCCATCTTTGCCCTCATCCTGCACTAACAGTCAGCATGCCACAGATAGTAAATTGTTATTTGTTTTTATGAGAGTTTATCTTTCTTGCCCAACCAGATTTTTTAAGTGCCTTTTGCTGCCTTTGTTTCACATTTCCTAGGATAGTGCTGGACATAAATAAGTGCTCAATAAATCACTGATTGTTGATGGTGTAATTAATTGTTGATCCAAGACAACTGAGGCAATTTCTTGCTCTTTATAGATTTGCTTTATAAGCTCCTTCATGATGACTGAAACATAAATCTTCAGTTAAGCCCAGTTCAAAGTTTTTATAAATTCAAAATATTGCATTCAAAACTGACATTTTATTAGCTACAGTTGATCAGTTTTATTCTTGATATCTGTATAAGCCTCCAGAGAGACAGAAAAGGAAATGTCTTTGAATGAAAGGAAAATTACCAAAATAGGGACAATAACAACAACAAAACAATATTAACACTAGCAAATAAAGGCCCTGCATGAGAATAACTGAAATGAAATAATCAAATCAGCTGAAGGAAGACCGAGGTCTTTACCCCTCTTACCTCCACCTCTTCCCCGCCAGTTCCTCACCCTGCGGTAATGTTCCCCAGAGTCCCTGTTTAACAGACTGGATAACTTTACAGGGTAAATACATCTTACCTATGTATTTAGGTTGTGGGAGTTTCTTTAAGATAGCTTTAAAAATTGGCTGATTTTCTGATTTTTCTGATTTGTATCAACTGAACTTTTCAGGACAACTTATATTCTGTTTCCTGAGGCAAGGTTCATTTTGTTAATCTACTTTTATATCTTCTCTTAATTTATGCCACATGTTGTGTCTCTTCAACCCAGATTTTAGTTTTACACTTGGAACCGGAGAAAGGGAGTGAACATTTGCCAGTGCTTTACGTAGATCACCCTATTTAATTCTTTCAGCGGCCACATGAGGTAGATGGTATTGCTTTCATTTTATCGGTGAGAAAACGGAGATTCAGAGATTAAACACCTAGTACAGAGCAACACTGGTTTAACACCTGCATTAAAACCTTTTCAGTTCCATATGTCAGGAACCCCATTCAAACTGGCTGAACAAGAAAGTGGTTTATTGATTCCCACCACTTTGTGACGCACAATGGATTCAGACATAGCTGGATCCAGATGTACCGTCCCTAGGACTTTTTTCTGGCTGTTTTGGGGAGAAATAGGCTGGCCCTTGCTTGTGGGATTAAGATGGCTGCCAGCATTCCAAGTTTCCATCTTATGTTCTCAGCTATCCCAGCAGAAAGAACACTTCTATTTTTAATTTTTCCATCAAAGTGCAAGAAATAAATCTCATTAGCCTGGCTTGGGTGCCATGCTCACCCTGAACAAATCTTGTAACCATGTCTAGGTCAAGTTCTGGCTTCTCTGGGGTCAGGGAGGAGGGTAGGGGACACATCTGAGCCACACAGCCCAAATGGAGATGGGGGGCTGTTTTCCATAAAAAGGGGAATAGATGCTAGGAAGGCAGAAACACAGTAACGGTGCTCAGCGCAGTAGCCACAGATGTCTGCCTCTGGTCTCCCCTAATGGGGAGCCACATGGTACTAGCTCTGGCAATCACTTGACCCCAGGAGGCAAGAAAGATTGGGTTTTCAACCAAACAGTTCTTCTTTACCCTAAACCCTCAGATTTTCTGAATTATCAGGTGGGGAGAATAGAAAGCAGACCTGTTTCTCTTGCTCTGAGGAGGCCTCATAGTTCCTGGATATATATGAGCATATTTGTGCTGAACAGGGCTCAGAAATTGCGGGAGTGGAAAGCACATGGCAGAATGCCCCTCCCAGGCCTCCTGCTGTGGGAGAGCTACAGCTCCAACATCTCCCCTTGCCAGAGTCCACCATGCAGCCCTCCTCTAACTGCCAACCCGAGGCTCTAAGCCCAGGTCCAGCTCCTCCTCTGAGGACATAAAGTAGGCAACACATGGCCATTAGGTCTCACTGTCAGCACTGAGGACCTCTCTCTTAGCCCTCATTGTATAAATACATCTGGTCACCCATATTTCACTCAAGCTGACACAGGCCCTTAGGCTCTAGAGCCACTTTACGTGGGAGAGTGCCTCAAATCCTTTACCTCCCAACTCCTTTGACTCCAGGCACTTTACTTAACCTCTCTGTGCCTTTGTTTGCCTCATCTATAAATAAATTACTAAAGGTAAAGTGTTTAGCACAATGTCTGGAACATACCCAGTGCTAAAAAAGCATCAGTTATTATAATTATTTCTTCATCCAGGTAATAGTGATCAGCCCACAGTAAATGCTTAATAAATGTTTGCTGTTATTATTACTTAGAAAGCAGTAGGACTTAGGCCAGTCTGACAACTTTGTCTGGCTGTTAAATCCATTTGGGAAGCTATTAAAATGTGCCCATGTTTGGCCCTCAGCCAAAACCCCATCCCCGTGTCTCAGCCTTGGCCTCCCCTTGGAATCACCTGTGAGAGCTGATACCTGAGCCCTGCCCCCAGAGACTCGGACGTAAACAGTCTGCAGAAGCCCCAGCATTGGGAGGTCACAGAGCTTCCCAGGTGATTCCAGTGGGTGAAGTTCCACTGTCTTTGAGGGACCTAACAGAGAGAGGACATAACAGGTGACACAGGAGACATAGTAGGTGTGAGAGAAAATGCCTGATGGCTTTGAGACCAGTGGAGGGGTGCAGGCAATTCTGATCATCTCGATCATCATCCCCTTGAGGACTTCCAATGGATGTCAAGCCAAGAAGCAACCAGGGTGACCACCACAGACTTCAGCCAAGGCCTCGGCACCTGGAGAGCAGAGCAACCCCTGGCCAGCTCCTGCACATGTCACATTCCAGAGGGGCAACCCTACTTGGGGCATTAGAAGCTGTAGGTCTGACTCCGACCAGGAAAAAATGCTCCAAGGTGATTAGATGTGATTTCTTAGAGTGAGAGCTATAGGCTTCACACATCCATTTGCACCTATGGAAAACACTGAGTCCTTACCAAGTGGCGGGTGCCCTGCTATGGTAATAAGATACACAAGGCCCCTGCCCTATGGTCTTCACAGTCTACAGAGGGATGGGAGGTGACAATAGGAACAGGAAAGCCCGTGGTGGCATCTGTTCGTGGGTTGTCAATGCTGTTGGCTGAGGTGGGGAGCAGAGCAGACCACAAGTTTAGAGCAGGCTATGTGTTTGGTGTGAGAATCCTGAGTACAGAGTGACTTATCTTTGCATCTAACACAGCAGCTATCATCCTGGGCTGCACATGTGAATCCTCCGGGAGCCTTTATAAATGACCGAAGCCAGGTCCCCACTGCTAGACATTCTTTCTTCTCTAGGTGCATCTCGTACAGAACCTGAATGGCAGAAGGACTGGGGGTAGCAGTGAGGCCTCAGAGGTCAAGTCTTTGTCACGGGTGAATGCTAGGGGCATAGCTAGGCCTTGAGAGCCTCTAAGCTCTGGGGTGGCTTTTTGAGGGGCAAGGGTCTGATGTTAAGTGCTGTGGGAAGGGGAGGACAGCTGGGGCTGGGGTGGGAAGCAGGGGGAGAACTTGTCCATTTGGCCATGTTTGCCAGGTGAGACTCACCTGATAGGTACAAATGAAAGACAAGGACAACAACCAGACAATACCCTTTTGCTCTGAGCTCAGCCAGTGCTGAGGATGCTGACCTGAGTCACCAAGTGACTTCACTCACCCACACACTAGCCAGGGATCCCCAAAGTGTCCTGGCATTAGGGACAGGAAGCTGGTCTTGAGGGCCACAGATGATCCTGGACTGATAACTGCACGGGCTCAGTCCTGGGGGGAAGGCAGGGCTGGGCAGAAGCTCCAGGCTTCCAGATGCTTTGCTACTGACATACCTCTCTGAGGATGTAGGCTGTTCCCATGGTGACTTGAGTCAAACCGTGGGGGAAGCAGCTCATCTCTGCATGGTCAGCCAGACATAAAATGTGATTTTAAATGATTTTATTTGAGTGCATCTATTACCAAAACTGCACCCAGCTCTGGAGTATACATTGCTATTTTTTTTTAAGGGGAAATTGTGAAAAAGTGCACCCTTATCAAAATAGTCCTCTCCCTACTCCCATCCCTTTCTTTCTTTCCCTCTCTCTCTGCTTTGAAGCTATCAAACTGATTCAGCTCAAGGCTAAATATAGGAATGACTAATAATGATTTCCACAAGAGCCACAGAAATCACTTGTAAGCGAGCAAATGAAAATTCGATTATCCAGCAACCACGTCAACCAGCATTTGTGACAAAGGCCTGAATCCAGCCACTGAAATGAAATGAAAAGTCATGCTCTTTCCTCAGACAGCCATCAGCTGCATCACCCAAAAAGGAAGAAGGGACTAAATGGATGGTGCCCAATGCCCTCAAGGCTGGGTGGGGCTGCTGTGATGACTCTTAGTTGGCAGTGTCCCCTGGAAGGAACTTGGAGGTTGGGGTGAGAGGCCAATTCCACTGTGGGCTCAGAGTGAGTTTTTAGAAATCAGGCGGTTTATGAGCCCTGGCTGTATTTATCATAGAGAGTGGGACCCTCACACATTTCACAGCGTGAGGAGGCCTGAAGTATTGACAACAACAGGTCAGAGAAAGCAAAGGAGAATGGAGAGCGATGGCATGATGGCTTAGGAAGATGCTGCTGAAGAGGCCTCATCCAGAATCTTAGCCAAAATGCTCTATAGACAGTAGATGCTTCCCTCATTAACCTGTGCAGGACGAGCAACTGTTTACACCTGGCAGGTGCTTCAGCATCACCCTGATGCCCAGGAAAGAAGGGTTCCTGCCCTCAGTCATGCACCCCCAGGGAGGCAGGGTGCAGGTCTGGTGCTCAATGGGATGTGTCAGCCCAGAGTCTCTGCCTCAGCTTCCAGACCTGGGGCCAAGTCCACCTGTCACCTGTTTCCATACAGTTCACAAGCTAAGAATGGTTTTTATATTTTTTAATGGCTGGAAAAAATCAAAAGAATGACATGTGAGAATTACATAAGATTCTATTTCAGCATCTGTAGGTAAAGTTCATTGGAATGCAGCCATGTTCTTTCATTAAGTGCCTGTGGCTGTCCTCACCCTACAATGGTAGAGTCGAGTAGTTGCAACAGAGACCATGTGGCCCACAAAGCCTGAAATATTTGCTATTCAGCCATTGACAGAAATATTTGCCAACCTGGCCCTAGCTCATGCTCAGGGTGCCAGGGACCTGATACTCTCTGCACATACGGCCTAGGCCCTTTCTCTTGGTTTCCTTCTTGAGGGCGGACCAGGCCTCGTGAGGGTGGTCAAGGGGTGACAGTTTGCAAAGAGCAGAGACAGATCTTAAATAGCACCGGCAGTGCCAGGCCTCTTGGGGTGTACGAACTGAGAGGCGGGAAGGTAAAAGGGGAGAGCTGGGGGCCTCCAGCTAGCCGTCTCCAGCAACAGTACCTTGGGATGAAACCCCAAGGAGTCCAAGAAGTCAGTATTGAAACTTGTCTTTCTGGGTACGTCAGGAGAGTATGACAGATTATTTTTTATGTTAGAGTTATATTTGTCACTTTTAAGTGTTTAGAGGTCTGGCGTGCGGGCTTCCCTTTATGCTCACGTCCTGGGGTTCAGCATTACTCACGCAATGTTGGGGGTCTTCAGACCACTTCCCCCATCTTCCTGGGGAGGGGCTCTTCACCCAGAGGCACATGGATCCTTCCCAAACCCACTTTGGCCAGACAGACCTGCTCTCATACTCACATCATTTCTTTCAGGACTGATGCAGAAACACGAGAGTGAACATAAAGAGGCTCATTGAGAAGACGCAAGAAAGGTGAGTTCCTAAAAACCAATGATGCTGAAGTCAGCAGAGGCAAGACAAGCATACGTGATTGAGAGAACATTTGTGTTCAAAGGGTTCTGCACTTGCTTCTTTTTTTTTTTTTAATGCCTATAGCACCTGGTCTTCCTAAGTGGTCTCCCATGCAAGTACTAACCAGGCCCGACCAACCTTGCTTAGCTTCTGAGATCAGATGAGGTCAGGCACATTCAGGGTGGCATGGCTGTAGACTGCACTTGCTTCTTGATTGCCTATAAGTCTTTGTTCCATTTTTAGAACCTCAACTGGAGAGTACGGCCTATTTATCATACTTGTGATTCATATAAGAAAGAAGATATGAAGTTTTAATCAAAAGAACAAGGCACCAGACCAGAGCCTTGACCCAATACCAAAAGACAGGCAAATTGGTGTGCATTCATGCGCTTCACATGAAATAAGTTTAATATCTTTACCATTGTTTACAATTCCTCAGTTAATATTTTTATTAACACATCAGTTAACTCCATATAAACAATGCCATTGAAGATGTTATCTCATACTGTCATACTGGATGTAACACAGCATTGTAGGAGACACTTTACTGAAAGGTATGAAAAGCTTTACAGACATTATTTCAGTTAATTCTCATAAAAGTCCAATGTGATAGATACTGGTACAGCCATAGATAATGCAACAGAAACTTAGAGAGGGTAAGTCATTTGTCCAAAGTCACAGAGCTAGTAAGTAAGGAAAGACTGGAACTCAAGTCCACTTGACTCAGAACTCACAAGCTTAACTTCTGTTAGGTGTGCAGAGTAGACAAATGAATGAATGATAAACCACAAGTCAGAAGTACCTACTGCCCAGGTGCTGGTCCCCTGGGGGAGTCAGGGTGTTGGATGAAAGCACAGAGATGCCACAGACAATACGTGGCACAGTGCCTTGGAGCACCAATTTTACCTAATGGTAAATAACAGAAACCTTTTTAAAATGTTTATGTTAACTTGTAAATAAAAAAAGATATGCAAAGCAGCGAATAGCTTCCAGACATAAAACAGAGGGCACCAAGAACTCTAAGACTCCTCAGGCTCACTACTGGGATAAACACTCGGGAAGAATGGTGAATCACCTTGGTCAAGGTAGGAGGGAGTGCAGTGGGGGCACAGTCCAGAGGCTGGGCTGAGCCTTGTCCAGTGTGGCCAGGCTTTATCTTGATGTGAGACAGGGGCTGGTGTAGGCAGTGCTGGAAAGTGCTATGGTCAGGCCCCAGCATGGCTCACAGTGTAACCCGGAGGATTCTGGGTGTGGAGGCAGCTGAGCAGCCTGGAGTGGCCAGAGTCCACAGAGGCTAGAGAGAGAAGGCTGCCAAGGTGCAAGTAATGGGTTGGGCCCATAGCTCCTCTGAGTGCCTTCCTATTCCCAAGACCACCATTCATTAGTCATTCTCACCATAATGGCCTTCCCCAGTAGTCATATTTAATATTAATATTTAATATTAATGGGGAATGTGTTATCATCCAACTAAGATCGTTAGGGCAATGGTCCTATTTTTCCCCCTTAAATGAATCTTGAGGTAAAATAATGAAAAAAATGTGTTTTTCCCTCCCACTCCGGCTCTGCTTTGAAAGTCCTGGGAAGCTCTGAGCTGAGCCAATGTGTACAAGTTGGACTATTTCTGTGATGAGCCCAACTAGCCAAACAGAGGAGTTTGCTGGTAAAGAGAAGGAGGGGTGGGCACAGGAAAGGTGACAGGGATGTGGCAGGCATCCCTTGAGTGCTATGAGCATTTGGAAAAACAGTGTCCTGTGTTGGAATGCCACAGGCTAAAGGTGCTGGGGTAGGCTGGACCAAGTTATTTCCTGAAGATGCAGAATTTTTAAAAAGTTTTTTTTTTAGTCTCATGGTTTGAAATGACAGGTATTGAATGCTTCCTTGGGTCTGTGGTGGGGGACACATCATAATAACAATCTGTTCCTGATACATACATGCCATAGGTTGATGTGTTGATTAAAGAAACCACAGATGTAAAACCACTAACAATAAGCCTAAATAACATGGAGCAAACTCAGTAAATGTTGGTTTCCTTCTCCTCCCCCAGACACAAAGATCAAATGGATCTGAACCCATTTTTAAAGTAGAGCACACGATAGGAACCAGGAATGTCTTCTGATGAAAGCTCTGTTCTTATGCGAGGATAAAAGGTGGCAAAGAAAGGGCCTAACCACTTGCATACGGAGTCAGCTGTCCTTAAATGGGGCCAACTCCCACAGTGGGATGGAGCCCCTGCTTCTGGAATGGTGTGTCCCAAGGGGTGGAGATGGTGGGGAGAGCAGGGGTGGTTTAAGGCTAAAAGTGTGAAAGATAGGGGGTTAGGGGCCGAGACATTGATCTGTGTGACAAAGAAATCCTAGAAGAGTAACTTAGTAGGAAACTGTCCTCCCATGTTTATAGCTGGAAAACATGATTGGGGCCATTTGGTCTCTTTTATGTCTACTAAACACACACACACACACACACACACACACACACACACACACGCACGCACACACACGTGATTCACTCTCTTTTTCTCATGCTTGCTTTAATGATCCAACAGACCCAGAAGAAATGTGAAAAGGCAGAGCTTTCTAGAAGGCCTGAATTCTTCATGAACAGGTTGAAACTGTGGAGTCCCTCGAGGTTTTCAGTCACTGTGCTTGTTCTAGAATGTGACTTTATTTGGAGCTAAGGCCTATACAGAGGTAATTAGTTAAACTGCAGTCATTGGGATGGGTGCTCAACCAATACGACTTATGTCTACATGAGAAGAGGAAATTTGGACACAGGCACCCGGAAGGGGGAATGCCAGGTGAACATGAAGACAAATCAAGGAGAATGGCCTCTGAAGACACCAATCCTGCCGGCATCTTGACCTTGGACTTCTAGCCTTCAGAACTGAGACGATAAAAGTATGCCATTTAAGCTCCGGTCTGTGGCACCTTGTTTTGGCATCCTGAGCACACTAAACAGTCCCTGTTTCCTGGCAAAGAGACCATTGGCTCCAGACCCATGTCCCTTGCTTTTTTTCATTGTGCTTTCTCTGCCAGTCAATCCCTCATGCATTTTTGCTCCTCATGGTGACTAGTGAAGAAGGAGGAACCATCAGGAGTGTGTTCTTAGTACCCTTGACCCAAGGGACCTCAAGTCAGGAAACCAGGCACAGACACAGCTTCTGAAAAGGGACACAATTCTAGTATGTGCCACCCTTTACATACCGCACAGGACACCAATGGGAAGTGGGACTGTGGCAGGTGATGCATTGCTGTTCGGATGAGACCTACAATGCTAGGTAGACCAGGAAAGAGGCAACAACTTCATCAGATTTTTAGAGAGTTGAAGCCTGGAAAGGGGTCATTTTTTTTTAACCAGTTGTGACAAGCTAAAAGCCACATAAGCCTCACTGCTGTGGAGGAGGCAGGAGTCCTGGATCAGGAAGAGAACCTGGTGCCTCCTAGGGGTTCTCACCTGCATGGAAAGTGAGGGGATGAGGGGAGGCTCTACTTCGGTGCTTCCAAGGCACAAAAGATAAGTTAATACTGGGGGCAGTGGGGTCTGTGGTCGAACCCCCAAAGTACACCATGATCCATCTCTTCAGAGGTCATGCCCATTGAGGGGAGCCCAGTCATCACTCAAGAGAGAGATCTCATAATTCCATTTTTAAAAGAGAATTCTACACAGTGACATTAGCAGCTCCCAAATTCAGTTTCTAAACAAGAGAGGCCACCTTGAAGATTCCCAGCTAGGTCGGGAGTGGAGCCACTGGGCAGGCTATGCCCAGGGGAGCCTCAGAAAGTCAGAGGTTCCAGAAAAAAAATCCAGTTTATTCTGCTCTGACATACACCTGCTCCATGCTGAAAGATTTGTTGCTGAAATGAGTATATTTAGTAGGGATAAAGTGCACATTAGGATAAAGGTGATAGGTTGCAAGGCATCTCAGTCCGAAGCTTCTTGGTCATGATGATTAATTTTGTGTCAGTTTGGCTGGACCATGGTGCTCAGCTATGCGGTCAAACATTATTCTGGGTCTGTCTGTGAGGGTGTTTTTAGATGAGATTAACATTGAAATCAGTGGGTGTTGAGTAAAGCAGATTGCCCTCCTCAAAGTGGGTGGACCTCATCCAATCAGTGGAAGGCCAAAATGGAACAGCGGCCCATCCTACAGATTTTGGACTTTCCATCCTCTATAATCATATAGATAATATATTAATTACAAGTAATCTTTTTCAGTGTCTGTCCCTCTCTATAAATAGATAAATAGATAGAAATACAGATATATAGGTAGATAGCTAGATGTAGATAAATAAATAGAGGAAGACATAGATAGATACATACATACTTATACATATACATACATAGGGAGAGAGATACATAGATGATAGAGATATAGAGAGATATGGATAGATAGATAGATAGATTAGATAGATAGATAGATAGATAGAAATAATAGATGATAGAGAGATGATAGATAGATAGATAGATAGATAGATAGATAGATAGTAGATAGATAGTAGATAGATAGATAGATAGATAGATAGATAGATAGATAGATAGATAGATAGATAAAGACAGAGACACTATATTGGTTCTGTTTCTCTGGAGAATCCTGATAAGCATTGGAGGAAGAGGACCGCGAGCTAGGATTTAATGGAAAGAGGAATGCAGCAGGAGAATGGCATGCCCATGGTATCTGAGGTAAGTGGGAGCTGGTCTGGCTGCCCTAAGTGGGGGTGTGCTCCACACACCCAGGGTGCCACAGCTGTGGCTACTTTTGCCTGCCAGAGCATAACCACTCGGGCTGCTTTCCACACTGGGCTATTATGATGGTGCCCAGTAGCTGACCAGCATTATCTCATGCAATCCTGTTTTTTTGTTGTTTTTGTTTTTATCTTTCACAAAGGGAGGAAGGAAGAGAGAGGAAGTGAGCGAGAAGGCTGTACTAGCATGTAGCTGTGCTAACTGGTTCCTTGCCTTGCTCATACTTCCCCAGAGAGCAGCCTGTGGTGTCCTGTACATCCTTCACTCAACAGCCAGGTGCTCCTACTGGGACCACACAACTGTCATAGGCCATTTTTATGCTGGCTGGCTAAGAACGCAGTGTTCCTGCTTTCCTGGAAACTGTCATACTTCACTATGGGAAGTATTAACAATAGTACGTTGTGACTCTGATCAAGAAGTAGACAGGGAATAAAGCCAATAATATAATAACTAGGCACAGTGACAGGTGGTTACTAGGTTTATTGTGGTGATCGCGCACTGTAAGGTATATAAATCTTGAATCACTATGTTGCGCACCTGAAACTAACATGATATTTTATGTTGTATGTCAACTATAATTAAAAATAAATTTTAAACATACTAAGGTGGCATCAGATAAAATAGCATGTGGTTAAAGGCAAAGATATCCCCAAATCTCTAATCATTTTAAATAGTGAAATTGTGTGAAAAGCCTATAAAATTAGAGCTGAAATGTACCATTTGGGAGAATTTAATCCATTTTTCAAATGAAAAACAAGACACAAACAATTATTTAAAATATTCATAATAACCCATCTAGTTGGTGCAGAGCTGAGAACAGAATCTACATTTCCAAGTAGTCGAAACGCTCTCCATTTCTCCACCTTCTAAGAAGATCCTTGATAAGGGGATATTTGTACACTGTCTACAAGTTTCTAGCAATGGCTATGAGTCTTCTACTGCATGAAATAAAATGTCTACTTTTTCATGTTGATCTAGATAAAATTAATGTGTTCAATGCAAATCCACCAACTTGTAAAAACAATGATTGTTGTTTTTTCTTGGCATTCACCTGGGAAGATAGCCAGGATAGCCACAGCTCTAGAAACTGCTTTGCAGGGGAGACCTAAGTGATGGTTTTTTTTTTCAATAAATTTACCTTAATTAGCAGCAAACTTTAAAGTCCTTCTGTAGGGGACTCCTTTCCAAAACTGGCTACTATGTTCTTTAAACACTGCCTTAGCTGAGTGGTGAAATGGGAACCTCTAAGCCAGAGCCTGGAACAATGTATGATTGGGTGGAAACCCCAGTGCCAGTGGGTAGAAATACTGTAGGGATTTTGAAAGCATCATGGCAACAGTGAGGAGGAGTAGACACCGAGACCTGGAGGGTGCAGTCAAGGAAGGACCCAGAAAGATGGTTGAGATGACTACGGGGACTGGAGAGGCACCCAGGTGTTTATTTTACCTCAAGCAGCTGCAGCCTCATCTTGCTCCTTCTCTCCTACAGTTGCATTGGCTCCTCCTCAGTTCATGCAAAGCCATACCTATGACTTTCAGGCATCATTCTCTCCTCACTTTCCATGCTGGAAGCTTTGCATTGCTACTTAGCAGCCCTAACTAAGTAGGACATCTAAATCTTCAAATTGCTCCTTTCTGGCCTCCATCACATCATCAAAACTGCCCTAGCCATGACCTCTACATAGCCAATCCAATGGAAACCCTATAGTTTCCTAATAACTTTTGGTATAGCCCAGCCACTAGCTCCTTCTTGAGACATGCCCTCTCTTGTTTCTGGGATATTGCACTCCCAGTACTTCTCCTATTCTGTTCCTCCTTATTCATTGCCAGCAACTCCCCCACTATGCAATATTTACATGTTGGGGTTCCTCAGGGCTTGGTCTTGGGTCATCTCATCTCCCTGCTTCCTTGCTCCCTAAGAGAACTTCCTGCCCCACCCAGAAACACCAAGGTATTGAGAAAGTACTGGTAGGCAGGGTCCCTCCTTACTGAGAAAAACCCAACATCCAGGCTTGAAGGAAGTCTTTCTACCCCTCAGGTAGCAGTTTTAACAGGGTCCAACAGGAACCCAGCAATACCAGATAAGCCAGGCAGACCAGAGGCTCTGAAAATTAAACTGTTAATGAAACCAGGGCCCACAAATGTAAGGATAGACATACATGTTAAACCTAAATAGGGTATCTAACTGCTAATATAAAAGATTTAAATAAGACCCAAAACTTCCTACATAATAAATTTCCAAGATGCAATGTAAAAAGATCACCTGTGAGACCAAGAGCCAAAAAAAAAAAAAATAGCTTGAATGACATCAACACTTAGACAAATCAGATGCTGGAATTATCTAGTAAGGATTTCAAAGCATCCATTATAAAAATGCTTCAATAATAAATTATAAAATCTCTTGAAATAAATGAAACATTTGAATAATGAAATAGAAGTTATAAAACAAAAATGAAAATTATAGAACTAAAAAATATAGTAGAAATTAGAAAAACCTTGATGTGTGTGATCAATAGCAGAACAGAAGATGAAAGAAGATAGAATTAGTGAATTCGAAGACAGACAGTAGAATTCACCCAATCTGAAAAACAGGGAAAAGACCAGAGATTCAGAGAACTGGGCAATGATAAGAAAGGACCCAACATCTCTACATTGGAGTTCCAAAAGAAGAAAGAGGGCGTAGCTGAAGGAACATTTGAAGAAACTATATTGAAAAGGTCTCGAATTTGGCAAAAGACACAAATCTACAGGTCCTCAAAGTTGCATGAACTTCAAACAATATAAATCCAAAGCAATCCACATCAAAACACATCATAATTTAACTGCTAAAACTAAAGTCAAAGAAAAATTATTTAATCAGTCAAACAGAAACAATGCATTACCTAGAGGGGAACAACAGTTTGAATGACAGTTAATTTCTCATATAAAATCACAGAAGTTGAAAGGAAGTGGCCACTTTTTCAATGCCGAGATAGGAAAAAGGTCAACTTCAAATTCTGTAAATAAAAAACATTCTCAAACAAAGGAAAACTAAAAGAATTTATTACTAGCAAACATACACCAAGAGATTGGCTACAGAAGTTCTTCTTTAAAAAAAAAAAGAAAAGAAATCTAAGAGTATCAAGTAGGAAAAAGGAACAGGGAAAAGAGCGGAAATATGAATATATACTATAGACCTTTTCTTTGTGAGCTTTAGAAAATAATATTTGACTATTGAAACAAAAATTATAACACCATCTGAGACTTAAAACAATATTTAAAAGTGAGGAAAGGTAAAGGGACTTAAACAGAGCTGAGGTTTTCATACCTCAGTTGGTGGTAAAATACTGATGTCTGTTAAAACTAGACTGTTTTAAGTCACATATGTATATTGTGATACCCAGAGTAATCACTACAAAAACTGTACAAAGAGATACACTCAAAACCACTATAAATAAGTCACTATGGAATCTTAAAATTGTTCAAGTAACACGCAAGAAGTCAAGAAATGTGAAACAGAAGAATGAGAAGTAGAAGATACAAATAGAAACCAGATAATAAAATGGCAAACTTAAGCACTAGCATACAAATAATTATCTTAAACTCTTTAGATCTAAATACTCCAATCGGAAGAGTGGATTTTAAAAAATGATCCAACTCTACGCTGTTTAAAAAACTTACCTCAAATTCAATCATATGAGTAAGTTGAAAGTAAAAGATTAGAAAAAGAAGCCATGCAAACATTAATTTTTTTAAAAAAAGGCGGGACTGGCCATACTAATATCTGAAAAAGTAGACTTCAGAGCAAAGAAAATTACTAGAGATGAAGAAGAGCACTACATAATGATAAAGAGATCAAGCCATCAAGACAATATAACAGTCTTAAATGTGAATACACCAAACATACATACCATGAAATATCACTCAACGATATATAGAAACAAATTAGTGGGATGCTCAATAATTTAGATGCATCTTCAATGATTTACAAGTGAAAAAAGCCAATCTCAAAGGTTACATACTCTATGATTTCATTTATATAACATTTTTTAAAGGACAAAAATGTAAGAAAGGAGGACAAATTCATGGTTGCTAGGGATTAAGGATGGGGTTTGGGCCGGGAAGGTGGGTATGATGGTAAAGGGCAACATGGATCAACATATTGACTGTGTGGTAGATACATGAACCCACTCAGCTGATAAAATTGTATAGGTCTTAACAAACACACACACACACACACACACACACACACACACACACAAACTCAAGGAATCTGATTAAGACAGTGGATTGTATCAGTGTCGGAATCCTGGTTTTGATGTTACGCTATTGTTTTCCAAAATATTACCACTGGGTGAACTGGGTAGTTTTCAAGGCACTGTTTCTGGCTCGGGGTTCTTAACAGGACTCAAATTTCCTCAAGGTCAAAAATGTTAGCTTTGGCTTTTTACTTCTCCCACAATACTTAGCACAGAGTCCTTCACAAAGAAGATTCTCAATGAAGCCTGAGAATTTCCTTACGATTGATGGAATAGGCATGAAAGAGTATCAGGATCTGTGTCAACAGATACTCGGAAACGTTTTAGTTATCTGGTATTCATCATTTCCAAGGACAATCTTACATGAGATGACCACTGATGTATGCTCTCAACACAAGCTCTGCGTTTGTCATACATGCACAACAGTGAAGATAGAATGATTGTTATGGTGTGACAGGGGTCCTGGGCAATGGTTCTCATAGCAACCACCAAAGAGCCACTTCACATGTATGCTTGAAAATTCACAGAACATGGCTCATATTTACAGTCCAGCTTCTTTCAGGAGTGTATTTCTTTCTTGTGTTCATCTTTTAAGTCTATTACCAAACCTATGAGGGTTATAATTCAAAAAATCAACGTTGTTTAGTCTCAAAGGATCTATGCTGTGCCCTCCTATAACCCTCCCTAAAGAGAAATGATTACATTTGACCAACCAAACAAGTGTTGAGCAATCTATCTTCTGTATGCAAGGCATCAACCTGGGGTCTCTAGGGGCAGCAAGGATGAGCAAACAATGGTGCCTGCTCTCAGACAGCTAAGAATTGATCTCATAAGGATCTTTGTGCCGATGCTTAGGAAGAGACTGGCTTTGGTATGAGGGCTAGTGAGGACAGATATGATGCCTTGGGATCTTGGGAGAGATGACTTTGTCAGGGGTGGAGAGAGGCATAGGTTTGCTGAGAGCTGTGAACTATGCAGGTTAAGAGCCTGCTTGCAAATCAGCCTGTCTAATTCTCATCCTGGCTTCATCACTTACCAGCAGGTAATCTTGGGCCATTTCCCATCCTCAGAATCAGGAAACACTATCAACAGCTCAGGGGAAGAAAAGGTTATGCATGTGACCTATTTAGCACAGAGCCTGGCATACTCTAAATGCTTTATAAATGGCTATTATTATTTAGATGGTAGGAAAAAAACATAAGTCCCCTTCTTGAGCTACTCTCAGTCCAGTGGGGATGACAGACTTAGTGCAGACAGATTACAGGGCAGCAGGATCCATGTTATTACAGACCAGGAGAGACAAGTGTGGATCTTACTCAGAAGGACATTGGGAGCCGCCAACTGATTCTTCATGGTCATCGAGGTGATTTTCACAGCCGCTCAAAGCAGCATTTACTGACACCGCCACCAGCTTCTGTACTAGCCTCTCACTGACACCAAGGACAAGCAAGCATGGGCTGAGCACACTGACCGTCTCTACCGCCCCACGGTGTCTGTCTCCCTGCACTTGGCTGTTTGCAAAGCTGCAGAATGAGGTGTGTTTTAGAGGGGCTCACCTGGAGGATATTTTTCCCCCTGGCTCCCCATGTGGTCCCAGAGAGAGACCTACTGAGGACCAACCACTGCCACAATCCCCCTCAAGCACAGGCACATCCAACTGTCTTACAGCTAACCACTTTTGGTGTGGAAACAGTGTGAAAGCAGTTACTGTTTCTTATCTCGAGGAAGGGTCCCCCATTTCCTGGGGTGGCATGGAGGAGCTGCTAAAGAGAGATTGCATCTTGCAGCTCACAGCATCTTCTTCCTCCTTGCTCCGAGTCAGTTTTTGTGGGTGCTGTGACACAGCGTGCCTTCCACGGACTCACTGTCCTGTGGTCTAAACTGCTTTGAAGTACAAGTCCTCTCAGTGCCCACCTCAGACTCTGGACCTCGGCAGAGCCGGGGGTGTCAGTTCTAGGGGCCACCTGATATTAAGTCACCCTCTGTACAGGAACAATAAGGGGATAGAGAGTCAGTCATAGCTTAGAATCCGAGTTGAAAACCTTTAGAATCATCAGTTTGAAGCGTTCATAATTTTTGTCTAAACATAGTAATAAAGAGATATTTTTTCTGAAAGAATAACAACAGAGTGGAAAGATGTGCCATTTATTTGCTTTCATGACTAATATGGGTGCACAGGAAGCCTGGTGGAGAGTCTGGCGCCTCTGCAAAGCCCACCTGTTCCTGGAGACTTTGGGCAGTAACTGCAACTAAAACAGATTTGAGGAAATGGCAGCTAAAGTTTTGCTACATAAAATCTAGAAAAAGGCAGAAGCCATGTACATGAGTGTAAGAAAAAGGACAATTATCAAGGGCAACCTGCGAGGTTGCCCACCAAAGAAGCACGTAGGTCAGTGCATGTGGAGTAACAGCAGTGTGTGCCTGGGGACAGAGAGACTCGGCCTCTCAGGAGACACAGGAATGTGATTGTAGGGTCAGGCAGGCTTAGAGCAGGAACTGAGGGACACTCCTCTAGGAGTCAGGAGCATGCAGGTGAGTCCAGAGGTCCATCCTACCCCAAACTGCTAACATGGGGATCACATATTCTGGAGTGTTCTCCCAGGTGTGAAGGGGGTTCTCAGTTCAAAGAAAGTATCCCCCTTTTTCCTTCAGTCAAAGCCCTCAGGTCTAGAGACTCTGTTGCTGATGTAAACATAGCCCCCAAGCAGCATCCAAGTAAAGGTCAGTCAAGGGCTACAGCCTGAACACAGGTCAGGCAGACCTCCCTTCCAGAAAGCCTTTGGTCCCAAGGTGGTTCCAGCCCTCCTGGGTCTCTGTTCGCGTCCAGAAAACTATCCTCTTCCTCCTCTGAGCCATAGCGCTCTACTCTGGGGACTCTGCCAGTCTTTCTCAACCTGTCCTGGAAAATCACCAAATCCACTTACATTGTTTCAATCCACACCCCATTCTGGAGCTTTAAATGTCCTCGGTTTGGTTTAGAAGGTAAAAGGCATGCTCCTGGAGTGAGACATCTACAGATGTCTAAACACAGGTCACACCTGGGAAACTGAAAGGAGGGTGCCCAAAACCAGTTATAGGAGACACCAGCAGCAGGCTGCAGGCAGACTCAAGGCTGTCCGTGGGAAGGGCTAGAACGCTGCCCTGTAGCTCCAAGGGCAGAAGCAGGACCAACAGGTGGCCATTTGGAAGTTAGTGTTACCTAACTGGGTCTTGAGCCCCTGTCTCAGGCTTCTACAGAGAAGTGCAATCACCTGTACATACTTGTCTCAAGAAGGATGACATCTCTATGGGCAGGCTGTGCCTGAAGCTGCAGGCATGGAAGGCTGGTGCATGGGACGTGAGAAAGGCAGGGGCATTGCTGGATCCGCAGCTCAGCCCTGTCAACTCTGGGGGTGGGCAGACCCTGCAGCTTCCCCACCCCCAACCTAGGACCTCCAGCTGGATAGACAGAATGGAACTGATACCCCCAAGTGCCGTCACTCCCTAATTTGGGTGGAGCTGGACGTTTGGGCCCTCTGTCAGGGATCCTGGGGAGGCAATTCCTGCTCCAGATGGGATGTCGAGATAAATAAAGCCCCAAGCTTCCTTTTGGCTCTGAAAGACCACACTAAACCACGATTCACCTTGTTCTTCACCAAACTCCAAAAACACGCATGGAGTTTGTAGCCATGAGGGGAAGAGCGCTCCTAACTAGGCACCCACAGGTTGGGGCATAAAATACACCTGCATGTCTCCCCTGCCTGTGCCACAGACATCCGCAGGGGTTTACCTTCAAAGGGTCCTTCCAGTGCCACCTTCTGCCCTTCCTGCATCTCCCCACGCACTCGCTTTCCTCTCAGGTTTCCAGGGCTCCCCTGCTCCCTAGGATGAGGCCCCCTGCTTCTAGGGCTTCCCTCAGCATTGCCTGAGCTCTGGGAGGGCTGCACTTCGCAGAGGTCAGACGGACTTCCTTTCTGCTCAGGTTTGCACAGTGACCCACTGGCCTACTTTTCTGCAAGACAACTTAACATAACTCAGCATCCTTGCAGTCAGAGCACCCCTCCTCCATGGGTTTAAGATGTTTGAATTCTATGACAGGAAATATGAGGGTAATGACCCTGCTGATGAAAATATAATGTGCCAAGGCATGCACAGCTACCAGGCTAGCTCTGTTTAATTGCACCAACATCATTTATCATGATTGATGCAACAAATTCATCTTTATTTTTTCCAGCTTACATCTCTTTGTTCTTTCATGCATGTCCATTAGGTTTGCTTCTGCCATTTTCATATTTAAATTAAACAAATTGGCACATTTACCCTGAGACTCTCAGCTTCACAGAGATTGAAAAAGTGTGTGTGTGTGTGTGTGTGTGTGTGTGTGTCTGTATGTGTGCATGCACGCACACACGCACACTATATTTGTTTTGCCTTAGAGGATTGGGATGTCTGAATGGAATGGATCATTCAAAAAGAAAAAAAAAACAGAATATTTTCAATCATTTGTATGAAACAGAATCTGAAATTGTTCATGAAAAAGCTCGTTGATGAAACCACCATAGACTAAGCTAAATCACCATGGCAGTCTGTCTTTGTGACAGTGTCACATATTATACCTCATGAAGATCTGCAACCAATTGTGGAATTATTTCTTCCTGCCTGTGTTAACTGGTTTGGAAAAAGCCAGCTGATGAGAAGAAGGCCTGATATGATTCAGACTGAGGGCAAGAGGAGTGCTAAAAGGACTGGAACAAGAGTCAGTCCCAGGTCAAGGTGGAGGAAGGGGTGGGCCTGTGATAAACAGAAGTGCTCCCACATGAAGAGAGAAGGCAGGCTGGGGCACCCAGAGCCCTCCTTACAGGAAGGGATGTTCAAGGCAGGACTCTCCACTGGAGAGATGCCCCCCTTTTAAATTTATTGGTTTTTTTTTTTTGAGATTACCCAAATAACGCACAGACACCTGATACCAGAGAGTGAAGAGGAACTTCTACTTCCTCCCTCATCCCAGTCTCTGGCCCTTCAGTTTGTGCCCTTTGGAACTTCCCATGTGTTTATGTGACTGGTGTTAAGCATGTGATGTATGTGTATGTTTGTGTGTGTGTGAGTGTGTGTGTGTTATATGTAGTTGACCCTTGAACAAAATGGCAGTTAGAGGAGCCAACCCCACACAGGAGCTTTTGATTACTAACAGCCTACTATTGACCAAAAGCCTTATCTATAATATAAATGGTTGGTTAACACACATTTTGTAGGTTATGTGTATTGCATACAACAAAGCTAGAGAAAAGAAAATGATTTTAAGAAAGTCATAAAGAGGAGAAAATACACTTACAGTACTGCATGTCTTTATTGAAAAAGTTTTGTGTGTAAGTGAACCCACACAATTCAAACCTGTGTTCAGGCATCAGCTGCATATGACCTTTCCTACGTGGCGGCACCAGCATTGGTTAGAGGTGGCCCCCTTAGTTTCTGGGGCTCTGACCCTTTGGGCTACCCTCCCACCTCACCGTCTGGTCTTTCTCCATCTCCCATGTTGGATCCTTCTCATGTGAGTGACCTCTAAATGAAGGAGGATCCCCGGCCCAGTCTGGGACCACTGCCCTTACCTCTTTGATTTCATCCAGTCCCAGCTTCATACAATGTTTAAAAGACGGTGGCTCACCACCATGCTCCTCCAGCCTGGAGCAGGATCACCACCTGCCTGCCTGACATCCAGCCTGGACCTCTGAGAGGCCTGAAAATGAATTCAAAAGCAGAACTTGATTTTGTTCCTCCCAAACTTACTCCTGGCCCAGTCTGCCCACCACTTCCTGGCTGCACACAGGAATCCCTCCTGGGTTCCTCTCTTCTTTTCACAATATGAACCATCAACTGATCATAAAGCCATGCCACCCAGAACCTGCTCCTGTAACCACTGCAGTCCAGCCACACTTATACCTCACCCAAACTACTGCACGGGCCTCCTAGCCTGCTCTCCCACCTCAAGACACCCCACAGAAATGCTTTTCATAGTAGATAGAGCTTTTAAAAAGTAAAGGCAATCATGTCATTCTGCTCAAAACCCTCGCTGCCATCTCAGAACACACCCAAAGGCCCAGTGTGGCCCACCTACCACATCTCTGGTCTTTTCCTGCTGTGGCCCTGCGGTCTGGCGCTGTGGGCTGCCAGAGAGGAGGCGGGGAGTGAGTTTTATTCACGCTGCAGCCCCAGTACATAACAGATTCTAAATATATATTTTTAATTAAATTAATTTTTATTTTACTCTTCATATTTCACTATATTGGAGGTTTATCCATGCTTCTGTATGTACCATCTATCTTTATTTTGGAATTGCTACATCTCATTCCATCCCATGGATTTGCCCTGATATATTGTCTTACTAATAAAAAATTGAGCTGATTCATTTTTGATAGAAGTGATTAATAAATAAATTGAAGAATTTAGGAGAAGAGCTCTTGTTCTTACATAAGGAACTCATTGACGAGTTTCAAGGTGTCTGGGAACCCCCAACATATGTATGACTGCTCAGGTATGTGAGTATGGAATTGCTTGGGCAATATTGGTTTCTTAACCTCAAAGTTATGAATCACTGACTTGATTTGCTAGAATTAATCAAGAACATCTGATGTGATGGCCCTGCCAACCCCTACTAGGGAAAATGAACTGATTCAAAAGAAAACTGGCCAGTCCAGAAACTCTTGGCAGTGCATCCTGGGTTAAACGGCTGGAGTTAGGATGGGCAGACCTGCCACTATTGTCTGGTGGCCTCTGGCCACCTCCAAACTTCCGCCAGCCTCTTCACACTCTTCTGACCACTACAAGGGGCATGTGGGAAATGCCCTTAGAACTAAAAGTTGACATAAAATGGCACATGCTGTTTTGTTTGTCTGCATTTTTAACCTCTCCATCTCTTAATCCTGTGCTAATGAAGCAGAAAAATATATGAGACAAGATCATGATGAGATGAAGCTGATGAGAGTAGCGCTGAGCTCTGTAAGACTGGGAGTCTCAGGACAGCAGACACATTCCAGACTTGTGCCTTGCTGAAGGAATTGTTTATGGAAAGAGGGGAGCGTGACTGCTGTTGGTTGTACCCCCAACAGATGCTGCTGTAGCAATCGAGTCTCTTAAAGCAGTAGGAAGGAGCCCATTGGCCAGAGTGGGGGGAAAACAAAGCGATGTTCCCTACAAAGCCTTGAGCAGCAGGTCCCCTCCAGCCCATCTACTCCCTGCTCGCTCCACAGGGCTCTGACCACAACTGAGTCCTGGCTCTCACTCCAAATTCAAGAGTAGGGGCGACATAGTTCTTTAACCCAATGTCATATATCTCAAAGTACTTCCCTGACAAATGAGTGTTTGGGATAGAATATAGCAGGTGGTCAAATCTGAAGGTCTACATTATCTATTAAAATTCATACAGCATATGGTTGAAAGCATGGCCTTAAAGCCAGACAACCCAACTATGAATTCCAGTACCATACTGCTCTTGGAGGCATTTCCTTATCATTCTGTGCCTCAGTTTCCTCATCTGTAAAATATCAGTAAGACAGGCCCTCTCTGTGGTAGAAGTCCCCAACTGTTCTTCCTTTGCTGTGAGTAGAACCATGATCTGACAGGTACCGGCAGCTGTACTGCGATTCCCACCTCACTTGCAGTATGGTCATGTGACTTCATCCTCTCCATGGAATAGAGGGAATGACCCATGCAGTTTCCCAGTTGGGCCTTAGAAGAGCAAGTATCTACCACCACACTGTTGTTCTCTGCTCCTGATGGCTTAAGCAGCTGTAACCAAAGTGACTTTGGAAGGCACACTAGACAATGGCAGAGCAGCCATCAGCCTGACCACATTGCCCTACCAATTTGAAACTTGGACTGTCACACAAGGGAGAAGTAATCTTCAATCTGGCTAGAGCTGCTATGTTTTTGTGTCTCTTTTATTAAAGCAACTGTTGTTATCCTCACTAAAACTCTACTTCATAGAGGTGTTGGGAGCATGCAATGTGTTAATAAATACAGAGGAATTCAGACAGAGCCTGGCTATGTATGAGTTGGCTAATAGTGCTGAGAATAAAAATAATAATAACAGGTTATCATGTAATTAAGAAGGAGGCACATATGTAAAATTCCTGCAGTATATTTTAACGCTATGTATTACCAAGGCACGTCTGTTGTGAAGGTTCTACTGTTTGGCTCTGCACCACACAACTCACAATTGAGTGGGAGTACACAACAGAGAAGCATGCAATATTCCGGATTGTGTCCTTGGTCACCAAGGCTTTTTATGATGACTAACTAGTGTATCCTACTTAGAAAGTTTCCAATAAGAGTGATTAGAAATGTGCACCAGAAGAACAGGAAAGAGTGATAACTGTCTTGCTGGGTGTCTTTCAATTACCTAGAAATAGAATTGTGAAGAAAATCCATGCACCTCCCCTTTGGGAAATTTGACTGTGATATTTCTTTGCATCATTTTCTGACTGCTCACTCTCACACTGATGCTATGGGCAAGTGCATTTCCAGGAAGTCCTGGGGGTTCTGACCACCCAGGATGCTGCTGCCTTGGTCTCCTAGTTATTGGGGGTGAGGAGCTGCAAAGCTGGGAGCAGACCTCCAGACAACAGCAGGTAGACTGCTGAACCACGGGGTTGCCAGGAACCTTTTGTTCTGACAAGTGCACGGAGCTGCAGCAGCTTCACTGTGTTATACTCCACGAGGATATCAGTGCTCCTGCTGTTGATCAAAGTTAATGGACATGCAGCTCCCACAGAGGGCCACTGCAGTCAACTGTGTTGATGCCTGCTTTGGACGAGAATGAGGAATGCCTGAGCTATTTCCAGCTCTGCTGGCTGGGGACACTGACAAGGACCTCCCGCACTGTAGCCATGGGATGGATCTGGAGATAGGCAGCTCCCAGGCCTGACTCAGGAGAGCAGAGGCTGCCATGCCACAATCACGTGCCCTGACCCTGTCCAGAGTGCTCCACACATCACACCAGCACTGTGAGTCAGCTCCAGCAGTCCACGAAGAGCAAGATAAATGATGGCACTGACAACTCCGGCTCCCACCTAGCGAGGGAGCCCAGACCCTGCAGCACCCATGCAGTCTCTGAATCTGGCCTGCATAATGTGGTCGCTCCATGGGGCATGATTCTCCCGAGTGAAGCACCAAGTGAGTGGGTGAGCCTAGGCTCTTGTTGCAGGCAGCCTGGTTCTGCCACTCACTGGTGATTTAACCTTGGTCCCAGTCCCTTCCTCTCTCAAGCCTCTGTGTTCTGATCTACACAATAGAAAGAGACTTACTTGACCGAGCTTTTGGATGATTATAGATAAGGTAGGCAAAGTGCCTAGCATGCAATCTTCCACATAGTATCTGTTCAATAAATGGGTTGAGAGTCCCAGATGGACTCATCTGTTTTCCTGAAGCAACTACCTTCACATTCAAAAGTGTCCCAGTTTGAGTGACAAATGATATGGTTGCTCTATTGGTAGATGATGAAGATGATGATAACAATGGTGATGACAATAATGATAATAATTATAAATAATGGGCAGGACAGTCAGGGACCAGGAGTGGTCCCTGCATGCAAGCTTGAGCTCCTTGGCTTTGACCAATAATAAAGGCACCTTCACTCCCAGCATTACTCAGCTATACCATGCATAGTGACAGTGACGTAGGCCATCACATTGGATGCAGATCAAATCACAGAGACAATACACGTGGTGTTTTGTTCAAAAAGTGTTCTGTCCTCGAGGAGCCTCCAGTCGTCCAAGGTAAGAACAGACAAGAGTAGACACGGGCAGTACAATGAGTAAAACAGCATGGCCAGCCTCATGGGAGACGCCAGTGACCTTGTTCATGGAAACACAGAAAGACTCCTGCTGAGCCACTGGAAACCCCATGAAGGTAATTTCATGACTTTCTTCCTGATTTGGTTTCTCTCAAGGACTTTCTTTTGTTTTCTCCTCAGCAAGAAGCTTTACAGAGATGTCACAGATGACAACAATGACAGGCATATGGAGAGTAAAGTCACCTACTAACCAAGAAGCAGCAGCCTTCATTTGCTAAGCTGGAGTTAGGTGCTGCACATCATTTTTTTCCTTAGAGGATCAAGAAGGCCAGTGCTGTTGTCACCATGTCAAAGATGGGGTCATGGAACATGGAAGATGAAGCTATTCTTCCGAGGTCTCCCAGCTGGACGGTGTGGACTGGGACTTGAATTGGATCTCCAACTCCAGGGCAGTGAGGCTTCACCCGGACATGGGGAGAGCCATGTGCCAGAGCAGTCAGAACAGGAGGCTCCCTGCAGGCCCTCAAAGGCCCCGTCGCCGTGGAACAAGCCAGAGAGCCAGGTATGAAAGGACCAAGAATGCCTCACTTCACAGGGGACACAGAACCTGTGGCATGTCCACTGTGTGGAAGCATCCATCTGAGTCTCTCCCAGGTTCCCTCAGGGCCAGCGGGTGTCTACCTCGGGGAGAAGAGCAGCGTCCGCAGCATTATCAGAGCACACACTTTGTGCTCACAGCACCCTGTGAGGTGGGTGTATCTGAGAGTGGGCATGACCCTGCACCCCAGCCCTGGCCAGCTCCATCTCATATGCAGGAGGCCAGTGCCCACATGTCTTGGGGGGGCACCGTGTGTTCTTGTTCAGGGCAAAAATTTAACACCCTCTGAGCATGAAATAGGGGTTAAATTCTCACCTGCAGACTGGGTCACTTTTAGGGCTGTATCCTGAGCACATACGAGTTTCCTGGCTCCATCTCAGATTGTTAGTGTGTGTGTCATGAACACTAAATTTTATCAAAGCAAGTCATAAAATGTGAAAATTAACTTTTATCTCCAGGCGAGAAGCACCAGGATCATAAAGTACACAAAGTACACAATGATATAACAGGCAGGAAGGAGGCCCAGCTGCTGGCTTTTAGAACATAGGAAGGAGTGGTGAGAACAAAGTCGTGCCCAAAAAGCATCTGAGAATAGGCCATGTCACAGCTTCAGTGTGTCGTTGGGTTGAAGGGCACAGTCCTGAATGCAGAGGCACAAGAGCGGTCCTCAGGTTCCTGGGTTTAGAGCATGAGGCATAGGCAAGGGCAGGGCCTGCAGGGTCTGGGGTAACACAGAGCTTGTTCAGACAGGGGTTTGGGTCAAAGCTCCATTACCCAGTTGGCAGCATGGTAGGAACTTAGCAAGAGAAGCCCAATGGCTAAGACTAGTCTCCAAGAGAATAGGATGAACGGGACCCTGAGTCCCGTTTCCATACAAGGAGGCCCTCCAGTGTCCCCTGACTCCACCCAGTGAGAAGTGCAGGTCATGGAGAGGTGTAAGAGCAGGCTGGGAGGACAGGGACCTGGCAGATCCAACATGGGACCGACAGTGTTGGTCTGGACACTGGTGCGGCAGGGAGGGGCAGTGGCGGAGGTAAAAGCCACAGAGCAGGATCATATGTGATTGCTCACACACTGATTTTCAAGGGGCCTGGGGGACCCAGCTTCCAGTGTACTTCTGACAGCACTGTGTGAAGCCTTGGGAAGCAGTTCCCTTGTCTGGACTCCCAACAAGAACTGGTTTCCCCAAAAGTAGGTCAGGAGCTCCCAGGATACTTATGGATTCATCTTGAAGTTCAAAGACCATGAATAAGTTCATTGGAAAAAAATAATAATTTTTATTTAAATCCATAGCATGCCTTAGCATGAATGGAATTAAAAACTGAAGGAGTTGGGGAAACTCCCACAGTGACCCAGCAAACATTCACCCACTGTTTGGCCCCACCCCATGGTCATGGCTGGTCCTCGGCTGAGGTGGGGCAGGTGCAGCCCTAGTTACAGAGACCAACACTGGATGAGCCAGCGTATGCTTTGTGCTGTCACCTCAGCTCAGTCCTACTTATGATGACCATAATGTGCACTGTCATTGCAACTGCCAATCCACAAGTCACAGGACAGTTTACTGTCTCGATACTGGTCTCTTTATCTATCTTTGCTAGAAGAGGAAATGAGGGGATTCAAGCAAGGGGAAGGCTTTGTCACCTTTAGTTCATGGCTCACGATAGGTGTATGCGTATGAGCTGAGCGATGAGCTCCGATCATTGAAAGCCAGGACCACATCTTGCTTATGCTGCATCCTCAGTAGCATTTAGCCCAAAACCTTGTCCAGAGTGGGTTAACAAAGCATGATTGCTGAATAGATGATCACGGGAACAAAGATTGTGTCCTCAGAGTCTGGCAGAATAGATCTGCCTGGGGACTTCGGAGGATGGGGTTAGGAGCAAGGCACAGTGAGTGAATCCCACTCTGCCTCTGGATGACTTCAGGGGGCACTTGGCCAGCATCCCCTCCACTTTCTTCAGGCAACAGCAGCCTGATTTTCCCAGTGATGCACCATGTTACCTAAGGTGAAAAATTACAAAATCAAGTAAATGGCTTATTAGGATTTCAATGTCTGGAGGCAGAAGACTCCTATGTTAGAAAATTACTTTATCCAAATAAGTCCAGATGGCAATTTTCACAATAAACTGCTTTCAATGGCCCTGGCTTCTCTCCTTTAAAATGTAAGCAGGTGACAATGACAGTAGATCCAGGTGACCTTATTCTCAGACATCAGAGAACATTTATACTGATGAATAAGTGGAAACAAATTAGATTCCATCTCATGTCAATGAAATTTCAATAGGAACAAGCACCCCTTGATCTGACGGTTGGATCCAGCTCAGCTGTCACAGGATGTGCAGGAATCAGGATGGAATCTATAATGCATCTTGAGATCACATTCTTCAAACACTTGTAATAATGCAAAACAAAGAAAAGCAACCTCACCCACAGCTTGGTCAGCTTGCTGACTTTAGGATGAGGCTCTCAGAAAGTCTGACTGCCTCGCCTGTGAATCTGCATTTCTGACAGGTCACAAGCTTTTGGTTGGGGCAACGCTGATAGTTCAGTTCAATTTCCACCCAACTGGACATGGTCTCCATTGGCTCCATGGTCTAGAAGACTCTGATCAACAACCGTGAGCTGGTGTTGTCCCTGCATCTGTCTATGAGGACTTTTCAAGGTCACCCACTCCTGGATGCTCAGCCCAGCACAAGCCCAGGGGCATCAGATTCTCAGCTCCATCTATTAGGGGTCATTTTTGTTCCAGGGGTGTAAGGAGCTTCTTCACCAGGAAGACAAAATAAAAATTAACCTCAATCCTTGGAAACATTTAAAAATGAATATAGAAGCAAAATTAGGTTCCATGCTTCCTGTCAGAGAACAAGTCTTTTGGGTTTGCCAAACTTAGTTCCTTACTGCCTTCCTTTCTTTCTTCCGAGTGCCCAAGAAAAAAAGTGTGCTTGAAACAGTGACTGGACAGCTTGCTCTGTCAGGAAGGATGCTAAGAGAAAGACACACTGACTCCACACTGAATGATCGAAGAAGCCCATAGGCACCCTAGAAGACCCTTGATTTCACGTGCTGCCATGGCCCCTAGGACTAGGTCTGGATCCCCTACAGATGGACTTGCTCCTAGATCCTCACACTCACCCCGCCACTCTTCTGGATGATGCTGTTGGACACCAACGCTGTGCCAGGCATGAGGACCAGCCTCTGCCCTCCAGGCCCTCTGTGCAAGGGAGGGCAGAGAAGCAAATAGGCAGTGACAAAGCAGCATGAAAGGCACAGCTTGTGACACCATCGCCAGGTGGACTGGGCTGCAGAGATGGGTACATTTTTCAGAGAAGAGCCCTGGAGCCCAGTGGTGAAAGATGTGGAAGGGCTGGAGTGTGACAATGATGTCATCATGCTTGTACTTTAGAATGCTCACTCTGTGGCTTGTGGAGAAGCAATTGCAAGGGGACAAAACTGGAATCAGGAAGGCAATCAGGGAAAGGGCAGTGACCCAGGAAGGCAGGATGTGGATCTGAATGAATCTCAGGCATAGAGATGGGTGGAGCCAAACAAATGTGAGAGATGTTGAAGAAGTGAGATCTGTGAACTGGGAAAGTGGGGAGGCTTGGCCCTGGGCCTTCGGAAGATGTGCCAGCTCCTTGGAAAGGTGTGGAGAGAAGGTGGGGTTGCTGGGTTGGGCCTGTTGATATTGTGAAGTGTCTGGGGAGGCTCCACTGGGCACCTGCAAAGCCAGCTGACAGTCGAAGCCAGGCTGAGTGGTTCCTGCCATTAAGGCTGTGGCAGGGCCTGCCTGTCCCTGTCCTTGCTGAAGGTGGCCAGAGTGCATGCTCTGAGCTCTGGGAACTGACAGCTTTTTACCACTGAGGGAGTGTGCATAAAATGCCTTGCTGAGGCCCTCAACAGAGAGTCTGGGGTTCTGAGGACCACTGGGAAACCATCCACCCGCTGCTGTCTGGCCCAACACCTTGGGCCTCAGTTCCCATGTCTACTGCCTGCTTTTGCAGCCCTCTACTCCCAGGATGGAAAGTGCAGAGCTCTAAGCTCAGTACCCACAGAGACAATGAGCAGGAGGAAAGTGAGGAAGGAGGCAGGGCAGGGGGCTGCAGTAGAAATGGGGAGTGGATGGAAAGTCAAGCTAACCTTGTGTGCCTTTGGGCAAGTCACTGCACCCTGAGCCTGTCCTCAACCTCTAGAGGGAAGATTGTTCTAATGACTTCCTTGGCCTGCAGTGTTGGTACACTAGGACTCCAGGAATTTATGAAAAACTCCAGGGGGCCTGAGCCCCAGATACCCACTGGCCCTTCACCTGTGTCTGTGTCCTCTCGCACAGCGTGCCCTGGCATGGCATGAGCAGAGCTTCCTGGTTTTGGGGTTTCCCCTAACTCACCTTGCGCTTTTCCTAACCAGCTAGCCGGAAGGAGAATGCAGCCCCAACTGGCCTTGACTTTGGCCAGACCCTCCCTTTACCTGGTGAGGCAGCCCTGCCGCCCCCCATTGTCCTTCTCTATAGAGCTCCTGCAGGCCCAGAGCGAGTAGTCCCTCAGCTCTGTGCCTCCCAGATGCCCTGAGTGGGTATGGCCCTCCCCTCTGCCACCTTTCCTCAGCCATGGAGCTCTTCTGACTCCTAGGAGCCTCTGTGGAGCTGAAACGAGCACCCCCAGGCCCTCTTTCCAGAACGCATGGGCCTGTAGTACCTTCTAAACCAGACCCTGAGCCAGGTCCTCTTCTGTGGGGCCCGGGGCCACAAACTGGGGTGGGCCAACACCTCCCTTCATATTCAAAGGTAAAATGGCTCAGAGGTCACCGTGGCAGTCAGGAGACACAAAGTCTTCTCACACCAGAGATGGCCCCCAAGTGTTGCCATGGTAAAGGGGGATGGGCCGAGCAGCCAGTGCTAGAAGAACCATGAGCATTTAGATAGAAGTGGCGCTAATGCTGGTGGTGCATGGACACACCCAGCCACATTCTGCTCCAACAGCAAAGGGGAGGAAGGGCCTGTGGGTCCTGAATAAGTTTTGTGGCAGCCTCAGTTCTGAGTTCAGCCAGAAGGACTCTGAGTGTTGCTTCTTGTTTGTGAACTTAGAAGACAGGATAAAAACCAAAACCTAGTACTTGGCAGCTAATGTATTAAACCACATTACCAAGCTCCAAGAAAGCAGAGAAGGAAAAGGCAGAATGTCCCACACCAAGGCATTTACAATCCAACAGGGAAGACAATGACAAAGAGACTCAGGGACAAGTAGCCAACAAAGCCCTGAGCTGTGCAGAGGCAAGAGAGTCTGGGCCGCTGGCCATTTAGCTCTCCTGCTCGGTGCCACGCGAGCCCCCAGCAGGTCCTGATAGTGCTGTATGAGCATCTCGAGATAGGCTCATCACTCCCACTTTCCATCCAGGGAGACAGACACTCCCAGAAATTGAGCAACCCACACAGCTAAGGGGCAGAACCCAGACTCACAATCCGGTCTGTCAGATTCCTGAACCGTCCCAGGATGGGCGATAAGAGACACATAAAAGACGGAGGTTCTGGACAGGCAGATTTCGTGGACAAATGGGAAGGGAATGTTCCCACAGGGAACAGAGCAAAGCAAAGGTTTAAAGAATGAAATTCAACATGAGAAACGTTTTACCAGGTGATTTACACTCTGGACTTTCTTCTGCTAATAAAACACCATGGAATGCTTAATCTCTCTGGAATTTAGTTCTTTCTCTTACAAAATAGGGTAACTTACAGGCCCACGAGGAAGCCTCATTAAATGTAACATCTGCCATGATGGTGGTGTTGGGTGGTTAAGCTGCTGTATGAGTGCAGGACGCCACTGTTGAATAGGTCAGGGTTACTGGAGACTAAGGAGTTACAAGACATCTCGTGAAGAAGACCCAGTGTGCCAAGAACCAAGAAGGACAGATGAAAAGGCCTCCCAGGCTCCCCTGCGCGTCCTCAGGGGGGCGGGGGTGGGAGGTGGGAGCGATTCCCGGACGCATGACGCCCTCGCGCGGCCGCTCTGTTGAACGACAGCTCCGCCTGCGGGTGCCGGGCGGGCGGTTAGTGCTGTACCTGGTGATTCTAAGCAGGTCTGGGGAACATGCGGTGGGAGAGCCCCAGGCTGTGCGAGTCAGATCCCTTGCTCTCGCATCCAGTGGCCGGGCCCATCTCGCTCCAGCCCGGAGACTTCCCTTCCTCCGACTGACCTGGACCTCACAGTCCCCCCAAACTCTGCTGCCCAAGCTGGCTCGGCCTCCATAGCAGAGGCTTTTGGATTTCTATTTGTCCTCGTGAGTTTACTAAATTTAACTTTATTTCTTGAAAACTATTCCAAAAATGGGGGAAAATCAGAATAGAAAGTTACAATTACCCCATAGCCCACCACCTAGAAATAATTTTTACAATGTTTCTAATAAATGTTATTCCAGAGGCTCCCAAAACCTATATGCAGAAGAATGGAATTCTGGAAATAATAATATAAAATGGCATTTTAGTAAAGATTTTTACAAAGAAAAAGAAATGAAAAGGACTGGCGATTTCAGATGAATTTTTCTTTTGTCTTAGGCAGATAACTTTGTATTTATTATTTTAAAAAAATTACAAACATATGAAAAAATAGATCTGAACAATAAGGAGACTTTGCTATCCACTTTTTAAAAATCTGAATGTGGCCTGGGTTGAGAAGCTTTTCTTCTTTTTTCACCAATGGAACTTTTTATGTGAAAGGAATTCTCTAACAGAGGTATGCCTGTAGGCATAACATCCCAACTGGTCAGATTCTGCCTTTGGTGCTGGACTCTGGGCACACAGCATGCACCCCGGGTAGTCAGACCCATGATGTCAGGCATCAGGCTTCCCCAGCATTTTCCATTCACCATCGTGTGTTTTCACAGTTATCTAGAAAGTTCATCCCATTATCATCCCTGCTCTGGGAAAGTGGGCCTCAGAGAGTAAGCAACTTGCTTGGCTATAAGTGGCAGAGTTGGGATACAAATTCATGGCTGTCAGAGTTGGAGTCTTTCCACTGGGATAATTTCTAGACTGATGTCGAGCTGCACATTAGATACCCAGGTACTTAGGCTGGCAAGGGACAGAAACTCTGGATGAACGATTTCAAGAACAACTGCTGTGACCTTGGCGCTCTGTTACCCTAAGCAAAGCGAGAGGCCCTTTCTGCCCAAAAGGACCTGCCCTGAGCTTTCCTGAGAGGAGCTGTTTGAGAGTTCTCCCTCTCCTTTCCCCACCTTGGCAGGAAGTGAGAATGAGTAGACATCTTTCAAAAGATAATGGAATCCTATGGCTGGGCCACCCTTGCTGATGTTTCCAGAATGTAAACTCTCATGGTGAACCACATCATTGCCAAGAGATCAAAACCCAGGGAGCTATGAATCTCGGATATTAGCTACAAATGAGGGTCTCTTTAAAAGTTATAAATTCAAAAATGATCAGAAGAATAATTGAGTTTTTGCAATAATGACTGAGGTTAAAAGGCAACAGTAAACACACACACACACACACACACACACACACACACACACACACACACACATTATCTTGAAAGCCTGGAGCTCAAAGCCAGCCTGAGAGTATAACTGTCTGCTCCAAATGGCACAAAGGCAGTAAGACGAGCCTGTCTGACACCATGTACACTGGAACCACTGCTCCCACCACCTCCAGCTGCTGTCCACCTCCCTCAGCCCTACCTGGTGAATAAGGCACCAAAGGACCTATGTCCGAATTGCATCAGTTGGAAGCAGACAGGGACAGAACTTGCACCAGTAATTTGAAAAAGAAAAATGTAATGAAAAGATATATTAGCTGGTAACAAGGGATTCACTACTTAGAAGAGATAAAAGAGCTCTAAAGATCACCCAAGGGCCTAAGAGAGTTCCAAGGAAGGAGCAGACATGGCTGGGATTCAGACCACAGAGCCAGTCCACTGGCTCTTTTGGGACAAATGGTCTGCAGCCAAGCCAAGGCTGGTGAGTGGGAAGCCAGCCCCAGAGTGTCAGCAAAGTTTTTTGAAGGGTGAGATCCCCTGGTGTCACACATGTCACTAGTAGCCATGCCACAGAAGCCAGAAGAGGGAAGGCACCCAGAATCAGGAAGAGAAACCCTTGCCTTCTGCAATGTCCTTCTAGAACCTTCTAGTGACAGATCTAACAAAAGAAAAATGTTTATAGAGTCTAGCTCCAGTATCACAAAGCAGGGTAGAGAAACATGGATTTGGAGTGGAAAAGCAATAAATGGACACCTAGCTGTAGCATTGTTTGCAATAGCCCCAAATGAGAAGTAACCTAATGATTATCTACATTTTGGGAAAAAAAAAAAGATGAATAAATAAAATGTGGTAGAGATTCACAAAGGAATTGCACACTGCAGTGAAAAATGCATGAATCTAGCCACATACAACCACATGGCTGAATCTTAGAAACAGAGTTCAGTAGGAAAAAAGCTGCGAAGACAACATACTTATAAAACTTAACAACAAGAAAAATGGCACGGTATGTTATTTAGCTATACATACACCTATGGTGAAGTTATCTTCATTTGAGCAAAATAATGAACAAAACAATATCCAGGACAGTGGTTGCCTCTGGGGGTGAAATGGGGATGGGACTGGAGAGGGGCACAGGGTAGTCACAAAGGGACTGAAAATGTTCTAGCTTCTACGCTAATGGCATGTTTATGAGAGCACTCATTTGATTACTATTCCTCATAATCTACACAAATGTAACATTCATTAGACATGGACCTCTGTATGTGTCAAATGTTACTTCACAAAGTAAAAGGGATCAAACTGTGCAGGGTGAGTTGGGGAGTTACCTGCCCTCACTGCAGTGCCCATTTTAAAGGCCTGGATGTCTCCATTGATACAGCTCCTCACAGGCCCCCACATGCCAGGCTGTTGGCGAAACACATGCAAATTTGTAGAAAAGATAAGCAAAATGTCCAGGACAAAAGAAGCTGTGGTTCTCCATCACTCTGTGGGGGTCAGATTGCCTCGAGGCATCTGTCCTCAGTCCTGAGGGACTTCCGGAGAACACGGAACATTGGGAGCACTCCCCAGTACTCATGAAGGGCTTCCCCGCAGTGGCGAGGGAACTGGACTTAGACTGAGCGGCATAGTTCCAGAGCTCAGCTCTGGGTGGCTGCCGGGAGCAACAGTGATCAGTGAAGGTAGGACACTGAAGGGGATTAAATCTCACTTACTTCAAAGAACCAAATGGACAATGGGAAATAACAAGTGCTGGCGAGGGTGTGAAGAAATCGTAAGCCCTGTTGTTTGTGGGCCCTGCTTTTTAGCCCGTTTTCCCCAGCCTCTTTTTCCTCTAGTTCTCCAACAGGCTTTTAAAAAAGTCCTAATCGGATAACCCCTTGGGAAGCGAACATAGAGTTGGATTTCTCATACTAAAATTATAATATAATAAAACAAAATGAAATATTAAAGTACCAGAAAAACATATAGGTGGCTTTTTTTTAAATCTGAGCCTACATAAGTTCTATGTGCAATCAGAAGTCATAAAGAAAAACACGGAAACGCTGAGCATTGTAACACTCTACATAGCAAAAATGAAATAAAATAAAAATGAACAACTCCAAAATAACGATAAATTGAGAAAAATTAGAGTAAACACATTACAAAATGCTAGTACCCTTAATATTAAAAGGTTACAAATTTTTAAAAAAATACATCCATAAAAATGGCTAAAGAACAGGAAATTTTTCAAAATTATACAAATGACCAATTATATGAAAATTAAAACAAAATTATTTCCTTGATGGAGAATCAAGATTTATAATACCTATGTTGACAAAGGTGTTTGTGGAAATGTAAACTGGTACATTTCCAGAGGTACATTTGGTAGTTGAAATACAAAAATAGTAAATGTGTATACTTTTTACCCAGCAACCTCATTTCTAGGAATACATACATAGTAAGAAAATTATTGGTCAACTGCATAAGGATGTATATGCAATATGTTCATTGAAGCATGGTGAGAGAGTGTGTGTGTGTATGTGTGTCTGTGTGTGTGTGTGTGTGTGTGTGTGTGTGTGTGTGTGTGTGTGTTTAAACTTGAAATCATTTATCTTTCAATAATGTAAAAGAACAATTTTTAGCACTGGGCCAAAATTTTAGTTGGCTCATTAGTATCATTTATTTATTAAATAAATAAATAACGGTGTGCTGACCTCATAGAATGCCAGATTAGCCATCAGATGTGTTAATGTGACTCTATATTATCAGAAAAATAGGTCCAGAAGATATTGCTGAGCCTTAACAACAGCAACAAAAAGTTAGAACTATCTCTAAATTCACAAAAATATTATGATTTGAAAGGATGTTCATCCGAATGTTAATAGCACCTTATCTGTGTATGGCTGGATTTAGGATTTTTTACTTTCTTTGTATTTATTTTGAAACTATATATGGTAAGAATGTATTGTTTTAAAGTCAGAAAACAAGCTATTTTCACTGAAAAAAAAATTAAGCCCTGCCTTTCAAATATATCCAATCCAGCTACCACACTTGACTCCTGGGGCAGGAGAGATATGTAGATGTACAGAAACATAGGTATTCGGATAAATAAGTATATAGCATATAGATACATAGAAATGCTGCCTTGTGAGAACAATGGAAAAGCTACATTCTGACATTCAAGGTAAATAACACAGTTGTTGTTTTCCTTTGGAGTGACACTGTCCTTTCAAATATCGCTGGTAACGTTAACAGACACTAGGAACAATCTGTAACGATACACACTATAAAAATTCAAAATGTAAATGCAGCCATCAGCTGAGGCTTTGGGTTTTCCATGTCACAGGCTCTGGTAAACCTAGAGCCCAGAATAGACTCTTCCCAAGGCTCACATTTACAGTAAATGTAATTACACTTTAATGGCATTCGTGTCATTCTGTCACTTTTTCCATCGCTCCTATTTTTAACTAGCACAATGGGAACATTTGTCCTCTGATTCACTGACAAGTTTTCAGGTCAGGAGCCTGGCTTTTAAAATGACAGTGCCCTTAATCCTATCGCTGATTTTTAAAATGAAATAACAGTCTATTTAAAACAATGGAACACAAGCAACCTCCGTGGGCTAAGGATAGCAACTCAGCACAGAATTCAGGTGACAGGATATGTCAGCCAAGGTGCTGAAAGGCAGGAATTGAAGCACAAGGTTCTGATCCTGGCTTTGTGGACCTGCAAGTCACTGTGAAGTCCTTTTCCACAGTCCCTATGAAGATGGGCAATGATTCTTAGATTCCTTTCCATCAAGTCCACCCAGTGGGTGTGACCAAAGTCAACCCAGGGCTTTGTTCCTCTATAAGAACCCTAGGGTGGTAGTCCTGCCCACTCGAGCAGTGCACATGGAACCCCAAAGCAGGTGTTGCTGCTGAGGCGCTCCTGTCTCCTCACATAGCATAGAGAGATAGAGTCTATGTCACTTCCCCTTGAATCTCAGCCTGCTGGTGACAGCTTCAACCAGTACAATGTAGTAGGAGTGATTCCTTGTGATGTCTGGGGCTCAGTCACAAAGAGTACACAGCTTCCTTCTGGCTCTCTTCACACGCTATTGAAACACTCCCTCTCAGAACCCAGGTACCAGGATGTGCAAAGCTAGGGTCATGACCTAGGCACCAGCATGTGCTCCAGTCAATGGGCCCCGCTGACCCACACTTCAAGCCACTCCTGCTTGGCCCGAGACATGTGAGTGAAGAAACTCCAGCCACCTGAGTCTCTCCAAGCATCTTAGCCTTTCTCTCCGAGGCCTCCAACATTGTGGAGCAAAGGCAAGCCATGTCCACTGGGTCTTGATCCACAAAATTTGTGAGCATAATAAAAGAGAGATTGTTTATTATGTCGCTTGGTCTGTGATGGTTTGTTGGGCACCTGAACTCCAAAGGTGATGTATGAGTTCACATAGCACTTACTATGTGCAAGTCTCTGTCCTAAGAAATATTAATTTATATTATAATTATAATATAAACCTTTATAACAATGCTGTGAGGCCCACACCATTATTGTCTGTATTCATTTGAAGAAACTGAAGTTCAGAAGGTAGCTTGCCCAAAGTCATACAGCTATCAAGTAGCAAAGGCAGCGTTCAGACTGGGACTCTCTCTCTAAGGATGTGCACACGTAAACCACTCATCAGGTACTTTGTTTTGGCCCAAATCTTTGTAGCCTAAACTTTATGCATCAACTCAAACTATGAGCCCAGCATCCATTCAGCATCCTTTGTTTCTTTCTGCCTTCCCTTATTGCTAAGATGTGATCAGATGCTCCATGGAAACATGTATTTTGCACAGATGGAGAAAAATCTAATAAAAAGGCACTTCCTCCCTTGGAAAGGGTGACTTCATTATGCACCTTTCAGATCAGCCTCCCAAAGACTCCTGGTCCTGACCTGATTGTCTGCAGGCCCCAGGCAGGGGCTAATTTACATTGCTGCAGCTACCCATGCAGCCAGAAATTGCTTCTTGAGCTGCAAGCCCCAGCTTAGCAGTTGTTTTATTTAAGTACAAGTAAAGTTCTCCCAGGTCCTTGTATGCTCACTCAGTAGGCCTGCTGTCTCCAAAAGAGGACACTGCATGACAGCAGCCTTTGAGGGCCCTCAGGAGCTATTAAATGCTGGATTTCTTTGCTTCTGTAACATTTCCATGCACCCATTAGCAAATTCTGATCAATTAAAGTTAATGCTCTATCGTCACTTAGCAGAAACTCTCTTTACTAAACTCTACTTCTGCCATTTAAAAGTTTTTCCTAGAACCACTGCAAACTCTGATTGCAGTGCCATTAGATCATGCAAAACACCTGTGCAGAAGGCTCCTTTGCTCTAAGAATCAATAAAAAATGAACAAACTTCCCTTTGGTTGATCCTTTCCAAACAAATAAAAGCCCTGAAAAAATGGTATCATTTCTTGTCCACATACTATTCTATCTGCAGCAGAGACAAACTCATTAACTTGAAAATGATCACCAACATAGGGCCCCCAAGTGTCACTGATCCTTCCCTCTCTCTCTTCCCTCCCCCCTTCCATCTTTCTTTTCCTCCCTCCGTCCCTTCCTTTTATCTTTTCTTAGATTATGTGCTTATTGGGTTTACCATAAGAACTGTGGAAAGTCACAAATATACGTGAGGACTGGGAGGAAGTCCATCTATTTGACAGAAACCACAACATGTCACAGATTATGAGAGGCAGAGCCTATATGACTCAGAATTCATTTTGAAGAGGACCCCCGCCCCCTGCCAATCCATTGTTTACTGATAAGCATACAAACAAATGAATGTTCATTCTCCCAAGACCTCTCACTGCCAAGAATATGTTAGGCAGAATGTAAGCAGCAGGACCTGCTGAGGCAAGTTAGAAATTATACAGGAAGCTTGGGAGGGCATTCTCAAGGTCAGAGAAACTTCATTCTACCTCAGGTCCTGCTCCTGTCTGATTCTGTTTTCTTCTCTCACACTCATTCAACACGATAAAAAGTGAAAAATGGGCCTTGAACCCAGTGACCCATCATCTTACTATCTCTGAATGTGGCCGCATGCCTCTATGAGCTGTACATGATGCTAAAAGAATTCACATCTTAGAATCCCAGAAGAGCGTGGGAATGGCCCAGATGCCACACAGCCCAGCCATGGCCTGATGTTGCGAAAAGGCCCTTGTGCTTTCATGTTGAGGCCATTTCTGCAATTTAAAGGGTGCATCCAGTAAAAAGCCCGATGAACAGTCTGAGGATATCCTCTCAACTGTTATGCAAGAAACTTTAGATAAAAATTAATGCAAACATAAACCAGAACTCAACCTATGTGGAGTAGCGTTGTCTTGGAGTGATGAATGTCATACTGTGAGAACATAAAAACCTCATTAGGCTTTATATGACACCAAGAAAGTAAAGGATAATCTAGAGCAGTGGTCCCCAACCTTTTTGGCACCAGGGACCAGTGCTCCTATGAGAATCTAATCCCTGATGATCTGAGATGGAGCTGAGGTAGGAATGCTGGCACTGGGAAATGGCTACAAATACAAATGAAGTTTCTCTTGCCTCCGGCTGTGTGGTCCAGTTCCTAACAGACCATAGACGAGTACTGGTCCATGGCCCGGGGGTTGGGAATCCCTGATCTAGAGAGAGAGATGGGTATTTCTTAACATTCTAAGAAAAATGTAAGAGAGCAAGAAAAAAACGTAGATTTTACAAGAAGGAGTATGTAATGGTGGAAACATAAAAGGGAAGAAAACTACATGAAGTTCCCCAAATAAAAATGATGTAAAAGATGTAGTTAAAGATTTTCCCCAAATTGTATTGAAATACTTAAGAGTTTCTGGACCACGTGAGGACCAATTTACAATTGCAAGGATTAGGATCTAGCAATTAATCTCAAATGAACAAATCTATCATGTAAGCAAAGTCTCGATGCCTTCAAAAAATTGGGTTTGGATGCTGATGACAATGATGATGAAGTCGACGGTTACTATCATTATTACATCGACAACAATAAAACATCAGCAGACTGTTCTAAGTACTTGACAAATCTTAGCTCATTTAATTCTCACAATGACCGTATGAGTTGGATCCTTTTTACAAATGAGACAACTAAGACACAGAGAGGCTAAACACACTCTAAAGTCACCATGAGAAGCCACCAGCTCTGCAGCAGGAGATGATAATGAAGTTGTTTGCTCCATGAAGATTGGCCCTTTGGGGTTAATTTGGAATCACCCCAGGTTGCAGTCTTCGGCCTGACATATTCATCATGAACATTCTTTGCTGAGTTAACCCAGGGGTAATCAAGTCTTAGGGATGGATTTGCACCAACAAACATAATTTTATATTTAATTATAAACCAGAACACCGATTTATTAACTAAAAGGCTCCTAAACTTCCATTGGTTCATGGCTCAGTAATTTTTTTTCAACATTTTAAATGTGGATAAACAGATTCAGAGAGTTAATGATCTGCTTTCAAAGATAAAGGCTGGAACAATCAAATTAAAATGACTAATAATGGTCAAGTTAAAATAACTAATGCACCTTCATGCACTGTGGGATATAACTACCTAATTTAATCAATTCTAAGCACATTTCTCCTCATTTTTAATGCTTCTCAGGCCACGGTGCATCCTGCAGTTGGTCTTGGCCAGGCAGAAACAGTGACCAGGTTGTCACTGCCTGCCACCTTCTGGCTGGATCAAGGAAGTACCAGCAACAAATCTAGCCAAACGGCATCTCAGAGCTGGACCCTTCAGAGGGCATTTTAACCAATTTATTTGTCTTTTATTTTTCTTTCTATGTATATACAAGAGTGACATATGACAAAATCTATGTTTGAATATGTCTAAGAAAGCTCTTTCAAATATACAAACTAGAACTTCCACGCAAGTTTCAACTCACCTTACACTACCAATATCCTACCTAAAAGACACACCGTGTCTATCTGCCCACATTAGAAATATCTGACTATGAAGTTACTGCGAGGCAGTGATGATGAAGCAGAGGCAGAGGACACAGATGCTCTCCTGTTCTGTCAATTTGAAAGCAGGGAGTAGAAAGCTAGAATGGCTGAGGTTTTTCCATCAATGGGCAGGTGGCTTTACCAGGAAATCTGTCAGCTCTTACTAAGGTACCAGGATGGAAGTTGCTTCTTTCCCAGTAAGAGGTCCAGAGAGGGCAGTAAGAGCTGGGCTACAGTGGCCATGTCATGCTGTCAGGAACACAACCTTTACTGCTTTGCCTCTAAAACCATTCTCTACAGCCCAAGTGGGAGGCAATCACAATCACGTCAGCCAGAAAGTAGAAGGGGACTGAGCCCTAAAAGGGCACATGCCAGTTGTCTGTTCCTCCAAAGAAGCTTGTCCAGACCTCCCTGCAGCTTCTGCCCACCTCCCTCTGACAACCTGTAACTCCAGGGAGGCTGGGAGTTTAATCTTTTAGCTGGTCCCATTGCTGCTTGAATGGAACTGGAGGATCTTGGACATGTGGCAGGCAAGTAGCAGTCTCTGCCACAGAACCTGAACACCTTTACTGTCTGAAGCCCCACATCGAGGGGGGCACTGAAATCTAGAGGATGATTTACTGGAACAAAGTCCTAAAGAATGTGAGAGAGAAGAGGATTAAGATTAGCACAGAGGAAGGGGTTTGGACTTGGAGAGGAGACACATTTTCACTTGAGACTGAACAGAACAGAAAGAGCAAATCAGGCTACCATACCATATGGTGTGGTGAGACCAGACACCAAAGGGAATCCTTGTAGGGCCTGCTGCGGAGTTGCTGAGTGGGGAGCAGCACGCAGAAGGTAGAGAGCCTAGACCACCTGCTGCATGAATGTGAACAATATCAAGGGTATGTGCTGAAAGCCACCTGTCAAAAGGATGTATTTATGAGTAACAACTGGTTTCCACAGCAGGATAAAATCCCTTTCATAGTAGCATATTTCTAAAGTAGGCAACACAATCACAACATATTTGGCCCGTTACACTTGAAAAGCACTCTGTCAAAATGTGGGCTTATTATATTAGAAAATTGAGGTAATAAAAGACAAAAAGTTAGGCATTGGTGACAGAGGACACGCTTCACATTCCTCATAAAGTGCCCTTCCCAACCAGTACAGCTTTTCTGAAGTACTTCTGACCCCCAAGAAGCTGCTGTGTGAGGGGTCTCTGCCTAAGCAATTGTCTGCAACCCTGATGAGTGAGGTTTGCAGGGAAGTTAAATGTATTTAACCTATTTACACCCCTTTTCTTCCGAAAAATAAAAAAAATAAGGAAGAATCAACTGTACTTGATTACATAGTCTTACTCCATTTCACTTCCCAATCATTACTACCTTAACTTTCTGGAACCACTTCTCACTGATAACTGGAAGAATGAGCTACCAAGTATCTGCTGTTACCACCTCCCCCATAATCCTTCCCCAACACAAGAAAACAGGCTCCAGGCGTCATTCTTCAATTTTCCCTGGACACTATGAGTTTCTTCTGTGGAATTAGATGAACTCAATGCTTAAGCCCCAACCTGTATCACCTGTCACACCAAATGCTCCAAAGGAAATAAAAAGAAGTTATTAGTATTATAGGAAGTCTCCCAGAATTAATCTATAGAAATTTGCAGGTCAGGTCTAAATTACACGACTATTTCTAGGATAGAGGGGCTGCTGTCTCTTTAAATCAAGTTCAGTTGACATGACTAAATAGTGGCCTGGGTACCATGTGGCCACACAGGGTTCATGAGCCATGTCCACAGGAACCTGAGCTTTGGTTAAACTCAGTAACTCAGTCTGGCATGGAGGCAGAATTACAAGGCAGCTGTCACATTTACATAGCTCAAAGTGGCACAGTAAATATTTAGAATTATATCCTGTATGGGCTCCATCACTGTGGACACCCCGCCCTGCCCCACAACATTTAAGCAGTTCTTTTTTCCTAGGAGCTGTGTGCATCACAGCTCTTAGGCAAACCCAGTGCTCAAGCTTTTCACCTTTGTTCTTCTCATAGCATTTCATTTTAATGTCCATTAACAACAGAAAATCTAAGAAAGCAGTTCTCCCACAAAACCCATGGATCCAATCTGTATACAAGTGTCAAAGCTGACCAAGCTTGCATCAACTCTGTATTACAATTTCACAAAAATAAATCCTTTAAGGTAAACCATTACAGAGTATGTTTTTATCAGCTGTGCTGGATATTATACATGTAGAAAAACCAATACTAACACATGTGACAGATAAAATGGGTCACAGCTGCATGTCATTCTTTGAATTACAGCAGAAATAAATTTTACAGTATAATCTAAAGAAACTCCATGCCCTCTGGTTCATATTTTTAAGATTCAAACCAACATTAAACAGTACATCATTCAACACAAATATTAGAGAATATTTCCCCTAATTATTCTGCTACTATTTGATAAGTGACAAATGCTAAGAGTCATCTCCTCAGAAAAATATCACTATGTCTGTTATTAAGATTCCATTTACCTATGTATGCACTTATATCTGCTTATTTCCCCCAAAAAATAAGGTAGCTTTTTATGGTAACTGAGATTAGCTGACATCTTAACTGGGACAAAAATTATTTTAACATTTAACCCAAAAGAGCAGTAAACTGAGATTTTTCAGTTATTGCTTTAGTAAGACAATGTTTGTTTTATAAAAATTATTGCCTATTTCTTCTTAATGGACTAAATAAAAAAATAGTTTTCCTATCATTTGAGTCATAATCCTGTTGCTACCTTTATAACATAACAAAAATAAAAAATTATGTAACTGCAAAGCTTAGTTTGTACTTTTCCACTAATTTATTCACATTTTTAAAAAACATCATATTCCTTTTTTATATAGTTACATGCAAATAAGTAGTAAATAATTTTACAGCTTTCTCAAAATATAGGGAGAAAAACACAGACACTTGCCATACTAATAATCAGTTTTTATTTTACTTTTTTTTAAGGAAATATTATTAATTTAAAAAGACAGTTTCAAAAAACTTAATAGGATTCCCAGCAATGATTATTTCTGAGATCTAGGAGATCTGAAACATAATTATAAAAAGCTAAAAGCCAAAGGACTTATTCCTACTTTTTCCTTTTTTAAAAAAGTCCAATCTGTCAAATCAAGGAAGTTGGGCAAATTCCCATGGCTGCAGCCTTAGTCGTCCTCAGAATCACTGCCCCTTCTCATGGGGATGGCGCACCGCACCGAGGACAGTAACGCATCTTCAACTGGTTTCTTAGGGTTTTCCTCCAGATCTGTCTTGATGGCTCCAGACTCTGACAATTTCCACTCCAACTCTACACGATAAAGAAAAAGCAAATCACCTAAGACAGTCTGCATGGAGCTGTCACCTGCAAGTCCATCAAGCTAGTTTTTTTCTAAGCAGAAGGTACAATCATCATCATTTGATGACAACATAATATTAATGAATAATTATATGAGGTACCTAGAGAAAAGGAAAAAAATCAGATCTTTAAAAAGGGAAAAAAATACTGTCAAACACAAGGCATTACATACATTGAAACCTGTACGGTAATTAAAAGAACGAACAGGGACTAAACTCATCTAATGACTACAGTTTCTCAGATTGCACAATTTCCCAAGAAAGAAATCAGCATAAAACATTTAAAAAAATTACTTTTCACAGTCCTGCAGGCAATCTAATCATTAAATCTAATATTATTTAACAAAAGGAAATTCTTAAGCTTCACATCCAATATCACAATTAATCAAAGAATGTCTGATGACAACCTAGAATTGACAAACCTGTTCCAAGTTATAACAAAAAGGTAGCAGAAAATGAAGAATCAGTGACTAAAGGTTCAGTTCCTATATTTCACTCTCTTATAAACAGTGAAACTACACATGGGTGTGATACCTTATGAAGCAAAATTGAGTGAAGTTACTTTTCCACTGCAGAGAGGACCTAAGTAGAACTAAGGGACTAGGTAGGAGATTCTACAACAAAAGCCTGGTTTAAAAGTGATGCTGTCATATTTCGTTAAAATAAAATATTTTAATTTCATAAAAATTAAAATAATAAAAAAACATTAAAATATGTTACTGAAGTCATAATAATTTAAAGTGCTCATGGAGGTGACTAACATCAGTATTTTCAGGTCTAGGTACTACAGTTAAATTTATGAATTTTCAACAAATTTCTTAAAAATAACTTAAGATTTCTGATTCTCAACTCAAGAATACATTCAGATCGGAGCAAATATACATATGTAAGAGTATATGTAATTAGTGTCGTTCACTTATGCATAGTAATCACTGCTTTAGAAGTTCGCTAATCCTTAAATAAAACTTAATCTAGAAATAAAGACTATAACTACTATTGCACACCTCTCTCTCCTCTCACGGTCTGGTCAAAAAGACCAAAATAAAATGCAAACCTATATTTAGCCTGACATACTGTATGCCTTAAACATTGGAATAATGCATCAGTGATGTAACATGTGTATGTAAGAATGTGTATATTTATACTTTTCCATTTGAATATCTTATATGAAGTTATATAAAGCAGTGTATAAGGACTTAGCAAGAGGCCCTCAGGCCTCAGTCTCTCTCACGTTATGTGTAAAAAAATTTTATATATACATACACATACACATATATATATACACACATATGTGTGTGTGTGTGTATAATTTTTTTTTAATTTAATACCTACAGCACCAGGTCTTCCTAGATGATCTTCCATCGAAGTACTAACCAGGCCTGACCCTGCTTAGCTTCTGAAATCAGACAAGATTGGACCTGTTTAGGGTGGCATGGTTGTAGACTGTGAATATATATTTTGACACCTCCATGTGTAATAGGTGGAAAGAAATAAAAAGATACATCTTTCAGGAGTTAAGATACAGAATTAAATAAATTTTTAATTTAAAAGCTACTAAGATATTCAACCGAGAAATATTTCTATGGAAATGATTTATATATATATATATAGATAGATAGATAGATAGATAGAGATATAGATACATATAAGCATCTATCACTAATATGAATGATATCACTAATATAAATGGATGAAATGATCCTGAGCTACTTAAAACATATTCCACTGTAGGGACAAATAAATATATTAGACATTAATATTAAATAAATATATTTTAAAAGTCCATTGTGTCCTCTTTTCACTGAGAATTATTAGAGCCCAGTTGCAAATGCCTCCCATTGATTGGTCGGTCCAAAATGAGAAATTAAATATGCTTCTTCCCTTTTAATAATTACACAAGGGCAAAGGTGAACTTGACAAATCAACATTACCACAGTGACACATGTCTAGGAAACAGGCATCTCTACCACACACTAGCCATCCCCCATGTTCCCTGAACCATCTCGAAGAGGCCCTTACCATCCACTGTCAGGTTCATGCCACCAAACACCAGAGGTCCAATAAACTGAGCCTTGATATCACCTTCAAGGTAAACAAATATTGTGGGCAGATTCTTATCAGGATAATTGGGTATGCAGGTTGTTGAAATGGCTTTGATAAATTTGACATCGGGAAACTTCCTGGCAAGTGTACTGAAGTGCTGATTTAACAGGGCACAGAGGGGAATCCTATAAAACAGAAACAGAAACAATTGTGGTTCTGCATTTACACAGAACAAAGCTCAATTATCCTTCTACCTTAAGTAAAACCTCACAAGTGATTCTGCTACTCCAGCCGAGATGAATTAACATTTTTTAAAAACCTTCCAATATGTTAATTTTGAAGAACTCAAAATCCAAAGTCCAATTTAATTTGACCCCAAAATAAGTCAGAAAAACAGCTTCAATGTAAAAGATAACTGTCATGCCCTTCTACATGAGAGAACAGTCAAGACTTAGAATGTGAAACACAGGTCAGAAAGCACGACCTGCTCTACAGAAACTCCCACACAAGCACTAGACTCTACAGTCCAGGAATAGGACTGAAGGAGAGAAATGCTGGAGGACCACTGCACCACTTGCAGGGGACAATTATTACAAAGGTCACCCTTGCCACCTACAACAGTGACTCATTACAAAGAATTTTTAAAAAACAGTTTCTCTAGAGGGATAAATAACTTAGTGTTTTCTTTTCAATATAAGCAAAGTCTTCACTGCTATCTGTTAGTCACAAATATTAATTTGAAAGTTCTAAGACAAAAATGTGGCATATGGTTTGGGCAAATTAGCAACAAAAACACAGAGAACACCTTCTGATGTGGATTAAGCCCAAAATGTTCAAGACAAATTCAAATGAACATTTAAAGACAGTATGAGATCACTCACCCTTGTTTGTAAAGGTGCAAAATGACCCACAAGCCCTCTCCAGCTTTGGTAACTTCTTGAACATAATCCTTTCCTGAGATCTCTAAAACGTCTCCAAATTTATTCTTCAGTGTAGTTGCTTTCCACTCAGCCAGTCTCTGCTGCCTACACAACAGGAGAAGAGTTATCTCTCGCCCCACCCCACGCTGCCCACACACACATCTTTCAGAGAGCAACCTTAGTAAAAATCCAGGTTTATTTATTTGCCTCATAGCAAAACTCTAGAAACAGTTTGCTGAAATCTACATTATTATTATTTAATTATGGTCCTTTCCAAATGTTATCTCAGTCAGAAAAGTCATTTTTCAAAGGAAACACATATGGCGCCACACAAAAAACCAAACAGTCCCTCTGGGTTGCACTAACCTGTACATTTCAATAGCTCGTTCGTCTTCCTCATTAAATTCGTCTTCATTATCCTCCAGTTCTTCCAAAGTCATATCTTCATAAGTTTTCACTGCATATAGTTAAGTTAGCAAAAACAAAAAAATTTAAAGGATGCACAAACATGCATTTGGGCTTTTTTCTTTCACTTTTCTCCTACAGATGTGCATGCAACACCAAAAGACTCCCAGCCACCAAAATCAGAATACAAAGTCCTTAAAGCATTACACTAGTAAAAAGAAGTCGAGAGCATTTTAAAAATATAGAACCAGTACAATGACATCTGCAGACTTGACTCTCTTACCTCCACATCATACCTAGGATAGGAATGAGAGCTTCCCGAGTTTATATTAGTTGTTTTATTTGCCGGGACTCACCTGATCTGACCTTCAAGCACATACCCTAAAGCACAGGTGTACCACAGGTCTCCTATCTGCCAGGAAGTAGAAAGGTACCAGTGGATGTCCTCCAGGAGTGAGCACACCCTTCCTAGAGTTAAAGGGGTTATCACAGACTCCTGGTATTTTCTCACACCCGGCAGGCAGCTCTTTTAAGGAACTGCTGGGACATCTGTATTGTCTTTATTCCAATAATACTCTTGCTTTTTACAGCACATCAGGCCTTTGTCCCAGACCCCCACCTCATCCCTATATACAACTGCTCTTATCAAGGGCAAGGATGACCTCCACTTCCTGACTGAGGAGCAGCCCTGATCCCACCCATCCTCAGTAACAGACCAGGATGCCCCCTACCCTCACCTCTTGCATCTCATGGCTTTTAATACCATCAATACGCTGACAAATCCCAAATTTATGTCAACTCATATTCTCTGATTTGTAGAAAAACAAACCCAATGGCCCCCTTACCATCTCTATTTGTCTAGTAAAAATCTCAAAGTCACTATGTCCCAGATTTTCTGATCTCTAAACCTGTTCCTCTCCAAGCCTTCCTCATCTCAGTTGGGGTAATTCCATCCTTCAGGGGGCTCAAACCCAAAGCCCTGAAGTCATCCTTGACTTGTTTCTCTCACACCCCTCTAAGACCCACTGGCAAATCCTGTTTGCCCTACATCAAAATATATCCAGATCCACCCACTTCTCACCGCTTCTACCACTACCATACTGGTCCAAGCAAACAGTACCTCTTGTCTGAATTATTGTAGTAGTTTCCAGAGTAGCCTCCCTACTTCCTGCCTCGTCCCCCACAGTCCATACTCAGGAAGGCAGCAAAAGAATGGTGCTGTCAACATGGAGGATTTGTCATTCCTCTGTTCAAACCTCTAATAATTTCTACCTCATCAGATATAAAAGCAAGGTCCTTATTAGAACCTATAAGGTCCTAAATGGTTGGAGCCCGAGTTACCTCTCTGAACTTACTCTTCCTCTCTCCCAATCATACTGGCTTCCTCGCAGATTCTCCAACATGCTTTTCACTTACTAAAATAGCTCAATTTACCTACCTCAGGTCACCCGAATTTCACGTCCAATGAGGTCCTCCCTCACCCTATCTAAAATTATACTTACCCTGTCTCCAACCTTTTAGAGACCCTCTTCCTGCCTTATTTTCCTACTTTGCACTTATGTGTTATTGTTTATTGTCTGTCTTTCACTACAATATAAGTTCCATGAGGAAAGGGATTTTTGTATGGTCTGTGCATGGCTAAAGCTCCACTGCCTAAAAAAATACCAGGCACACAGCAATCATTCAATAAACACTCACTGGGTAATGCTTTATAATAAATCCTTCCCTAAATTAGGTCTAACATGTAAATAGGACAAAAGTACTAGCCCCTGTGATCAATGGTTCTCAAACTCTGGTAAGAGTCAGAAATCCTTTGAGGCACTTGTTTAAAATGCAGACTCCTGGGCTTCACCCACAGAGATTTTTATTCAGTAGGAACAGGGGTTTTTTTAAAGCACCCTAAGGGTTTCTGAGTCAGGTGATATCTTTGAGGAAAACCCCTCTCTCAGACCCCATACAAAACATCTTTTGCTTCCCTAAATTAAGCTATTTGAATATTCTCAATCAAACTACAATGAGAATAAAGCATAAGCTCAGAATACAAACACTAAGAACTCTGAGCTCTTTCCCATAACATTATCTAAAATGAATCACAGGTAAGGAAGTATTTTCTTCAAGATTATCTTGTGCTCATTTCACACTGACAAGGAACTGTGACAATAAAGGGGACCTGTGAAGTCCCCTAATTCTATGGCCCAAGAAGTTGAAGGTTGAGACATCCTGTGACTTGCATGAGGTCCCACAGAGTAGCCATTCAAGCACTCCAATCCTTGGACCCCCAACTCCTGGTCAGAAGCTTCTTCTACCAAAGCAGATGGAGGCTTCGAGGGCTTATCCCATCCAGACAGACACAGAACAAAGAGAACACAAGCAAGCTCACCAACAGACTGCTGAAGGGCTCGCTGCTCCTCCTCCTCCACCTGCTTTTTCAACTCACTCCAACTTTCCTTTGAGGGCAAGATGCCCTTTTTGCGCAAGATGTCATTCCATTCAGTGTCTGCGTTGGGGTCCTAGAGACGTGGGACCAAGGATACCATGAGTGAGAAGTCCACTATGTGGGAAGAGGGAAGGAGGTGCCACGCTGGGCAAAGGGTCAAAGGAAAAGGTGGTGGGAAGAAATATTCAAAACAAATTACTCCGTGTCCTGTTTCTGAGAAAGTGTCAGAAGATCCACAACCCCTTTTCCATTCTTCCTGTCCCATTCTTCCTGTCTCACATTCTGCACCCCCAACCCAAAAAGGAGCCCGTATTGGGGTGGAAATCAGGTTATAGTGTGAAGGCTCAGACCTGGCTCTTGCTCAATATTTTTATTAATGGCTTGGAGTGATCCATTCAACAGATATTTATTAAGTACCTAGTACATCTACCTACTACAGGTAAATTACTGCATTAGATGGTAGAAAAGCCTGGCGAATGCCCGAGCCATCTATTTTACCGAGGAGGAAGCCATGAACAATTAAAGATACAAACATATATAACAGATTGTGGCAGGTGCAATAACCAACAGGCTAACCTACAGTTACAGGGGGCTTGCCTTCCACAGGATGGGCAGGAACGTTCTCTCAGAAAAGGTGACATTTAACCATCACTGGAGGGTGACAAGGAACTATACGAGGAGAACTTAGGAAATCACTTTCCAGGCAGAGGGACCAGCATGTGTAAAGGGCCCAAGAGCAGAATACTGCGCATCTCAGAGTCCTGAGTGGCTGCAGCAGAATCAGAGGGAGAAGGGTCTGATGCTGGCTGACGAGTCTCTAAGGGCCACACCTGAGAGAAAAGCTAAGACCTCTGTGAACAGATCACAATGGCTAACACTTATTGAGTACGAGGAGCTGAGAACTCTTCTAAGCCCCTTACCTGTATCTACTTAGTTGATCATCACGAGCCTAGGAACAACATAGCATTTAGGAAGCCACTGTCATGCTGGAACGAGTCCAATTTACCAGGATCAAATGCCAGAAAATGTCAAAGTGAGCTCTTAGTTCCAGAACCCAGCTGCCCACACACTGGATTTTGCATGGCTTGGCAGGAACATCGCTAACGGACCTGGTCTGAAATAAAAACCAAGGAGCACTGTGGAAAGGGCGCTGGGGTTAACGAGCCTCCAGCCCCAGAGCTGTCTTGCTGAGATACATCAAAAGGAAAATGAACAGAATCCTTTCAACTGCGTGGTCAGGGGAGGCCTCGGGCTGGTCACACCTCGACCCGAACACGACAGTGAGGAGAAGAGAGTTTAACTAACGCTCCCCCAGCTCGAGTGGCATCAGGAACACGGGGCCCGCCACTGTTTTGTGTTAGGGGACCCCCGCCCCAGGAAGGACCCTTCACTTCTCCAACCTCGGTTTCCCGATCCGTGCAACGGCTCCAGAGCACACCAGCTCAGGTGTTCCCTGAGAGTCAGTTAGTAGGAAGTAACTTTGTCAAGTGGGATCCAGAGATTTGAGGGGTGGGACACACAGCGGGGCGGACGCCTGCCCCTCTTCACTGCGCCTGCGCCAGGCCTCGACGCACACGCTGCCGGGGCCTGTGGCGCTCAGCGCCTCCCACAGGTCCGGCCGGGACGGCCTGCCGCTGGCACGGACCCAGCGGCACGAACGAGCAGACGCAGCCTCCATACCTCTCGCCCCACGGCTTGCTCACCTGCATCTTGTCTCAAAAGCTGAAGGCAAACTAGCCGCGGCGCCCCCACCCCGCAGCTCTGTTCCGCGTCCGCGCGCAGCCGCCGTCCCGCCCCTTCCGCCAGCCCAGCCTTAGCCCCGCCCCCAGAAGGGAGCTGGGCGGAGCCAGGAAGGAAGCGAAGCTTCTGAGTCTGCGTCGGCTCCTCCAGAACGCGGCGCAGAAGCTGTGCGCACGCGCGAGGTTGGGCATCACCGGTCCAGCCGGAAATGTTCCCGTCATCCATCCAGTGTTAAAATTGAAAATGATGTAGTGTCATCTGGAATTCACTATGATTTCAGCGTCGGATAAAGCAATTACTTCATAAGACGCATATTTGTAGAGAGCCTGCTTTATACCAGGCACTATTCTAGACTGCGGATATAGCGGTGATTACAACAGACAAAACCTGAAAAGTGAACGTCATTTCACCTGGTTGAGCCTTAGGCGATTCTTATTCAAAAGTGCTTAGCTCTTTGGGGCACAAAAGAGGCTCTGAGTAAAAATCAAAAGTCTGAATTATAAAATGCAGGTGCTGGGTTCCAGGTTTCTTGTCTACAGAGCACTGAGTTTGAGTTAAAAAAAGCAATATCCCTATCTGGACACCGGGGTTTGTGTTGCCGGCATTTGAGATCTTCTCTGCCCTCTTCCTGGTCCGAGCCTCTGCACTATGGAAGCTCTGAAGCAGAAGTTGGAGGAAGGGGTGGGGAAGTCACTCTTGATTGACTACTCCACCTGAATCTTCTGGAAAGTGGTTTCATGCCAGATTGCTGCCGCTCCCAATTATGTCCCCAGTATAGACTTTCTGAGGCACAGATCTGAAGGGGATGAGATCCGCAAAATCCAACCCAGCTTAGGCCCTAGAAGGCTGGAGCATGTGGGAGCTGTCATTCATGTGCTGAGCCCCACCCACCTCCTCAATCCCCCAGCATCTCTAAGGCAATATAGAGCTATGTTGGAAAGGAAAGTTTTACTCTTCATGGCTTTCTTGCCAGGTTACTCTTACATAATGGAAGTCAGGAATAAGGACATGAATGCCTCCTAGCTGCCACCACTCACTTGATACAGGTCTTCTATAGCATAGAAATATAGAAAACGAGATCCGCCCATATTCACTGATTGCCAGAAACACCTGGAATACCTGTTCCAAACCAGAGGGGAGCAGGGAGAGATGTGAAGTGCCATTTGATTCTCAAGCTCACTGGAACAGCTGTGGGGAGATGGATGCAGTCCTTATCTTGAATACGATGAATTTCCACTATTCCTATTCAGCTACCATAGATATTATTGAATTAATGTTTCTCAATTTGTTGTAAACAAAACTCCAGAGTTTTGAGTGATTGTCTTTATTGATTTAACCAGCTTAACAGGTATCTCTCTTGAGGAATGGCTTCCTTGAATACCTCACGCCACCATTCAGGAGGTCCTATCTGGGATGATTTGTTACACAGCAATAGATAGCTAATGCAATGGCCAAGCAAGGAGATAGAACCTAAACTAAGACAAGCAACCAGTTGGATGGAGAGCAGGGAAAGCATTTCAATCAGAAAGAACAGAAAGTGCAAAAATGTGGAAGGTGGAGACACTGAGGAAGATTTGAGTTAGTGCAGTGGTTCTCAAAATGTGATTCTTACACCGTCATCATCAATATCACTTGGGGATTTGCTACAATGTGAATTCCCACCCTCTATCCCAGACCAATGGAATCAGAATCTCTAGAAATGGGGTACTAAAACTTGGGTTTCAGCAAGCCCTACAGGTGTTTCTGAAGCACATTAAGTTTGAGAACCACTGGAATATAAGAGCTGTTTTCCATCAGCTATAATAACCGGGGTCTTAATGCATTCAGGTTCTAGATGGTATCTCTGTTGTTGTTGTTGTTGTTGTTGTTGTTGTTGTTGTTGTTGTTTTAAGAAATGAGAGATCATAAGCTAATAAGTACTTTTAGTGAATGCTTTAGGGCCTTATTAGAGACAACTGTTTGCTAACACCAGTCATATGAAGCTGGTCATGCTATGGCAAGCAGATGTTCACTCCACTTTTGCTGGAAATAAGTCGGCTATGATTTTAGCCTGCATTTTGTTTGGTTCCCACTGGTTTAATTAATCACTTTGCAGTTGTCCTGAACATGCCACCCGAGGCTTTGCAGGACCTTGCTCTTGTGTGTGGTCGTTGGTTGTAGTGGCAGAGGGAAATTTGGACATTTGGTTTTAGTGAGATTTAAAGGGGAATATTTAAACTTTGGCTAAGTCCAGTTAACTGAAAGAGCTAAAACTTGTCCAGGACCAAAAGAGTGAAAACCAGCTTGGACTGAAAAGAGTAAATGCAGCCCTGCTATTTCCCAGGCTTGGAGGACAGACTCAGATAAAGCCAACTGCAAAGTCCACAGAGAACAGCCTTTCTCTTAAGGTCTGGCTGCAGCTACAAAATGCCATAACAATGCCCACTTTGAATGACCACTGCTTTCTTACCAATGATGCCCCTAGACCTATTTTACTACACTCATCTTTTACTAGGGATTCCCAAATGCTGAGCCATTCTTGCTCACAATGGTACTCAATCCTGAGTTAGTCCCTACTTCTTCTAATTCTGCTTCGGAAACTGCAATCAGTATAAAACTGGTCCCCACTTCCTCTGGACCCTCCTCAGATGCGTGAACAGGAGCTTTGACTTACAAATCTCCTCTCTCTTAATGAGCAGTTGAAAGCTCCTCCAGCGTGCCTCCCTCACTGCATCAAGTCTATACATCTGATTCTGTTGGACCACAGGCTTGTTCCTGATGGTCTTTGACTGATTAAGCTTTAACAAAAGGAAAATAGCCCCTTGGTCTATGTTTGCGGGGAGGAGTGGTGACGATGTTTATTTGTTTATATTTAACTTGATTACTAATTTTCAACCTCAGATCACAGAAAGGAACCCAGAGGACTGACCATCATGAAATTTTCAATAATTACTTCTCATTACATTTCAAATCAGTCCCTACTTTTGCTTCTGCTTCATCTACATTGGGACTCTATGTAATACAAGTTCCATTGCCAAAATGGCTCTTTGTTTTCTAGCTGAGGGGAGTGGACCCGATGCCCTGATAAGAAGGTACATTTTACAGTGCCATCCACATACATGCCAATCAAGCATAAAATTACTCTACTTTGGCTTTTCTCCTCACAAACGCTCCTCACTCTTCTTCACCTGCTTGAAGTCATGGTGAGTTTTCCCTCAGGGAATAGTGACAAATGGTAGCTCTTTCCTTGGCCACTTTTTTCGAGTCTGTAGCCACGTGCTCTACTGCCCAGCTGCCCAGTGCTTCCACACCCTCATAGGTGCTATTCAGTGAATGCCTCTTCTCGTGGATTCTGCTTTATTACAGCAATTCTCTACATTCCATTTCACCAATGTCTGAAAGACCAAGAGTATAAATAAAATAAATCCTGCTTCCTTTTTCTTTGATTTTGATTTAATCTCCTGAGGCGAATTGATGGTTTTAATATTAAATTGAAATATTAAGAGTCAGCAAAGAGATAAAAAAATTAAGCAAAAAAATAAAATTGTCCAGAAGTGGAATTTTCCCAACCCTCTGAAGGGGTTTGTCTGGGCCAAACATATTTGTTCTTCCAGGTCTTGAAATACACAAGATAAATACCTTCATAAAGACTAAGAAAACCAGTCTCTAAACATATTGAATTGGAAAAAACCTGAAACCCCAAGCAGAGGTGGGGGAGGTCCCTATTTAACTTCCTCCAATTGATCCAGATCCCAACTGGATCCCAAATCAGCCATGGCCCTGCATTATTACTTGGTCGCGGTGAACTCTTGCTTTACTTTGTTCTTGAACAAGGTACGTTAGTACCTAACGAGTCTGTACCTAACGAGTCAGAGCTGAGATAGCAGGGATTGTAGCTTTGTAACTTCCTGTACAACTTAATTGTGTACCCTCGTCCCATTCCACTAGTGCCCCCAGCCAAGGCTCACTCCATGTTCCTAGGAGATAGGCTGTGCTGGTGAAGAGCCACAGATATTAGAGTTAGTTGCACCTGAGTTTGAATTCTGACTGCCCTTTAGTGAAAGACCTTGGGTAAGTATTCAATGAGTGTCAGTTTTCTCAGGCCCTAAGGATAGTACTTATACAGTAGAATTGGCCAACTGCTCACCAAATCTGCCTCTCCTTCCAGGACACACAGTTAGGTTACATTTCCAGCCCCTTTCCAATCAGACATGGTCATATGACTGCATTCTACCCAAACAAATGGCCTGGCCCATAAATATCCTTCTTCCTGACTGCCTCTTATCTTTTCCCATCCACTCACTGATGAGAGAGAGCTTGGAGGCCCTTGAGCCCATCCTGAGCAGCACCTACAATGTAGAAGGAACTTGTACTCTGAACTTGGAACACCTGCAGTGGACTAGGTCCAAATTGGAAATAAAGTTCTACTGGGCTAAGTCACTGAGATTATGGGATTTATCTGTTGCAATAACCAGCATTATTCTAATATATCATGTGGGACTGTGAAAAATAGTAAAACACCCACTTTACTGCCTTAAAGAAGGTTCAGTACAGTTTAGGTTCATTGCATGTGTCATTAGGGTCCCTCATCGCATGGTATGCCCATCTATGTCACCACCTGCTCCTTCAGGTGACCTCAAGCTGAACATCAAAAATTATTTACAGAGGAGAAGCCTGCTACTAGAGGCCTGAGTGTTACAGTTCCTCAAAGAGTCTGGAGTTTTGATGCATTAACTTAATGTTGTGACCGCAATCTCTAGTCAGCGATTAGAAGAAGCTCTCATTAGGGAAAACCCCTTTGGTACTGTTTTTGAAATGAAAATCATCTCTGAAGTGCTATTAGAGTCAACAATATTGAGTGTTCACTATGTCTCACCAGGCTAAGCCCTTCACATGGACTCTCTCCTCAGTCATCGCAAACACCATTTAAGGTATTATTATCACCTCCATTTTGTGGGGTGGAGCCTGAGGGTGTTAAGTGACCTGTCCAAGGTCTCCCAGCTAAAAAGTGGAGGAGTCAGGATTTGAAGGCAGGCAGTCTATCCCAAGCCTGTGTGTTCAGTTCTCAATAATAACAAGATAGTTGGGGCATGCTAAATCAATGCCCCAAAACAGTATTTTTAAAAAATGTATGTCCCATTATTTTAAAAATATACGGATTTCTCCCCTAAGACTTTCCAATAAGAAATGAAAATGTGTCGATGCTGCTTTATTCTTTGTATAACTGAATATTCTAGTGAATACATGGCAAGAGAATTATTTTTAAATTTCGTTCAAAGAAAAAAATGTAACATTTGTTCAAAAGAATTGCTGGGTTGCCTCATCTGATCCAGCTTCTCTTCACCAATGAACTCTGAAAAAAAGAAAAATGTACGATTCAGATGAAATTCTCAGAATCGAGATGAGGCCCATGGGCATGTTATTATATAACACATTTTAAAATTATGCCTCATTCCAACATGTCATCAACACCCCTAATCAATGCTTACACAATTTGGTTTTGCTGTATCTAATTAGACCATAGGTCTGTGTGAGTGCTGTGGCCTTTGGGAATAGCTCCCCCTTGTCACCCCGGCATCTGTTTTCAGTACCTGGGCAGCTTTCTCCGGCATACTGTCCTGCCAATACCCTGGTTCCTACCAATAGGTCAGCGCTGGGTTCCAGGGGGGAGGTTGCAATGCTTCCCCAGGATAGTGGCCTTATACCTCTGAGACCCACGTCATCATGAGAGGTCAAAGCCCAGAGCCACCCTTGTGTGTGGGCTTTGGCTTCCACTGGCCTGAAGGCCAGTAGTCTCCCTAGATTGAAACTTTGGTTTCAGAGCATCCCTTGAACAGAGGGAATGGCCTTGTCTGTCTGTACTATGAAGTATTCCCACTATAGGGAGTCTCTGCCCTCCCTCTCCAGGCAAGCATGCCAGGTGGTTTTCCCTCAACAGAAGGGCCAAGTGAGAAGTCACAGCCCAGCTGGGGGCTGGGTCGCATGGAGCTTTCAGGTCCTCCCCGTTACTAATGGAGAGCCGGCATGAAGCCAGACTGGAATGGGGCTCTGTGGTGCTGAGACCAGGACAGACAGGGGGAAGAAGGTGGCCCCCCTTTCTTTGAACTATTGCCCCCTTGGTTGCCTCTCACTCTCCCAGTCAGACACTTAACATTTGCTTGAAGGAGAAAGCTGGTGTGAGCTGACCTTACACTATCCTACTGAGTGTTATCTTCAGAGTTTCTCCCATTTCTTGGCTGAAAAAAAAAGAAAAAGAAAAAGGAGCAACTTACAGACACTGAGATAAAGCTGCCTGGAACCTGTCCCTTGGTTTCAGACCTTTTCTCTACAAGCCTTAAGGCCTTGCTCTCCTAAGATGTCGGTAGCCTCTTTGGAGGCTCATCTAGTGACCCCCATGCTAGTCTGTGGGCCCTCTATGGCAGCATTCCAGCACCTTTGCTGCTCCTACAGCTCAGACACCATCTCCATCCTACACTCCACCCCTTCGTCTCTATGAGGCAGGATAGTCCTCAAACCATTCATCCCATGACTTCTCACCCCAAAGACATTGTGGAGACCCACTGTTTCTCAAAGCACTTTCCGGAGAACATTCACTAACAATAGGTCATGCAGATTAAAACAGTCTTTGTGGAGTGGCATGGGAGTGGGTGGGAAGCACTTCCGTGGACAAAAAAGTTTGAGAAATGACATACAGTCGTTTTCTGTAGGAAGCGCACCATAAACCTTCACAAACATCGGGTGCACTATTTTCCAGTCTTATTTGATCTTTGCATAGCATCTGTGAGCACAAATAACCCACAGAATGCAGTTCAAGGGGCACAAGTCAAGCTGTTTTGCACATTTTTCTGATGTAAACACTGAGGCTCTAGGGACTGAAGTGTAGCTAGTGAGCAACAAACTAAAAGATAACTCCTGACTCATGACCTCTGTAGGAGGCTCCAAGTTCCCTGGGAAGGAGGAGATGTTGGCACCTAGACTCTTCTTGCCAGTGTGTTTTGGAGCCAAGTATCCAGAATCTTCATGATTAGCAATGTAGACTCAGATTCTGGTTGGCCCCCATGTCTGTCCATCAGTAAAACTTCTGCCTCCCGTCTCCATACTCCCAGAGCCCTGGTGCTCTCAACCTGTGTCCTGGTGGTGGACCCTTTACAAGCATAGAGCTTGTACGAGGAGACTTTGAGTAAAGGGTAAGAGAGTCCCCACAGTTGTTCAGTAGTTTGTCAGGGGTCCCTGGCTGTGCTTATTCTGTAAGAACTCCATAATTGGGGTGACAGGAGAGAATCAGGGTTAAAAACAGAGAAGAGGAAACATGTGATACCCTGAAAAGGAAAAACGGCCGTCCCCAGGTGGCAGCATGATCCTGAAACATAAAAGCACAGACCATAATGTAACCACATTGTGCCTGAGGTTTCTCAGAGATGACCATGGAAGCGGCTTTCAGAGTGTGGCCCCCATACCAAAAGCATCAACACCTGAGAACTTGTTAGAAATACACCTTCTCAGGCTCCTACTGACTCTCTAGAGTTTAACAAGGTTTCCAAGCATTTATGATATGTGCTGTCAACTTGGAGAAGCACTGGTATATGGGGTCTTAGCCACTTGTGGTAACTGTTCTCATGTTGGTACTACTGGCATGTGGTCCCTGAGCCAGAGAAAGCAAACTCCAGAAACAGATGACCCCAGGTGATTCATCTGCAAGACTAGAGAGGAAATATCCACAGCCAGAGGACTGCCTCGTGATTCCTGTAGGCCCCAGAACAAGCCCAGGGAAACTCAAGATTAAATGCTCAGCCTCAGAGAAAATTTTCAGGGCCATATTGTGAGACCAGTTCTTTCTGGAAGTGGTCTAAAGAGGCCGCAAGGTGGCCCAGCTCCAAGCACTTCCCCATCCTTCTCTCTTAGACCTTTCTTGGGGAAGTTGTGTTCTCCACAGGGCTCACATACCTTCCCAGTAAAGCCCACTGCCACTGCCCTTGCATCCTGCAGGAGAATGAAACACAGGTTACTTAAATAGGAAACACATCCTGGAGGCTTGAGGTAGCTCTGCTGTGATCCTGCACCTCTGTGGTTCTACCCTCGGGCAACCAGAAGTCAGGTGCAAAAAGGCAGTTCAGGGGAACCACTGACCATGTAGCCAATTTCGATTTTTGTTAGGGAAGGCAAGCATGCTTTCTTGATTGAGTTACCCCCTGTGTCCAGGACAATGTTACATTTGCTTGCTCTTCCAAAAAGCCTCAACTTAAAATTGACCCCCGGCTTAGGCACATGTTCCAAGATAAGCCATCTCAGCTTCTTCAGCTTGTCTTTGCCCATGATCTGTCCTGTTGATGGAAGCAGATCCAGCCTGAAACACTGAGGTCAGCAGCAGATGAGAAAAAATTGCACCTTGTGGTTAGTGTGAATAACCGATTTCTCAGGAACTGAGCAGTTTCCTGGGGTCTTGAGATTTCCAGAGCTCAAACCAGGAAAGTTCTGGGCACACTGAGATGAGTTGATCACACAGTAACCAAATGAATTTTTTCTTTTTCTTTTTTTCTTTTATTTTGCTACCATGCAACAAAACCTTGATTAAGATTCTAAACAGGTTCAGCTACAGAAATTGACATTTTCTAAACTTTAAAAAAAAATTGTTTGTAAGAAACAAAGCTCTGAGATAAGGACAAAAGTCCAAGTGGGGCAATGGAAGGCAGAGGATATCACCAAAGTGAATGTTCCTTCAAGAGGAAGAGGAAGGGACAGTGAAAGCGAGAAAATACAAAAGCTAAAAAGAAACATGTGGATGGAGGACTCAGAAGAGAAGAGGATGGAACTGGTTCCATTGGAGACTGAGGCTCAGGGAGGTTAAGGAACTTGAGCAAGGTCAAAGACAGAAACTTAGATTCAAGGAGAGAATGCAAGTGAGCCCCAAGACAACAACATGCATTCACCCCGGTTAAGGGAACTTTTAGCGACATAGAAACATGGTGGAAATAAAAAGCACATACACGCTGTAGAAATCTTTTCATCCTTCCACTGGTGAGCTTGGTGGCCAGACACATTAAAGGGTGCACAGGAAGAAACTGCAACAAAGAGGTGTCGTGAGGGTCAGGCCCAGGGCTATGCGCACCCATCCCACTTCACCCCTTTACAAATGGATTTACTTCCTAAATGAAATCCGTTTCCCAGCCTAAGCTTGAAATTTTGTTTTCAATAAGGAATCATCTGCCTTGATAGTAAGTTTCAATTCCAACACATCTCCTAAATATTCCCTTAGGATAAATGAGGCTTTTATCTGCATTGACCCCATGCATTTTGTTCTTCTGGCCTAGAGCTGTCCCAGAGAAGCATCTCCACACAGATCCTTTTTTGCTCCCCAGATGTGCTCTCCTAAACTATGGGACCGGCTGGAAGGGCAGCATCCCTAACCCTCTCTCCCGGATGCATTTGAACTAAGATGTACACACTTGCGTCTTATCTAGTCTTGTGAATCTCCTCTGAGTAGTTTGGGAGTAAAAGTTAATTTGTGTCACAGACTATGTTTATCTTTCCCTTTCTATTGTCCTTTCTCCCTTTGCAGTGCCTTTGGCCCTTCTTGAGAATATCCCCATATTCTTACCTGTTTTGATTCCCATTCCTAAACCTGTACTACTGGAGTCTTTCCCTCTTAAAGAAAAAACACTTTGCTAGGTATTTTTGTTTCTTAAGGTTCTTCTTGAAGACTTGGAAAGCCTTGGTTATATAAATAAATGACTTTCTAATGGTAAAATTTCAGTCTTTGTGACAAGGCATCTGAATTAATTTTATACTATAATCTTCCTGATGTTCCTCAAAGCATGCCCTGCAGAAAATTACTATACGACCTGCTCCTGAGGGTAACTCAAGTTTATAATAAGAAAATTAGAGGTGATGCTTAGTGTCCACATAACACACACACACTGTGATGGTTACAGAAGATACATATCCACAGATGATTATTGAGTGCTTTACACTTTACAAAGCACTTCTCAAAATTTAAAAAACAGAAGGTAATATGGAACCATGTACATAGACCTCAGTATTACCAGAGTCTTCTTATACATCTGTTTAAGTGCATAATAAAAAAAAAATTATTTCTTATTTTTCATTTTCTACAATTTATTCTCTAAATTTTTAGATCTGTCAGCCTCCCCATAGAGGGAGGCACATAATCTCTGCAGCCCAGGGAAGAGGCACCTAGGAAGCTATTGCACACAGAATGTCTGAGACCCCCTGCTCTTCTACCTAACTTTCACATATTAATTAGGAAGAGAGGAAAGGCATGTGGAGAAGAGGGACTTCTACAGAAAGATGATTACGATACAATACTTACCCCAGTTTTAACTTGATATGTTGGCTCCTGAGTTCTGGAGTAGTGAAATAAAAACTGAATAAGAAAAAAAAAGTTGATTTTAGTATTGTATCACTTGCTATAAAATGGAAGTTGCATATCTTTTGCGACAGGGCTGAGCAGTACTCACCCTTTTGTACATGTCTTGCTTATCCTGGAAAGATAATTATGAGAGTAAGTTACATGGAATTTTACTAGGGCGGACAAATGACAAAGTTTTTAGTATAAGTTACACCATGGACCTGATCAGATTTACCTGAATATTATGAAATAAATTGGCAAGCTAAAAAGAAATTCATTACACAAACTTAATAAGACTGTATAGTTAATGTAGAATCTTACAGAAAAGAAAGGTACCAGAAATACATCATTATTTAAAACTTAATCTCATTTTATCTTTCAATCTTTGAGGGAAAAGGATACCCTATGATTCATAGAAGCAATACCCTAATTAATTCTGACTAAAAGTTGGACTAAAATAATGATTGCGATTTTTAATTTGCTACTGGGTGTGCCCTAGAATTCAGCTTTTTTATTTACTTATTTTTTTTATGGTTGGTTCAAATTGACTAAATTGACTTGTTTCCTAAAAGCTTTCTATGTGAATCTTCACTGTTCTTGCATAAAGCACAGCTTTTCATTTCTAAGTCCTTGTTAGAGCACCCCCTTGCCCTCATTTGCATAGGTAACAGCCTGGAAAAAGCTATACAGACAGCATATTGTACTCAAGGATGCTATTAAGAAGGTATCTTATAAAACAATAATACAGCAATCCATGTCTGTATTTTATAAAATTTCCAGAGATGTTTACTGTGAATGATATTTTAAATATGCTGATTTGGCTATTATTGATCATTCACATCTCATTCACATTTAAATATTCTTGAATCAGCTCAAACTTTAGTTAAGACAGAAATGAAAGTTTTTAATAACACTTCTAATTTTGTTGCTGTGAATATGATTACATCTGCTGACAAACTGGAAATTTTCTGCAGCACTGCAGCAGTTGATACCGATGTTCTTGTTCTCTTTCTGCCTCTCTCTCTCTCTCTCTCTCTCTCTCTCTCTCTCTCTCTCTCTCTCTCTCATGTACATACAGGCACACACACGCATATTGGATTGGACACACACTAAAATGACCTAACTTTACTAATAGCGGAGGTTCTGTGGAAATTAACTCTATTTTAAAATTACCATTTCTAAAATTTACTATTTACTATTTTTTTACAGCTCCAGGTCTTGTCAGCAACTGTTTGCTGTGTGTGTCTGTGGGGGGTTTGGGGATAAGTGTGTATGTGTGTACATGCGTGTTCTGAAAACTTACAGGGCAAACAATTGGGTGTTTTTTTGGTACCATGTTCATCAATATTATACCATTACTTTTCAGTCAAAAAATAGAAAGAAATATATGAAGATGTTTTTTCCAGTTGCTAAACAACACTCTCGACATTTTATATGTACCTTCCATGCTTTAATTTTTTCTTTTTAGAGAAAAATATATTTAAAATTTACTTCTCTAACTTGTTTATTATTATTTCCCTAACTAGAACTCCTAAGTTCCATGAGAGCAGATACTTTCATTTGTTTTAATCACTACTATATCTCTAGCACCTGGCACATGGCATGCTTTCAAGAAATATCTTTTTGAATGGATGAATAGTAGGTCCTGTTCATAAAATTCTGTTGTTCCTTTGCCCATATAATCTTCTGGTTCCAAATAGTGACCAGAGATACAAAACACAAATTGTTTTTCAGATGTCATTATTTGCAGAATGTAATGCTTTCTGAATGACCTCAGGATAAGAAGTCCCTGGAGACACAGACCTGGACTCCTCTAGAGTGGACTTAGAGCCCAGCTACCTCATCCAGACACTAGATAATCAAGAAAACCAGAGTTACAGGAGAGGAAGTGGCATGTCAAAGGTCACACTTCAAGTCAGAAAAGCCACAGTGTCTCTATTAATAGCTTTAAAATATCGGTAGTTTGATTCATGAGCAAAGTCACATTATTCTGCAATTGAAAACAGAATCAGCTTTGGGAAAATGAAGACGGTGGAAGGAAATTCATTCCAAGTGGGACTTTACACTTGGGGAACCCCATAACCCAATTTAATACTGAAGGTAGCATATGTGAGAGCCATACTTCCACTTCCTCTGCTTATGCAGGGGACATTTTCACAGCCTTCATGTGAAGGGTAGGGAAGCCCCTTTGGTGTGAGGTGAGGAGGTGAGGAGGTAGTGGCAAGGAGATGGAAAACTCTAAGTTCTCACCCTGAATTTTTGCTCTGGGTACCAAGGTTGTAAAGATTAGTTCTAAAGATAAGAGGGGACAATTGTCTTCAAACATATAGTAAACTGAAAATAATAAATAGGCATGATATGTTTATGAAGTTTAAGAGAGTGATGTTTGAGTCTTGAATGAAAATTAATCACATCAAAAGGCAATGGTGGATGGTGAACACAATGCAATATACAGATGATGTATTACAGAATTGCATGCATGAGACCTACATAATTTTATTAACTAATGTCACCCCAATAAATTTAATTTTTAAAAAGGGAGAAACAATGGTAACAGCTAGCGCTTAAGTACTGTCAATTTCCATGTTCTAGGCACTGTTGAAAAAACTTCATGTGTATCTAAACAATCAATTCTCACAATAACATTATGAAGCTAGTATGGCTATTATTCCCATATTACAGATGGGAAAACTGAGACACAAAGCTATGAAGAAACTTGCCAGAGTTAAGTAGATGTGGGTTTTGAATCCAAGTAGTTTGTTTTTAGAGTCTGGGCTGTTAATTATGGCCAACAAAGATGGCAAAGACATTTTTAGCTAAGGAAAAGCCTGTGCAAAAACATAAGGGCCTGGTGCAGGTGAAAATAGTGAGAAGTTCAATGTGGCTGGAGAATAGTAAGCTGCAGGTTAGGGATGTAGCCAAAGGTGAAAACATACAGTTTCTTCTAAGAATCATGGACTCAGCCTTGATACCACCTTCTTGCACTTTCAATTTACTTTGTATCCATTGAAACATTTATCTTGTGGTTACCATAATTACTGTTAGATCCTTGACATAAGAGCTATTGTTTCAAAGAACTGCTATATCACAGTATATCAATTTGTACTATATGTTATGATATAGCATATACAATTAATATAATTAGATTTAGCTCTATGATTATGATAATTGTAAGAATGCAGATGAACTACCAATATTTTACCATAATTTATATTTGAGAGATTCAGTTGTTATTTCCTAAAACTATAAAACACAAGCACAACAGAATCTTCCTGTAGGTAGCAAAAGAGTATGCTTATTGTAGATATCAATTATGGCATAAACATGTGCATTGTTATAACTAAAACAATCATATGTATATTTATCTTTTACCTTAGGTTGACTAGAAAGAGTTGCCCAATATTCCAGCTGTTTTAAAAAAATAAAGAAAATGAGTCAAAGATAAATATAGATTCCTTAGTTGATAGAATTCATTATAATACATGTGATTCTAAAATTGTCTCATATATGAGCCCTGCATTATCTTCTCACACAGTGACAGTGAATTTCAACACAACTTTCAGAATGCCTTAAATGAGTCCATGAAAATGACAACAGTTGAGTCCTGCTGCAGCCAAGAAACTGATGTTAAAATAGTTCTTAGTGAACATTATCCACATGGTATTTCTAAAGCTAAAACTAAATAAAAACTTCGCATTACTGAACAACATTGTACCTCAAGCTGCACAATATTCAAGCCATCTGGAGAATCAGCTAAAGGTCGAGGAAATCCTATTGTGAGAAATCATGAAAATATCAATTAGGAGAAAAGAAGTCATAACATTAACTTGTAAATCTTTACCATGTAAAACATACAGAGATTCTATATACAGTGCTGTTAAAAATGATTGACGAAGAAAACACACTCTACCAACTACTAGCAAATCTTATATTTGTACCAAAATTAATTTAAAATAGCATGTTTTTAAAAAAAATTTACTAGGAGTTAATAGAACAAGAGTTAGCATGTCAGGAAAAAAAGGCAAAAATTACTAGGTAACAACTTAATTTGTATTTTGATGGCATTTATGAGGCTGGAATATCAGGAAATGGTGTCAACAAGTATGTACATCAGAATCAGTCTTAGAACATTTAAGAAATGGATCCCTGTCTCTCTGCTTCATCAGACTCTTTATGTGTAAGGTTATGGAGAAGGCTGGTACCAGCATGTAAATGGACCATGCACCAGTCAACTTTTATCTGACCTAAATAAACTCTTCATTCCATTTGCATGTGACACAACACTTGAAGGAAGAGCTAATACTGTAATTGAAAGAACCAACTAGATAGGTCAAAACTAACCAGATGAAATTAAATGAAATAAATATAAAACCCTGAACTTAGACTTTTAAGTGTGAGACAGGGAATATCTGGCTCAAGGGTAGTTTAAATATATTTTTTCAATACTAATTGATATTTTCTCCCTGCAATCTCTCTATGAGCCAAGAAAAAGCTAAAAGCTAAGAAAATTTTGTTCTATATTTAAATAATAGTGTCCAAACCTTGAAAGGTAATGGTCCTGCTTGAAATGATAGGATATGTGGTAGAATTAAAGGAACTGAGCATAGTTTTCTTTGGCAAAGAAAAAAATGAGGAACTGTATGTTTACTACCTTCAAATATTTTGAGGACTGTCATAGAGATATTCATTTTATTCTCAAAGGACAGACCTAGGGCTAATGGTTAGAAGTTACATGTAATCAGATTTCAGCTTAGTGTAAAGTGGTTTTTGATAATTGGCGCCATTCAAAAATACAAATTAATTTAGGCCAATTCCCATCTTATGAGAATTTATTTAAAGGTTCTGCATTAAAAACACAACAATGAAGACCAAGGGATCCTATCCTCAGGGAATATATACTCAAATAGAAAAGCAAGGGAGGTGGATATAAATATTTGTATATTCAGATAAATAAAAGGTAATAACAAATTTACAAAAGTGTAATATAAGCAAGATTCTATTGTGTCTCAGAAGAGGCAGCTAGCTACTGGTTGCCTTAGGCTGCTAGTGAGTTAGGTGTCACTGAAAGTAATCAAATAGAAAAACCATAGAGGTGGTCTCTGCTCTCTGTGAGAGATTAACCAAATGACCTCCACAGTTCCTTGCAGTGCCCAGGTTTTGTGATTATACTACAGGACATGGCAAAAAAAATAGTGTTTGAAATATATTTTCTGTTTAGACATCTTTTCAAAGATTTTCTACTCCCCTAAATCAAAATTCTAATAGAAAAATCTATAATTTTGAAATAGTTCGTGTTTCCAACCATAGCTGTTCTGCCACCACATCCTTCCCCGCATCAAATGGAGTTGCCTGGAGATGGGTAACAGATTCTGACTACTGACTCCATCTCCCACTCCCGTTCCCCACAAACACAGAAGTTCTTGGATGTTGATGAAGCGACGCCAGCGTTTGGTCAGCACCTTGGACAGCGCTCCAGCCCAGGTAGCCTCAGGGTCTCCCTGGGAACCTGCCTCCCAGGAGCCCACTTACAGGCTATGAAAAGATTCCTTTTTTTCCTGTGTGTACTCCTACCCCGCCCTTCTCCAACTGCTTCGACCTCCAGTCTGTGAGACTGTAAACTCACTCCTACCGTCTCTTGTTCTCGTCTCTTGAGAAATCTGAGATAGCAAATAGATTGTCCCAACTTCTCTCTCTCACAGTTTCAGGACAGCCCTAGAGTAGGAGCTGTTTGAAGACAGTTCCAAAGGGGAAAGCCACTTGCTTTGCTAAAAGGTTGCGGTATTTACCTCTGTCCACCCTCTCTGAAAGGTTAGAGACAAACGAGAAATCATAAATTGAAAGGGTGGAAATGCGGTAGGTGAAGAAATAAAGTTTGCCTTCCTCCGGAACTACCCTGAAGGTTCACGGTCTTTCTCTGTCTTTCTTAGCGCTCAGGTCAGCTGATAAAGGGGTCCCTCTTACCTGAGGAGGGGATCTGTAGTAGGCAGAAGCAATAGATGGCCAAGATGGAATGGAACTGTGGAAGAGGACGTTTCATCTTCAAAGTCCGGTTTCTCTTTGCCAGCCACAGATACATGCTGCCAGGGACGGAGTTGAGCATTTCCTGAAGTTCTGCAGGTGGAGGCAATCCTCTGACCCGCATCTGATAAACCCAGTAAAGAAGGCGGCTTTATTTGCAGTGCCCTGGAGCCGGTTGGCTGAGGTCAATCAGCTTTGCTCAGGAGGACCCTGGCTTTCTCATAAATGTCACGCTGGGCTCTTATTTGTGGAATAACATCCTCCTGATGAAGGCATTGTAAAGAGTCATCTTTTTCAACCCAGCAATAGAAATAAAAAGTGGAGAGTCACAATTGTTATTCTATAGTGGTTTTAGAAACATTTCTGACTCAAGAAAGGCTTTTTTTCTTTTTATAATCAAAGGACTAGACATAAATCTATAAACTCTTTCATGATGAATCTTGTTTCTGAAGAAACTTTATTTTCCACCATTAACAAAGGATGTTTCATTCTGAGAAGAATGAAATTTAGTCCTGGATATGACATTACAGAAACCCAAAAGTTCAGTTAGGGTTCTTTAAAAAAAAATCATTGTTGGAAATAAGACTTCTTACAGTTTCTCCAGATTCATTTGTATGAACAAATTAAATAAGTCCATTGAAATCAGTATTCAAGAAAACATTACATTTAACAACAACAACAACAACAACAACATGACTCCATCTACTATGCTCTTGCTTTATACATTTCACATAGGGTATTTCATGTAAATCATACAGAAAATCCATAAAGAATGGACTATTATCCTAAATTTATGAATGGGGAAATTGAGGCTGGGAAAGATTAAGGGATTTGTCAACGTCTCCAAGCATCAAGGATGTAGATCAGGAATTTGAACCCAAGGGTATCTGAGCCCAGTCATGTTTTTAAAAGTGTGCAATTATAGTTAATAAGTTATTTGTTTTCTAAAAGAAGCCTCCTTGAGATTGGATATAGGATAGGAAGGAAAAAGAATGAAAATTGCTATTTATTGCAAAAGAAGAAACATATATAAAATAAATATATTTTTTTCATTGTGTGTATCTTTCATTTTTGCTCTTTTAAGGACTAGGAGATAACTTAACCACTGTTGAATACTTACAATGTGCTAAAAACACATTAATATTTTATGTAAGTCATATTACATATTTTTTAATGAATGAACCTTTAAAGAATAATTTTTGGTAGTATTTTGCCAGAAATTTTTAATTCATAACAGAATAAAAATTATGAACTATTTTATAGCCATAATATCTTGCTCACATCTTTGAACCAGCAAGAAATAGAGATATTTATTTATTATAGGATTTGTCACTCTCGCTCAAGGAGAATAACCCAAGGTCTTTAAACACCAGGCAGAGATTACATCTTTTGTATCAAAATATACCCACTGCCTAGCAGGAAGTCTTTAATGATTGAAAGAAGAAAGTGAATAAATGCTTTTTAACATAAATCGCTTCTTTATATAGTATTAAGCACAACCACTTATGGACCTTTTAGGCACACAACATACACATACTAACAAAGGTTTATGGCAGTTCGACTGTCAATCAACAAGTACTATTTGAACATATAGTCTGTGTTTATCAGTGAATTTGGTACTCTATAGGCAAACATACCTTTTTCAAATAAACCTCTGCAATAACTCTGATTTGTACCAAATTTATTTTGTTTCCTTTGCAAATCTTGCCAACACTATTTCTCACTTGTTTGGGATAAAAAATTAAAATATTATTTTTAATGTTAATTCAGAAATGGGAAAAAGGAAAAAAAACAACAAAAATATCTACATCCAATAACCTGTTATGGATGAAATTGTGTTCCCTCCCCCCCAAAAAAATTATATGCTGAAGCTCTGACCCTGCCATATGACTGTGTTTTGAGATTGGGCCTTTAAGGAGGTAATTAAGGTCCAATGAGGCACAAGGATGGGACCCTAATTTGATGACCTAGTGTCCTTATAAGAAAAGAAAGCGATACCAGTGAGAACTCTCTCCCGGCACACACAGAGAAAAGGCTAGGAGAAAAAATAGTGAGAAGGCACTGCCAGCAAGCTGAGAAGAGAGATCCCACCAAAAAGAATCTTGTTAGCACCTGGATCTTGGACTCCCAGATTCTAAAGTATAAGAAAATACATTTCTATTATTTAAACCACCCAGTCCATGGTCTTTTGTTATGGCAGCTCAAGCAGACTAATACAAATACAGGGATTTATAGCTAATTCAATACAAAAAAAAATTTGAAATGATAAGTAAAAGTTGAAAACTCACAGTGTCTCAAAAGATATAATTATGTACCAAAAGAATCTAAAGGAATCAACTAGCAAATTATTAGAATGCGTAAGAGTTTACCAAAATGGCCAGATTTAATAAAATAATTTTAAGGAATAACTTCCTTAGACTCAAGCAAAAATAAATGTTAAAATGTATTAGAAAATGTAAATAACTTTAAAAATTATGAAATATTGAGGACTAAACCGATTAATAAATGTGCAATATATTTAAAAGGGTTACTACAAAATTTTACTGAAGGACGTAAAGGAATGCAAATAAATGAAAAAGCATATTATGATCCTTGTCAACAAGATTCAATGTTGTTAAAGGTTCAACTGATGACAAATTAACCTATAAAGTCAGTGTAATTCTTATTAAAATTCCAGAATGACTTTTCATGAATTTTAAACTTCTTTGGGGAAGAAAATATTCAAGGATATTCAATACATTTTTTTTAAAAAAAAAGAACAATACTTTATCAATGTCAAAATGTACTATAAAGCAATAGTAATTGTTATATTGTAATAGTCATTTTGTTATTGATGCAGGAAATAGATCAATGGACCAGAATAGAGAGTCTTGAAGCAGATCAATTTAACATAAAGTAAAAGTGTACTTCAAATCAGTGCAAAAATGATGAACTGCTCGATGGATGGTGTTTGGGACGAGTGGTCACCTATTCGGCAAAAAAATTTCCAATTTCACACTATAAATTAAAATAAATTCCAGAGAATCAAGGAATTAAACTTATTACACACATACACATTTATATAAACTGCTGTATGAGGGGGGAAATAGAATATTAGAAAATTGCTCTTAAGCAAAGCTCAAAATAATGAAGTCATTAAGGAAAAGATTGATAAAACATATTATATTTTTAAAATATCTGTATGAAAAAGATATCTTAACCAATATTAGCAGAGAACAGAAGGAGTAGAGTAAGTATCTGCAACAACTATAGAGATACTGATAATACAAAATAAGAAAAAGGGTGAAGAAGGAAGGAAAGAAGGCAGGCAGGCAGGCAGGCACAACCTAAATGTCCATCCATCATGAGGAAATATTAAATAAAATGTGGAATGTCTACAATATGAGAATTTATGCAGCTGTTAAAAACGGTAAGCTAGATCTAGATGTGTTGACAAGTCAAACTCTTTATGAGTGCAGAAAAAAAGTTATAAAACTTCATACCATATTGGTTTAGTATCAGTTTGCTTCTGCTCATAATTAACCACTCTGAAACTTAGTTGTTTAAAACACCCATGTATATAGCTCAAATTTTTGCACTTAGTAATATGGGCTGGGCTCAGTTTGCCAATGTTTACAGTTTGGGCCAAGCTCAGCTAATCAGGTGGACTCACTTAGGCATCTGCATTTATCTGGTAGATAGACTGGGGTATCTGGGACCTTTTTTCCATGTAGTCTCTTATTCTCTAAATGACTCGCCCCAGCTTGTTCTCATGCTGGTTTCAAAGTTCTACGACAGCAGGAGTAGAAGCTACAAGATTTCTTGAGTCCTACATTTGGAACTGGCATAACATCACTTCTGCATTGTATTGGTCAAAGCAAGTTACAATGCTAGCCCAATTCAGGGGGTGGGGAAAGTAAACTCTATCTGTTACTGAGAGGAGCTGAAATTGCTTTAGCCAATCTTGCAATCGACCAACCTTCAACTTATGTACAAGTTTATTCAAAATAACACATGTAATTCCATACATAGCTATGCGGGTAAATGGTAAATGCAAAAAAAATGGGTGGGATGCTACACACACACACACACACACACACACACACACAACAGTGATTCTAGAGAAATGGGATTGTGTGGGAGTCCTAAAAACCTTTTGCATATTCTGTACTTCTGAATATTTATATTGACTATGAATTACTTGTATAATTAAAACTAAATTTAAAAAAATTAATAAATTATGTACACTATTATTAGCATATGAATTAATATACTTAAAGACATGAACATATATATATATACACACACATATATATGAGATCAACTTTTTTCTTTATTTCATTACATTTATTTTTCCAAGTGCTTTATTTATTAGGCATTATTGAAAAGGTCGTGACGAGTGGATTTGTCACTGTCAAGCCAATTTAACAAGATATAATTTTTGAAAATAATGAACATACCATGTAAACTTCCCACACCATTTGAAACTGAAGCAAACGCCAGAGAACTACACTGAAAATTCTTCCTCTTTCCCAAGTTAAATTAGCTTCTACTTCATGAATGGTTATTATGATAAGGCTCAGCAGGCTTTCAAGCAACTGAACTTCCATCCATAGGATATTAAAAAATGGAATTTCAAAATCTATTATAAGTTTCTGTATTTAAAGTATAACTTTCTGAATTCATGTGGCACCCAGCGTTCTCCAAGAACATTTTGAGTCTAAAGTAAATTAAGGTGCAGGTATAGAAATTAATGGTTGAGGGCATCTATCTCTGTAGCAGGGTTTTACAGAAAGTGGTGATGGGTTTATTTCAGAAGCTGGCTGTCAGATCTCGAAAAAGCTATTGGTCGCAGAAAAGGCCATCCTCCTCCATCTGCTAACACTGTTCTCACTCACTTGAATGCACTCTTCCCGCTATTTGGTCATGGCAGGGGATGGTAGAGCCGTGGAACCTAGGAGAGAACCAGGATGTGTTGACAGACAAGATTCGTGAGCATCAGAACCATGCCTTTGCCTATTTTATACTCTCCTTTATCCAGAGTAACATATTAGACAGTTGTACGAGTTACTTGTGTACTGACCTTAAGCTCTGTAAACACTTGTCCTTATTCCCCTTGATCATGGAGAGCTGGAAACTTGCAAAATCAACTTCCTTTCCAGCTGGCTTCTGTCAGTGGAAGAAGAGTTTGGAGGGTGGAAAGGAGAATCACCTTTTTTCTGCTTTGAGTGATGCCTCCCGCATGCTCCATAGGTCCTGCAGTGTAAAGAGGGAGCATTCTCCCAGGTTCCTGAAGAGAAGTGAAGATGGTAATTGAAAAAGCAGTCCTAGTAGGGACACCATTCATCTTAGTGGCCAAAGAACATGGGCTCTGTGAACCTATTTTTTCTGTGTTCCTCCAGCCCCAGGAGTGGAGGGGGCTATTTGCAGTTACTAACCTCTGGGTAATGTCACTTTTTATCATTTTGCAATTCCAGTCTTCTTCCAAGATGATTTATGTATAGTTTCATTGAGATACACTGTATGTACTTAAACTGTATAATTTGATAAATTTTAACCTAAATATGCACTGTGATGCCATCATCACAATGAAAATAACAAATGTATCTACCACCTCCAAAAGTTTCTCTTACTTCTTTGTATCTCTCCCTCCCCTTCCCCTGACACCAATCTGCTTTCTGTCATTATCACTTGCATTTTCTAGAATTTTATATAAATGGGATCATACAGTACATACTCTTTCTTAAAAATTTGAATTTTTTCACTCAGCATAATTAAGATGAGCCAAGTCATTACATGTTTGAATCATTAATCATTTTTATTGCTGAATGGTATTTCATTGCATGCATGTTTCACAGTTTGCTTTTCCCTTCATCTCTTGATGGACATTTTGGTTGCTCCCAGTTATGAGCTGTTACATATAAAGCTGCTATGATCACTTATGTAGAAGTCTTTGTATGGATATCTGTTTTCATTTCTCCTAGGTAAATACCTATGCTCAGTGTGGCTGGATCATAGGGTAGTTGTGTGTCTAACTTTTTAGAAACAGCCAAGTGTCTTCCCAAAGCTGTATTGTTTTATATTCCCACCAGCAATGCATAAGAATTCTAGTCACTCTACATCCTTATCAATACCTGGTATGGTTAGTGTTTTTAATTTTAGCCATTCTATGCCTTCCAACACATTTTTAGCCAATTCCCGAAATCAAAGTTCCTTTGTTTAAAATGCCTAGAGTGATTTTCTTTTTCCTAGTTGGATGCTGGTTCAATTCAAGAACTGAGTGACAAAACACTCAATGCATGAATAAATGATTTATTGACAGGGAAAGCTCTCAGGGTGATGAAAGGATAAAAAAAGCAAGAATCAGGTCTAGGCAGTCACTGACTGTGGTAAAATGAGACTATAAAGACTCTATTTGAAACTTAAAAATAGAGAAGCAAGAAAAGAATTTCTAGCAAACATATGAGAGGAAGTTCAGAGGTATTGAATGGGAAACACTTAAGGGAAAGAAAGAAGAGTAATGGCTAGTGTTTGAAATAGGGACTAAGTAATGGGAGAGTGTAGATGAAGGTCGGTAACTTAGCAAGCAAGGAAAAAGAAATAGGACTAGAGATCAACAGAAAACTAATGGCTTATATCAAACAAAGTTCTGCGTAAGAAAACATTAGAATGAGGAGAAGTCTCACAGAGACATATTAGAATAAGAGTTTATCTGAAGGCAAGAAAACACAAATAGCTTGCACTAAACTTTGAACAGTCTATCAAGAAAGCACACAACTTACACAGAAACGTAGGCTGTGAGCAGCATATATGCCCCAGGACAGGCTCTGGAGACTGGAACAGTGGCTCTGTCGGTGATGACAGCACTGGCTCTAGTGGCTTCCCTAGCCTCTGCCTCCTAAACAGCTGATGGGGGTGTGTGGGTAAGATGAGTCAAATTTCTGTGAGCAGGCCCACAAGTCCTGCTAGCCTGGTGATTCGAGAGCTGGAGAAGGGAGGACAACTAGGCGGGGAAAGAAAGAATGACTCTTGCTTGGGGTGGAGTAGCCTGAAACAGTGCCTCCTCCTTTCAGTCTCTCCATTTATTGGTTTATCCCACTGCCTTGTCCATCTTAAGGGGTTTCCTAGGTATTCACACTGCATCATCTACAACCCTTAACCTTCAGGAGGAAGGGTGTTGGAGTTTTCTAGTTCTATTGCTTTTCCACAGCACTCAACATTTATTGAGCTCCTACTATATGCCAAATACCAGAGACAGGAAGATGAATAAGACATAAGCCCTGAGCTCAAGGAGATCACAGAGTAGTAGGAAAGAAGACGCATCCATAATTCACTGTGAGAGTATGTGGAAAGTGTTATTAAGAGGCATCTACTGCAGCGGAAGGAGGCAGGAAAAACTCCAGCAGAACTGGCTTTGACCAAAGGTTTAAAGGACAAGTGGGAGTTTGCCAGGCAGAGCAGGCAGGGGAGGGGGAATAATAATATGAAAAGTATGGAGGTGAGAAAGCTTCAGAGAAAAGTGAAGTCTGCTGTTTCCAGAGGTTGGTGACAGAAGCATGGCTGATGGCTAGAACAGGAGGACAGAGAGTTGTGGCATCTTTTATAAGGTTGTTAGGACTACAACAAAGGCATTGGGGGAAGCACAGAATCTATTAGAAGGCAACTACAGGGGAAAAATAGTGAGGGTCAAACCCTAGATAGTAGATTCCAGGAAGGGAAAGTCAGGGGGGGACTCAAGACTTTGTGAATTGAGAGTTGGCAGGAATTGCAAATGATTGTCTGTAGGCTAAAGGAAAGGAAGGACCCGGAGAGGCCCTCAAGGGGTCAGGCATGTGATGCAGAGCAGAGAGTGGCCCAGTCTGGACTGAGATGGGGAGTGCAGGTTTGGAGGGAAGACAATGGGTTAATGTGATGCCTCCGAGTCATACCTGTGGAGGGTGCAAAAGAAGGTGTCCAGGATGTGGCCGGAGATGAGCACCTTATGCTTACAAAAGAGTTAGGTCACCTGTGTAGATTAATCATCAAGAGTACGTGTGAGGTGGCTGAAGTCATGAGAGAAGACAAGGTCACTTTGGGAGAATGAACAGAGTGAGGAGACCATGAGGGGTATTAGTGCTGAAGGGAAGCAACTGAAGCCAAAAAGGGATGAGAGCAAACTGTTGGGTAGAGGGCTGCGGAGAAGAGGGGACTCAGCCATTAGTGTGACTGTGGCAAGTGGTGTCAGCAGGGGCTGTGGGGTGCATGTGCAGACAGGGAGGCTGCAGAGGAGGCAAAACTGATGAGCCTTTCAAGAAAGGCAGAAGGTGAAGTGCCTGGGGACAAAGAAAGCTTTATCATAAATTAAGTAGTGAGGGAGACTTGGGCATGTAGGTTGGAAGCAGGTGCATGAATGAGTCTGCCTCTGAAACAGGAGGGAGGACAGTGAAGACACTTAAAAGCCTGGAGGTGTTGGGAAGGACCTCAAGGTCATGTGGCAGGAGACTGAGTTGTAAAGAAGGAACTGAGTTGTCTAGTAGGAGGCTGGGGCAGAGAAGCAAGGTAATTTATAAGCAAAACCTCACAATTCTTTTTCTACTTTTTCCTGCTCTGTATTTTAAGTTTCTAAATAGTTTAACAAAGCAAGCCTACATTATTACTTTAATGCTAACTAATGGAATCTAGGTCTGGAAGTAACAAATCCTTGTAATTGCTGCTAAGAGATAGCTCAGCTGATTCAGAAGAAACTACATCCCTCTTTCTTTAACTGAAACAGACAAAACCAACTGAAAACACAAAGAAATGTTCTGTATCATTTAACTATATTTGTCAATGTTATTTGTAACACAGGAGTCATAAAACATCTGAACTTCAATGATCGGTTGTCATGGCTTGTGGAAATAACCTGCAGTTCCCATGAGTGTGGTAATCCTAGTCTTGCTATAAAACATGTCACTTGGTTAATGTTCCATTTAGAATCTGTTTTCTGAAAAGCAAATGTGTTTGTGAATTTTTTCTCCAAGTCAGAAGAGGGTTGTGGGGACTTATCTCATCCTCCATTTGTGCAAAAGTAAGATAATAATAAATTAAACACTATGATGCTTTTATCTTTTTTAAACAAAGAATTCAAAAGAATAACTCATAAATTAATGGTAATAAATGCTTGAGAAGCCATGTGGAAAATGAAAAAAATGACTCAGAGTCAAGGTTAGTGTGGTCATCGGGGACACTCTTTGTAACCATGAGCTGTTCTTCACAGTTTTTCACAGTCCAAGGGCCAGAAAAGGAAGGTTCTAAAGCTCAAGAAGCTGTGCAGGGGACGTAAGATGGAAAGTCAGGCCACCTCATTTTCCTGGAGGAGAACCAATTCCCAGGGGAGTGTTATGCTCCCTTGACTCTCTTTAGAAGCCATCAGCAAAGCTGCCTGGTGCAAAAGAACTGCGCTGCTATCTTTGTTTGCAGAGACAAACTGCCTGTCCACCTGAGTAAGGTGTCCCTTTTGAGTCACTTATCCAATATCATGATAAAGCCACTGAGACCCAGCCGTTCTCTCTGACCAGAGCCTTCTCAGTGCCAAGTATGTTCATACTTCTGTGAGATGATGAATAGATTTGGGGAGTGATCTAAGGCTGGAAGTGGAGAAGTTAAACACTCCCTGTCATAATAGAAATTCGATCATTAACCGTGTGGGGACCACATGTTATCGTGGTATGTAACTTCTGAGGAAACATGGATCCTTCTGAGTTTGTGGGATCACTATGGAGCCTCATGTCTAAAAAGTGCACAGGCACATCTGGATGCCCAATTTTTTATGCCAATTCAAGAGTTTGGGCACATGGTTCTTTCCACACTCCTTTTCCATGAACCCCTATCACAAGCAACTCTCATGAGAGGGTTCTTCTGAATGTGGAACCCTGTTCACCTGCTCCAGAAACACATGGGTGCACATGAAAAATGCAGGTTCATGGGTTCCATCCAGATTCTCTGAATTAGGATTGCTGGGTGTGGTGTCTAAAAATCTGCATCATAAACTAATTTCTCAGGGGGTCTGCTGCAGTCCAGGTTTGAGAAGCCCTGCCTACCAGTTTAGGAATCCAAGGCTAAGAGTTTCAGTTCATGCAGAACTAGTCAATTTATCTTGTTTACTTAACAGCTCATTCTCAGCCCATTTGGGGATCTTTTGGCCTTCTCTAGTCAACATGGCCCTGGGCTTTCCTTTCTTCATCACCTTAGAGATGCTCAGAATATGCACAGATATTTTTATTTTGGTTCTGGAAAAATATTGACTGAAAAGGGTTCTGGGACCAAATTTCAACATCTGTGTATGTGTGAGTATCAGTGTATGTGTGAGTGTGTGCATGTGTGTGAATGTGTGTGCACATATATGTGTGCGTGTGTATATTCAGCCTTCCCCATCATGAACCGCCAAGCAATTCTCTGACCTCAGCAGAGTGACTAAGATTTCAACTCAATTCTGACACTGTTGCAGGAAGCGACACCTGATGGAGGAAATTGGACGCTCTGACAACTTTGTTAGAGGAAGGAGAATTTATTAGCCAACAGAGCACGTGGGGCTTAACAGCACCAAAGCACAGGCTCCCCTTGGTTAGATTTCTTACAGCTTATATACCCTTGCAGTGTCTGTGAAAAGGGTACATAATTCCTTTGTCTGAGGTTTCATGTGGGCGTTGCAAGGGGGAAGGAATTCCCAGACCACTGGTCCTATCTGTTTACAGATAGTTTATCTTGTAGGTGTTGCAAGAGTTTCTAGAAGGCCATCTATAACCGGGGAAGTCCATCATTTCTGCAGGCCCTTTCCTTTGCATTTTTCAGATGCCTTCGTCCCTCTCTTAACACCACCTACCCAGAGTCCACAGGTAAAGGGCTCAGTCCCACTCAACCACTCTCCACTTCAGACACTAGTCACAAGCCAATGTTGTTAACTGTGCTTCTGACCAACTGGATACAAATTGGAAATTCCAACAAACCCTCCAACTTAGAATGCCAATCACAAGTCCAGGTTGTCACATGTACTTCTGCTCTAGTAGCTACAAATCGGAGCTTCTCACAACCTGCTCCTTGTGTTCAATTAATTTGCTAGAGCAACTCATAGAACTCAGAGAAACATTTTACTCACTAGGTCACTGGTTTTTTTTTTTTATAAAAGGCCAGTGGAACAGCCAATGGAGGACATGCATAAAGCAAGGTACCTGGATGGGGCACGGAACTTCCATGAGCTCCCCAGGTGACCCACTCCCTCCCATCTCCACGTGTTCACCAACATCTTGGATTTTTTTTTGGAGGCTTCATTATATAGTCATAATTGATTAGACAATTGGCCATTGGTGATTAATTTAACCTCCAGCCTCCTCCCCTCCCTGGAGGTGGGGATGGGGTAGCCTAGTGGAATTAAAAGTTACAACCACTATTCACTTTCTTGACTCCCCTGGCAACCAGGCCCTACCCACAGGTGCTTTCCAAGAGTCACCTCATTAACATAACAAAAGACACCATTATGCTCTCATCACTTAGAAAATTCCAAGGGTTTTGGAGCTGTGAGCCAGAAACCGTGGACAAATAGCAAATATATATTTCTTATAAATCACAATATCACACTGACAAAGATAAATCTTATGCTAAAATTGAATAAGGCGACTCCCCAGAAGCTGATGTCTTGGGTGATCTCTGTCACAGCTGGGCACTGTAACAACTGCTGGTGTTTATATAATCTGTGCACAGCCATCTATATGTGTAAAAATATTATTTGTTCACTTGCCCCCACAACCCTGGTGGATGTGAAGTTTTGAGAAGGCTTTGATAACTAGAATTTGTCATTTAGAGAAGCACTGTACAAACACCTCCCTCCACTTCCACCACCACCACTATCCAGCATTGCTGGCTGCCCTGCTCTCTGAGCCTCCTAGCATTTTCATTTCATGACCCACTATAAATAATCCTCACACTTCTCCATCTCCCTATTAGTCAGATGTCATAAACTCATTTTTGTTTTTTATCCTGGGGCCATACTTAAAACCATGTAGCAGCTCTTTCTCTGGACTCCATATTTTTATTACCCATCACTACGCTTTGGGAGCAGGCTTCTCAGAAAGCACTGAGACTACATACTGCCCACCACCAAGGAAGCAGTCAGTTCACACGAAATAAAACTGAACTGTGACTACACATTTATTCCTCCACTTCTCATGTTAGTAATTTTCTTTTTGGAGAGTTTGCTAATCATTTCATGAACTGACTAAGTTTCCCCCTGTGAGAGGGCTACAGATTTCTTACAATCATAATTACCTAGCTGTCGTATCTGTCTCCACTTTATTTATTAGAAGGCATAAATCCAAGTGCTAAGCCTATGGCATACATTAAGCATCTGTAGAGAAAGGTTCTGGGTAGTGTTATGAATCTTTAAAAACTGGAATGTGTTGTTGTAGCCGCCAGCCCCCGATAGACACATGGACCACCAGAAATCAGTGAGTTATAGGAAACACACTCTTTATTCAGCCAGCTGGGTCTGCCAGGGGTACGCAGATCCCAATTTAAGCAGCCCCGAAATGTAGAGGTGCAGGGTTTTTAAGCCCTAAACCCCGTTCTTCATTCTGCCTGAACACAAAGGTCTATTTTTCTTCTATTCACTACCAGTCAACCCACAGGTCGGGTGTGCAAGCGGGGGTACAGAAGCAGAAAGCTTATTGTTAGAATGTTATGTTCCTATGGGTGACAGACTATGCTCCCATAGGCGATAGCCAAACAGTAATTTTCCAGCCAGCACATTCCCCACTGGTCTTAGTGGAAAATCAAATCCTTGATTCTTCATGAGGAATTTGCTCATAGCCTCTATTTTGTAATATTAAAAGTCTAATTAATTAATTTTCTTCCTTATACATGTAAACAAGAAATTGAGGAAACATGGGCTAAAAGTTAAAGGTCCAGCTACAGCAGATAGAAGGGTTGTTAGCCATGGTGACTAATTAAACATCCTATGAGACCAGTTATTTGATTTTAGTCTCTATTTTTCCCTGGCACCTAAATTTCTCTGTACTAATCATAACTTTTTAAAAAATTATTTCAGAGTTATTGGCATAGAAGTAACACGTTTCACCTAGAGACATAGATAAACCTCTTCTATTCTGAAGGACTGCTTCTGCTAGTGAATTGACTTGAACTTCTAGCCTGCTAAACTCAGTTAAGTTTAGGGAAATTCCTACCCTGACATAGTAAGGAGGTTTTGGGTTTAGGCACAACTAGCAATCTTGTCCTATGTCTGGAGTGATCTTATTTAAGACATTGTATATTATCGTTAGCAAAGTTATTAATGCTCCTTCTAGTTTTGGTTGTGGCTGGTCGAATGCCTGGGCTAAAAAGAGGAGGGGGGGAAGGAACAGAGAGTTAAACTTACATATGCTTAAGTCTTAGTCTTAAGGGCCCATCTTCCTGAGCTGTCCACTCTCGTACTGCCTTCCCGTGGGAGTGATGAATCCATAATGGGATGCCATCTACTTTAACTGTAGTTGGTGTCAACAGGTAGACAGTGAAAGGTCCTTTCTATTTGGGTTCTAGTCCTTTGGAAGTGAACTTCCGAATCTACACAGTCCCCAGGCTGAAACTGGTGGGGAAGTCCATCCCCCAGAGCTGAGTGGACAGCACGAACCCAGAACCAAATCTCCTTCTGTGTACTTTGAAGGGCTTGTAATGACTTAAGTAGGTCAAGGTTATGTAGTTCTGCATTTTTCTCATCTTCTATTCTAGGTACTAAAGGTGAAAGTTTTCCAAAGAAAATTTCAAATGGGGTGAATCCATTAATATATGGAGTACACCTGGCTCAGAGAAGAGCAAAGGGGAGATTTCTACCCAGGTCCCACCAATTTCTAATCCTAACTTGACTAATGTCTCTTTTAGGGTCCGATTCATTCGCTCTACTTGGCCCGAACTTTTGGGCCGGTAGGCACAGTGGAGTTTCCGTCGCAAATTTAGGTAGCTGGCCAATTGTTGTGATGCCTTTGCTACGAAGGCTAGCCCGTCATCCGACCTTAAAGTTCCAGGGAGACCAAATCGAGGGAGAATTTCTTGTAGTAGTTTCATAGTAACTACTAAGGTAGTCTCTTTGCTGGTAGGGAAGGCCTCTAGCCATCCTGAAAAGGTGTCTATAAAAACAAGTAAATATTTGTAGACCCCCACAGTCGGGGTTACCTCAGTGAAATCAACTTCCCAGTGGTCCCCCGGATAAGTTCCTCTTTCCCTATGCCTAGGTTTATTGCAGCGCGATCAATTCTAAGACCCACGGAGCCAATTAGGATGAATTATGAGCCTTTGTTAGCTGGCCCAGAAACTGACTCTCTACCACCCAGGGTTAGAGAAGATCAGCCCTGGGGTTTTAGAGTGAAGCAGTTATAAAGCCTAGAACAAGCAAGCAGATCACAGAAGCAGAAGTTGGCCATTAGGACATCACCTAGTACCACACCCTGGTTAACAAGTACGTGGATTACAGAAGCAGACATTGGCCATCTTCATATCTTCTACAATACATCTCCTAAACCACACCCAAGCAAATAGGACTTCTGGTATCTAAAGATATTTCTTCCCTGTAGTTGACTTAGCTGATTGGCTCACTTGAAAATGTTCCACCCTTAACAGGTTCTTTTATCTTCCCCTTCTTTGGATTAACTTGGGCACAAGCTGGGCATCGTGAGGCAATCTCCTCTAAGCTTCTTCTCCCTTCTGGAACATCTTAGTTTGGTGGAGGAGAATCCTTCCAAGGGCCCGTGAGAGTCTGATTTTTCCATCTGGGGTCGTCCACCATCCCTGTTGGTTCCTAGTGGCTCCCTTGTCTTGAAAATATATGTTCTCTTTTGCCGTATAGGTGGGAGACAGACCAGTTCTAGGTAAGGGACAACAGTCAGTAGATGTGGTGGGGGCCCCACTAGCCTTGTGGCCACTGTTCTTGTCTCTGCATTGGCTCATCGGTTTTCCTCAGCCCTTTACAAAGAACAATAGCAAGAGCCTTAGGCATCTATATGGCTTCAAGTAAGGCTAAGATCTCCTTGTTCTTAATGTCCTTCCCAGCTGAAGTCAGAAGACCTCTTTCCCTGTAGAGGGCTCCATGTACATGTGCAGTGGCAAAGGCATATCAGCTGTCAGTGTATATTGTGACTGCCTTATCCTTTCCCCATCTTAGTGCCTCAGTGAGGGCGATGAGTTCTGCTTTTTGAGCAGAAGTCTTATGGAGAAAAGTCTGTGACCAGCTGGTGCCAGTTAGACTTACTACCGCTGCCCCAACATATCTCCTTCCTTCCTGCATGAAGCTGCTCCCGTCCGTGCACAGAACTTCATCGGCCTCAGGCAGAGGGGAATCTTTGAGGTCTGGCCACGAGGAACACACAGGAGGCCCATAGGGATTACCTGCCTGTGTCCAAGGAAGTGAGGTGGTGTTATCGGGCCTCTGTTGTCCTGGATTATAGGGTGGGGGAAGGTCATTGTCCTCCGGTGGAGATTGGAGGACTGAGGGACTGGTCTGTCTAGGACGTTCAGTTGCTGTATGTTTCGGGGTGCTCACAACTAAGACTTGCGTCCCTAGAGAAAGGGCACACCAGAGGAGCCAAGGAGGGGGTGGGGTTCTGAACAAGGTTTAACCATTGATCAATGTAGGAAAACTGATCAGGATGTCCTGGGTCTCCAGTGACAATCTTCCAAATATTCCTCACTAAACCCCTGTCAAAAGAACCCTTTGGAGGCCAGATTACACCAAAAAACGGCCACTCAACTTCACACAATGTCCTTAGTTTGCCTGGAGAAAACTTTGCCATATTCTGCTCCCTCTACAAACCCTTCTTTTAAATGTCGCAGGAGACAACCCAAGTGTGTCCTGTGAACTCAGGCTTCCCCCCATCGCTGCACAAAAAAATACAAAACAGACACTCAGACAAGAACAATTATTGGGGTGAGGTGGACCCAGAGAAGTCCTCCACCTACAACCTAGACAAGACCAAAGACAATAGACAGAACCTGATAACAGGGCACAGGATGTGGTGTTCTGCAACCTGGCCATGGTCTGGGAGATATGACTGCATCCAGTTTCTCTACGGACCCCTGATGACCGGTCAACAGAAACAGAAAGGCACCTTTTATCCAGACGCCAAGGCCTCGGAGATTCCCGTCAGGACCAGGAACAAAGAGTATATCCTAAAGGCTGCGTCCTTGACAATTGCATTGACCCCATCACAACATTCAAGGGCCCTGTAACATCTCAGGTTTGCCACTCCTTTGAATTCATAACAGGGACAGCAAACCGCTTCGGAGGCCAGTCTGGTCTTAGATCTCAGTGCCACTCCCTGAGATCTCATTGGGGCCTCCAAATGTTGTAGCCGCCAGCCCGATAGACACACAGACCACCAGAAACCAGTGAGTTATAGGAAACACGCTCTTTATTCAACCAGCTGGTTCTGCCGGGGTACACAGACCCCAAATTAAGCAGCACGGAAATGTAGGGGTACAGGGTTTTTAAGCCCTTGTTAAGGGTGGAACATTTTCAAGTGAGCCAATCAGCTAAGTCAGCTACAGGGAAGAAATATCTTTAGATACCAGAAGTTGTCCTATTTACTTGGGTTTGGTTTAGGAGATGTATTGTAGAAGATATGAAGATGGCCAATGTCTGCTTCTGTAATCCACATACTTGTTAACCAGGGTGTGGTACTAGGTGATGTTCTAATGGCCAACTTCTGCTTCTGTGATCTGCTTGCTTGCTTGCTTGTTCTAGGCTTTATAACTGCTTCACTCTAAAACCCCGAGGCTGATCTTCTCTAACCCTGGGTGGTAGAGAGTCAGTTTCTGGGCCAGCTAACAAAGGCTCATAATTCATCTTAATTAGCTCCAGGCTAATAAAGGCTCATAATTCATCTTAATTAGCTCCATGGGTCTTAGAATTGATCACGCCACAACTCTGTAAGCCTCATTCTTTATTCTGTCTGAACACAAAAGTCTATTTTTCTTCTATTTACTGTCAACCCACAGGTCGGGTGTGCAAGCGGGGAGACAGAAGCAGCAATCTTATTGTTAGAATGTTATGTTTCCATGGGTGATAGCCTATATTTTCATGGGCAATAGCCAAGCGGTAATTTTACAGCCAGTACACAGGGGTGATGGTAATCTGGCCTCAAGGATATAGCATGGTTTCCTTGACTTGCAAAAAATTTATCTTCTCTCTATTATACCTTCCCCATCGGGCAGGCAGGGATGTCTGAGTATCAGCCTCTCTTTCAAGACTCCTGCTGGTCTCTCCCCACACCTCTTGCATTCCTAATTTTGCTTGTTAGTTTCCTTTTTATTAGAAGAATTTTCCATCTTTCCCAGACTCCACCTTCCTAAGGAGCTGGCACTAATCCATCTTGTACTATCCTCATCATCCAGCAACACTGCTTTTTCCCAGTTTCTAGATTTGTTAAACCACACTTGTATATGCTCCAACCACTGAATAGGAAGTCCATTGTGCTAAACAACGCTCACCAACTCATACACTCATCGATATGGTTTGATAACGGTTGAATGGGAGTCATTAATAGCTCTGTGAATGATATAGAAATTTCTTTATCATTCATGAACATTTGATAGAAACTTGAGAGTTTCTGAATAAATACAAGTTAAAAAAAAAAGAGATCGGGGTAGACAAGAAGCCCTATCTGCTCAAAAAATTCACTACCTCTTGCTAAGCCTAGGCATATCTATATTTCTGTCTTTTTTTGTGTGTATGGAGGAGTTCTTCATACAGATTACAGTTGCTTAATACAGATTGTAAAATTGAGACAAATCAAAATTATCACAAGAGTACAGGTGCTGGCAGTCTGCTCAAGCAGAGTATAAGTTATATTAGTCTTTCTTTTTTTGCATTAAAATAACATTTCAAAAGTAAGATAATGAGCAGGGCCTTCTGTTCTGGCCATAATTCTAATCTAGGAGAAAGGACTATTTGGCAGAGTGGGAGTGATAGAAACTTGGGAGGAATTCCTTGTCATGTCTGAGTGAATTACAGACAAGGAAAAAGAGGTTGGCATTATTTGGCATGTGCCTTAAATCTTTAAAAACTGTATTTTATCATTTCCAAATTAAAAATAATCGTGAATTCATGATGGAACTTTATAAAAGTCTCATAATTAGGAATTTCTGATAATGTGTTATTGAGGTTACAGTGGTGGTGGGAGGGAATTGGGGGGAAGTTCAAATTATATCCAACCTCACAGGATGTTGTAGATACTTTGGCTTTTATCTTGAGTGAGGTATGATGCTATTTGGAGGGTTTTGAGCAGAGAACTGATAGGATTTGACTTATAGTTGACAATATTCACACCAGCGGCTAAATTAACCTATTGTAAGTTATTATATCATCTCAGTTGCAGGGCAAGAAACTTTAAACAATATGCTTCTGTTTTTCACCCAACTTTTTGTGCTATTGTGTCCTAGTTTTTTTTTTCTGAAAAAATTCTTTATTTTGCCTTCATTTTTGAAAACTATTTTTGATAAGTACAGAACTCTGAAAGTTACTTCCTTTCAGCACTTTAAAGATGTCATTCCATTGTCTGGCTTCCATAGCTTCTGATAAGAAGTCTGTGATTATTCTTATCTTTGTTCCCTTTATGAAATGTCCTTTTTTTCTTCCGATTGCTCTCAAGTTTTATCTTTATCATTGTTTTCAGGAATCAGATGTGTCTTAGTGTAGTTTTCTTTATGTTTATTATTCTTGGAGTTTATTGAACTGATTAGACCTGCAGGTATATAATAAAATCAAATTTGGGGATTTGGGAGCCATTATTCCTTTAAATATATGTTTCTGTCCTTCCTTTCACCACTAGTATTCCAATTACATGTCTCCTAGACTATCTGACATTATCCTATAGGTCACTGAAGCCATGTTCATTTATTTTCAGTCTTTTATCTCTCCATGCTTCATTTCAGAGAGTTTCTATTGCTATTTATTGCTATGTCTATTAGTTCACTAATCTTTTCTTCTACAGGGTATAATCTGTGATTTTTCCCCCCGTCCAGTGATTTTTTTATTTTCAGATGTTTTTAACCTCTAGAGATTTCATTTGGTTCTTTTATGTATTTTCTACTTCTTACTATGTTATTTTCCTTTAAACTCTTAGATATAATTCTAATGTCTGTTTTAATATCCTTTTCTGCCAGTTCTATCATTTCTGGATCTGTCTCTATTGTTTGATTTTTCTCCTAGTTATGAGTTACATTTTTTTTTTATTTTTTGGCATGTTTAGTAATTCTTAATTGGATACTAGAAATTGTAAATTTTATTTTGATGAGTATCTAGATTTTGTTTTCTTTTTTAAAAAATATAGGACATTGTTAGCAAGTTGTTACATTCAGTTTCTTTTGAGGCTTCTTTTAAGATTTATGATGGATCTGGAGCTACCTTAATTTTAGGGATAAGGTAGTCCTACATATAAGATGTGGCTCTTTTGGGGGTTTCTATTGAATGCCTGCCTGTATGATTAAGGGGCTCTTTACTCTAGCTAATGTGAACTTGCTTAATTCCTAGGACATGTGAGCTCTGGGAACCATTCAGCTCTTTACTCTCTTGATCTCTATTGCCTCACCTCATAGCTGCATCCGGCACATTGTATTATTCAGGGAAGACTCAAGAGGACACCCGTGCAAATTTCTGTAGGTCTTTCTTTAATCCTGCATCTCTGTCTTCTCTTGTACTCTGTCCTTTGACTCCTAGTTGCCTGTACTCCAATCTCTGTTTCCCAAACTCAGAGAACTCTCTTCTCTGTATGGGATCCCCTCCCTGCTCCATGGTCTAGAACGTGCCTCCAAAGGGGAAGTTGAAGTGAATAATTGGAGTATCATGGGGAAAAATATATAGCATTTTCTGAATGCAAAGAATAATAGGAAGTAAACTATCCCATATATACAGTATTTATTACTGAAATAAAAACAATTCTTCCACTATCTTAGGATAAGTTTAAACTTAATCTGAATAATAAGTGAAAACATGGAAGAAAACTACTAAGGCAAACAGATTCTCTTCCCCCAGGCATTCCAAAAGAGAAGAAACTGGTGCTTTAAATTTTCCTCAGGCTCTTTGTTCAGCACGATTAATTTAAAACTGTTCCAGCACACTGAGGTGGACAATAAGAGCAACAGACAACCATGCAATGGTTGACTAACTGTTACTATGAGATTTAGGGCTTCAATTCCCTCATCTGTTAATAAGGTAATGACCAGTGTTCTACCCAGTCTCCAGAGATACCAAGATCCAAAGAGCCAGTGTACATGGAAGTGCTACATAAAGTACAAAGGGTCAGAGAGAAGAGTTATCATTAGTGTGACCAAGATTGTGTCATGCTTGGGAATTTGTGGGGAGCCGTTCTTATCAAGGTTCTCATACCTGAGATCTAGGCAACTTCACCCTGGGACAGGGTCTGCCCTGTGCTATTTGAGAGGATAGACGCATAAAGTCAGTTGCCCTGACATGCCCTGACATGCCCTGCGCCCCTTTAGCCATTTGCTCAAACTAATCTGACCTTGCAGCCCCCTCCCTCTCCCAGGACACTCCTGCATTTTTTGGTCATATAAGGTAATGGAATGTTCTCTGGTATGGTATCCATGGCAACCGCGCTTACGCAAATCCTCCTCCCCCTTATATACTCTACCCCTACCTGCAATAAATGAGACTTGATCAGAAAGCCTGTCTTGTCTCTATTCTTTGCGTTTCTTGTCCCCCTTCTCTTTCAGTGCTTGGGTCCCCCGTTGACTGTCCCGCGGGTCGGGACAGGAATAATTTAAGGCATCCATAGTGGATGCTCCCAATTGGGAGAGACCAGTCAGATTACAGGTCTTGAACACAGCAGGGGTCAGCAGACTTGACTCCTTTACACAGAGAATCCGGGCAGAGTAGTGGATGTGTACCACAGGGCCAGACTGCAGGAGCCTCTATTTTGTCATGATGGGGTTCATCAGAAGCCCACCTTCAGGAATTCCCTTATTGAATGCTATCACCTCTGCATTGTTGTGGGGTCACATGTTGTGACTTAGTTATTGTTAAGACTCAGCAGGACCTAGTAAGCTTTGCCTTTCCTGGTCAGTGCTCAGAGCCAGTCATGGTTCCCTCCTAGAGCGGCCTAGACTGGCGAGGCTTTAGATCTTTCCCCGTTGTCCCTCCCCCATGGAGGAATGCCATTCCTGGGCTGTCTATCCATCCAGCTGGCTCTCTTCTTCTGGACTGTGACAATCAAAATCCATCCTAATTAACTGCTGTCTAATTATCAACCTAATTAAGGGTACCTGCTGGGGAGATCAGCTCCTCTGATTCAGGTGCCTGCTGTACTTGTCACAGTTAATTTGAATAACCAAGGGCTGACTGTGGTTTTGTTTTCACCATGTGTGGTTATCTATAAGTTGGCTTCCACTTGGTCACTTGGAAATTAGCCTGTACTGCAGGGTAGTGCAGGGCATACTCCCCAGACCATGCTGCTCGAAGTATACTATGTATATACTATATTATACCAGAGAGTAAGGGATTATCTTAACTGCCCATGACTGACATCTTCAGCAAGGGAGTGGGAGAATGCTGTGACCGCTGGCACTTGCCTGCCCCAGCCACTGAGTGGGGAATGCTGCAATTGCCTGTGCTCTGTGGTTTCAGCAAGGCAGTAAGACAGTGCCATGACTGCTTGTCCTAGCAAGGCAGCAGGAGGGTGCTATATCCAAACTCATCCTCCTGTACTATCTCGGCAGGCAGTGAATGCAAAAATGACATTTGCCAGTGCCTCTGTCTCCAGAAAGAGTCTTAACTGTCCTTTTCCCCCTCGATCCCCACCCCCAGCAGATACTTTGAGATTAGTAAGTGGGTTTCAAAATTCATATATACTCTAGGTGCTTTTCAAACTTCTGCTTTTGCACTGGGGATCCCAGGATGAAGAAGACCGCAGCAAGTTCTTTCAAAAGAGAATCTCAGTTTGTTATAGCCCTTTGGCCCCCTTGGATGTTGTCCCATTAGCTTTCTAAGCCAGATGTTTGGAGCTCATCTCTCTGGTGGAAAGTCCAAGTGTTGGGGTGCCTGAAGTGAGGCACGAACCCTCGTTCCTCTGGGAGAAGCAGCAAACTGATGAGATCTTTTGTGTTGTGTGCCACCCGCCCTAGGGCAGGGTTATTTTTGGTGCCAGCATGTCTGCCTCTCTTATTCATCTCATGTGGTCCTTTTATCTTTTGTTGTGAATGAGCAGTTTGTCTAGTTTTCAGATCATTTTTTCAGAGGAAATCCATCTGTACATAGCAATAGATTTGGTGTGTCCATGGGAGGTGAATTCAGGATCTCCCATGCTGCCATCTTGGATTGCTGTCAAAAGCAGAAACCAGCCATCACTAGTGTTACCATAGTTATTGGCTGAACAGTAAGGAAGCTACGTAGCCTCGCTCTCTTGGAACTCCCTGAACCTGCACACGTATGGCATTACGATGAGTACACAAACACACAACTTTTTCTGCATGCCTTCAATACAGGACATCACTTGCGAAATTCTTAATCTTTCAGCAGGAAATGAAAAGGGACATCTCTTGCAGAGTTCTTAATCTTTTTAGTAAACCTAGTTAAATTTTTTCTTTACTCCTTTCTTTTAGAAAAAGCTCCCCTCCCTCAAATCCCGATAATTGACCTAAAACTGATAACTGGTCATCAGCCCTTTGTAAGCAGAAATGGCTTTAGGCCAGACAGGGCCCTTAGAGTCTGAGAGGGGAGGGGACTTTAGGCCAAAGGTCTTTTTAAGAAATATATTAACCAAGCCTGTTTTCCTTTACTTAATAGGCAAATCAATAATAGAAAATTAATAGATTCATGATTTAAATAACAAGTTCATATCTTCTTTTCCTTGTCTAGGGATTGAGGCTACACTTTAGCAGGAAACCCAAGACCCCATCCTGACTAAGGCAGAAAAGGAAAGAGCTCCGTGAATCCCCAATAGGCAGGCTGACCCTTCTCAGCAGAAAGCAGATAGAGAAGAAGAGACCTCCCGTCCCTCAACATCCATACTAATAGAGGGGTTCATGGCTCTTAGAAAAGAAATAGGCAGGAAAGTTAGGAGGTGTGTGTTCAGGCCCTAGGCAGCTGAATGCTCTGGGGTAGACAACCGTTTTCTTCACTGCAGGTGGAGACAGCCCTTCTCAAACACAGCAGCTGCTCGCAGAAGGTCTCCATTCCTTCAGAACAAAGCATAGGGAGTAATCTTGGCTTAGTCCAGCCATCACTGGAGCAAGTCCCAGCAGTAGTAAAATCATGGTGCAGTAATATGCAGACCAAAGCAAGGGGTCACAGATTGCAAACTAATCACCAGCACCAGCAACATAAAAGCCCTTCAGGCTTTAACAGCCTTTTACTACGAACTATCATCTGGAAAGAAAATCTTTCCACTGTTTGTTTTTAGAGATTATGATTTAATAAACAAAACATTTTCTATTTCCACTGTTCTGAGATTTTTGGCAATCTTTCTGTACACTTAGTTTTATTTTCTCTTCTCTACCTGCTCTTTAGCAGAGAAAATCTAACCATGTTCATTTGGGGGCCTAATTTTGATACAGATGACAGTATTTTATATTGTCATCTTTGGAGCTTTTTTTCTTTTTTAAATTATTTTTTCTCTTTCAATTACAGTTGACATTCAATATTATTTCATATTGGTTTCAAGTGTACAGCATATTGGTTAGACATTTATATAATTTACAAAGGGATCACCACGATTAGTCTAGTACCCACCTGGTACCATACTGATCGGCCGGAATCAAATAAAAAGCACAGAGTACCAAAGCGAAGTACCGTACAGGCTTTATTGGGGGTCTGCGGGCGAGGTTCACTGGTTCCGGGGTTAGGGGCCAGAGAAGTCGCGCATGCAGGGGGTGAGGGAGTTGTTTTTAAAGGCTCTTTTGGTCCGGGATGTGCTGGGCATGGTGTTCCATTGTTCTGTTCCCGCGGTTAGGGTCTTTCCACGCCCAGAAGGTCCCTGCTGCAGTGTGAGGTCTTGATTGCATCAGCCATCGGCCATCTTAGGTATTAAGCCACCTCACTGTTAGTGACTTAATGGCGTCTGCAGGCGACTGAACACATACCACACATAGTTAATACAGTGTTATTAACTATATTACTGACTATATTCCCTGTGATGTACATTACATTCCCGTCACTATTTTGTACCTAGCAATTTGGACTTCTTAATCTCTACCCTCTTTTCACCCATTTCCCCCACCTCCTCCATCTGGCCACTGGGAATACCTTAGTGAGCCTGGGGGAAGGACGGGTAGCGGACTCTAGCATAGAAAATAGTGCCCCCGGGAGGAAGATGGGGAAACAACTCTGGAAGAAAAATTTAACAGGACTGCCGGTGTCAGTAAGGAGTGACTTGAAGAAGCCCTCAACTTGTGCAGCTTCTATTCTTTGAAGCCCCCAAGTATAAAGTGGACACTCCCATTTCTGCTATCCTAGCCGTTGTCTTATACTAGGAAGTGTATATAACACTGAGAGGGTCAGAGGTCCTCGACACTTTCCTCCCCAAGACCAAGCTTCGATTTATCCCAAACCTGACATAGTCCATATTTGGCTATTTTTAAGACCAGTGAGAAAGATCATAATGGGAATGATGAAATTATAAAACATCAGAAAATTAAAAGTAACCACGAGGTTTCATGCAGATATTCTGGGGAAGAAGGAAATGGGTTGTCACTTCTTTTGCTTTCTAGAGTAGATGTCCTGAGGACTCTCAGCAATCCTAGCCTGGGCAGGATACCTTTCTGTCCCTGGCCCAGAAGTCTGCAGATTTTGGTCATAACTATCTGGTATCTGCTGACCAACTGAAGACTAGAGAATAGATGGCTGCTATTCTTATTATCCTTCAAGTTGCTAGATAATTTCTCAGTGCAATAGCTTATGGCTAATTTTTTAGCTTTACCCTCTATATAAGATGAAGGTTGGTTCTAGGTTTTTTGTTTTGGGTTTTTTGTTTTTTTTTTTTTGCCCTTTAGAAACTTCTTTGAAGTCATAAATTGGTTTATCTTTTTCATTTAAACAATATCTCTCTACAACCAGCAATTCCAACCTTATGTATCTACCCAAGAGAAATGAAAACATACTTCTACACAGACTTGGATGTAAATGTTCATATAAGCATGATTTATAAGAACCAAACACTTAAAACAATCCAAATATCCATGAAATGGTGAAATTGAATACCCACTGAGCAGGAAATAGGAACTAAATATTGACATATGGAACAATACAGATGAACCTAAAAGACTATGCTAAGTGAAAGAACCCATATTCAAGAGTTTATATATATTGTATGATTCCATTCCTGTAAAATATCTGTTAAAGGCAAAACTATAGATACAGAAAGATCAGTGGTTACCTGGGGCTGAGGTAGGCACAAAGATTGACTTCAAATGGGCATGTGAAAATTTTTTTGGGGTGATGGATATGTGCTAAAACTAGACTGTGGTAATAATTGCATAATTATATGCATTTGCTTAAAATTATCAAACTGTAGACTTACAACAGGTACCATTATGGTCTGTATATTGTATTTCAATTAAGCTGAAAAACAAAAAACCCAAATTGAAAAAAAATATCTCTATCTTCATGAAAATCATATCCTTTAAAAAAGTTATTTTGATCACTGAATTTCATGGTTATTGAACCAACTTATTGACATGAATTCATTTTGGGCCTGCTAGTGTAAATAATCATGCCAAAACTCGGGTGGTAAAAGAATGCTATTGTTCAGGGAATATCAGACAGGTTTCTGTCTAAGGGAAAGAGTAGCAAAGCATAGTAGATGCTACAAAGCTCCAGAGAAAGCAGTAAGATCTAGTAGAAGGACAGGGCCCAGGAAAGGAAGCTAATGCTGGTTTAGCATTCCCATCCATACCTAGGGTTGGGGACTGAGAATAAATCATCAGGTCTGAGGTACTGAATAATGCATGGTCCAGAATCCAGGTCAGGGCCTGAGGAACAATATTTCAGAAGCTCAGCCATAGAGCTGTATAAGGCCTGGCTGGAACAGTGAGAGAGAAATTCTAGGCTTTTGTTGACTTTGTAACCCAATGTCAGCAAGAGAGCTTGTTATTAAGATATGAGCACATTCATGTAGGGATGTGGGTCATAATTATGAATTCAGAAAATGTAGCTCCTGTATTGATATATAACCAAAGGGACTGCAAGCCAGATATTTCCAATCCATTGTTGTAGAGGGGATGTAGGAGGAAAGCAAAAAGAAATATTCTTTTCCTTAGCACCTGGGTTTTCAGTTTTCTGTGAAGACCTTATAGCAGTGGTTATTAAGGGGCATTATCACCACCCGCAAAGCATTAACTCCTCTAACCTCTCTGAGGCAGCCGTTCTTATTTCCAAGGCTCTGTGACCTGACATTAGTTGAGCTGCCAAATGTTCACAGGTCATTTTGTATCATGCACAGAAGTTCTGAAGCATATCTCACATTTAAGTTATTTGAAGAGATGAAAATTATTGTTCTTTACATATAGCACTTTCCTAAGGAAAAAGGCAAAAGATAGCCAGTAAGAGCACACATTTTGAAATCAGCTATGATGTGTATGTGTGTGCGTGTGCATGTATGCATTCTTTTATTCAGTATCCCTGTCCTCAAGCTACAGAATATGGTGGGCAGGAAGTAGAAAAGTTGCTCACGAATCTTTGTGATGGGGCAGGGCAGAAGCAGCTTCAGGTCATAACTTATTCACTGGTTGAATGTTGTCAGCTGTGGAGGGGGATCCAATGGCTGCTGCAGCCACACAGTTGTGTGCAGTAGATGGGCAACCAAGGGGGTCAATGAATGTGCCTGTCTAAAACTCTGTACTAAGTTTGATGACACCAAGTCAATCAAACATTTATGGAACAACTACCATGCTCAGGATCCAGAGCTACAACAGATGGAAAATGTCCCTGACCTTGAGGGTCACACAGTCTTGGGTGGAAGTGCATGATTTGGGGTGAAGGAGAGCAGGACACGTGCAGAGATACACCATTTAAAAAATTCTTTCCAATAATAAGACAACTGACCTGAAGCTTCTTTGCAGGGTGAACAGAAGTTATGTTTATATAATCCAAAATTCTGTTGGCAGTCACAGCAAGCCCTCAGACTTGCAGAATGATGACCTCATTAATTTACCTTGTTATACATGTCAAGGCTGTGGGGAGGTTCTGCTCTTCCCAGAAACCATACTTGGCTTAGTTCCATGTTATGTGGGAAGAGGGTAAGTTGATTAAGTTAAAGGGTTTTCTTGGTTCTGCTTATCACTAATTGCATGATCTTTGTTTGAAGTGGGTTTGTTATACACGTGTAGTTGGGTGTTTTTTTAATCCACTCTAGCAATCTCCATTTTGTAATTAGTATATTTTGACCAACATTACTACTGACAAAATTAGATTACTATCACATCTATAACTTTTCTATTCATTGAACTGTTTTTTCTTTGCTTTCTCTGATTTTGAACATTTTACATCATTCCATTTTTATCCCTTTTAATATTAATCATATTTCCTTTTTTATTGTTTAGTCACATACAACTTATCTAAGTCTGCCTTCAAATAACATTATACTGCTTCACATGTAGTACCCAGTCTACTGATAAGCACATCAAAAAAATTCTTTGTTATATCGTTGTGGATTTCTGGCATTTCCTTTTGATTTTTCTTAGAGTTCCCATCTCTCTGCTTACATTACCTACCTGACTTTTCATGGTGTTTGCTTTGTTCATTAGAGCCCTCAACCTAGTGATAGATTTTAAATTCTTTGTCTGATAATACCAACATTTGTTCATATCTGAGTCTGGTTCTGATGTGCTTTAGATTTTTTTTTTTTCATCTTTTAGCAAAGCTTGCAATTTGTTAAAATCCAGACTATGTACCAGGTAATAGGAGCTGAGGTAAAAGACATTTAGCATGAGGACTTATGTTAGTGTGGTAGGGGTTGGGCTGTTTAGTGTTTGCTCTGTATAAGTGTGAGTGCCAGAGACTTCTGGTTCCTGAGGTGTCCTTGTTGCCTCTATGTTATCTTTGGACTTCCCTAAAAACCCTTCTTAGTCTGCATCATCAGCCCTTTCAGCTGTAACTCACGGCTACACGTGGTAGCAACGTGTCGGGGAGGAAGTGTCCTGTGATTTTAATAAATAAATCTCAGTCTTTTACTGGGCCTGTGTCTACGGACTGCGACCTTCACAAAAGTCTTAGCATTTTCCACCTGAGGTGAGACAGGAAAGCCTGTGGGGCTGGAACTGGGTGAGTGTCCTCTCCTGTGGATAAGGCTCTGGAAGCCTTTTCCCCTAGATAGTAGAACTCTGTTACAGAGAATGTTCTGGGCGTATTCTAAGAACATTTGTTGCCTTTCTTGAGAACTCCACCTGCCAAAGCTGGGGAGTTTTCTTCACTTTTCACCATAAGAAATGGGTGGGGTTCCTGAAGATAAAACCCATGAAAATCTGGAGAATACCCTAAGACTGTGGCCTCCAGGAGTTTCTTGCTCTCAGGCCAGCGCACATTCAGCCTCCAGCAATTTGTCATAATTACCATATGTGATCCCACCAGTTTCTGGCTCCAGCACCTTCTACTCTATGTAAGCTAGTATCAGCTGTGAATATTCCCCCCACTCGAGATTTCAGGATAGCAGTTTGATTTGTAACCTCGGTGCTCTGACAAGCACGAGAAAAGCTGTTTATTTTCAATTTTGTTAACATTTTTCTTGTTGTAATAAGAGTGACAACTTCCAAGCTCTTTACACATTGGACCTAAAACCAGAAGTATAGTTGTATAATCTTGAGCAAGTTCACTTTTCTGAATCCATTTCTCCTTTTATGGTATGGAGATCATAAACCTTATATGTCTACTTCTTATTATTAAATTACAATGCTTTATAAATAAAGCAATATACGTATATAAGGGGTTATTATCAATTTGTCAATGTCCATCACAAATTTTTGGAACTGTCACCACGAAATGTCTATTAAGTCAGGAATTACATTTCTCAGTTCCCTCTGAAATTCCTCTGTGCCACAAGAATGAAATAGAACACATGTGTCCCAATTCCCCAATTGGTCCATAATATCCCCCATGCTCCTCTGTGCCCTTGACACTGAGGCCCCTGGACATGATGATGTCATAAAAGGCCAAAACCCCCACCTATAAGGAACAGACCACTGGATTAAGTGTGCAAGAAATAATCTAGGTATTCTATCACTGAAATCTTGAGATTTGTTATAATAGCTAATGTTATCTTCTCTAATAAGAAACTGGTATCTAAATATTGGAGCTGCAGTGACAGAAACTCAAAATACCTGACAACAGTTCAGTGATTAAAAACTGGATGGCAAAAAAAAAAAAAAAAAAAAAAAGGTAGCATAGGCTTGAAAGAGACTCATGCTATACTGTGGTGAAATACTGAGTGAAACTACCACCTGTGATAATATGGATGACAAAGAGAAAGCAGAGGGTCAGATGCCCATCTCCTTCTGGAGATGGAAGACTGCAGTGGAGGATGAGAAGCTGGGTGATTCTGGGTAGAAGGATGCTGTGCAGGGTCAGAGGCTACAGTGGGTAGGTGTGGTGGTGGGGAAAGCATGTTTTGGACATATTGTGAAATATCTAGATATTTTGGTGATTTCTTGCTGTTTGGCAAAAGCTATTAGGAAAATGACCCAAATGCCATAGAAAAATGACCTAAATCTAAAATCCAGAAGGCTAGTTGGTAGAGGGGGTACCCTGGTGTCCAACCTTTACTTCTGAAAAACAGTATTTTTTAAAATTAAGACTAACCTTAAGGCCTCCAATTAACATATGTTATCCACATTGTTACATTTCAAATTGGAAAGAGGTAATCAGCTCACTGAGTGTGAAACGATTTTAACAAGACTTTGAAAACTTTATAGAAAAATAACTGTTACATCCTCTGCATCAGTTGAGGAAGAAAGGCTAGCACATGGACTGCCTCCATCGGTCGTGATTAGTCACACTTGGGCCTTACCACCCCCGCTTCCACGGTCCTGTCACTAGCAGCCACCAGAGCAGGCCTGCACTGCCTAGCACTATCGCTGGGGGACACTCAGGGACCCTGCATGGCCACAGAAAACCTTCCCTGGAACTGCAGTGCATGTCAGATTTGGCACATATTTTTATTTTACTTTCACATTTACAGACTCAGGCAGCCCTTCTGAGAAAGGGAAGGCCAAGGCTGCCTGGAAGGAAAGCTGGGCCCACGGGCACTGCGTTGAGTTGGGCACTTGGGTCTTTTCACAGGGAAAACTGTCCAGTATCCCAAGGGCCCTCACTGTCAGATGGCATGTGACATGGTGGCCGTGGCTTGCTCCTCAGTGTCTGGGAAATGTGTTACTGGAGGCTGCCTGGGCCCAGGGTTTTATTGCTGGTGAACCTCATTAGCCAACTCGGAGTCCTGGATGACAGCATTATCAGAAACAGGTCCAGTGGTGAGTACTTTGCTGAGATGAAAAAATAAAACATGTAAAACAATACTGACTCTGAAACATTGGCATATTGCCCGTGCTGGCCTTCACAGGTAGAGAAGCCCCTGTCGCTATCCAGATGAGACAATGATCAGAATAGACACATCTAAATCTACAGCTGCCAGAGCTCCAGAACCCAACCAGCTCTTCCTTTTCCATGCCATGTTCCCTTTAAGGTCCCCAAAATATTCTCAGGTTGAAAAAATCTATACTGCCCTCACTTTCCAAAATGGTATCTCTTGTGCTGAATAAGAGAGTCACTTAGCAGGCAGACATTCAGAAACAGGGACTAGCAGTATACAGGCATGTACTCTGGAAAGACAGACTGCCAAAAAGTGCCCTTGGCTCATCCCTGAATTTCACAGGAAGAAGAGAGCTGTGGAAAGAATGGTTTGCCTGTGAATATAGCAGCGCCAGGATGAAAGCCAGAGTTGTAATTTTATTACTCAGATGCGGTCCTGCATTAGCCCGTGATTTCTGTAGGCCATCAGCTTCTCGTGTCTCCTGATGGGGCTGGGTGCCATCACTGCAGTCTCCCAGTGACAGGCAGGACCACCCTATCACCAGGGAAGCTGCGACTGCACCTGCCTCCTTGACAGCTGAAGGAAACGACTCCTAGCACCATATAATTTTTCCTCCCAATCTGTTAGACAGCAAATATTGTTATTTCTCCTTCTAAGGAGAGAAAAGACCTAATGACATTGGTAGCAGGGGGTGAGGCCCTCAGTGCACCAGACGTTCAAACTAAGCCACAATGGTCAGGGTACAGCTTCACCGGCTGAGGCACACACGGGTCCATGGGAGACACAAGAGTCTTCAAAGGAGCATGATGGAGGAAGCGTCATTTCTGTGCTTGGATCTCCACCTGCTTAGCCTCTGGTCTAACAAAGACACCTGTATTCATAGTCCTACACATTAGTTTAGCAAAAAATCTGGCTTCTGATACCCAAAGAGCTTAAAGTCCCCTTCGAAACGGGCATATAGACGCCGAATATCTCGTTTGCTGATACCCAGAAAGTAGAGCTCCACCTTGGTTTTATTATACACAGTGATGCCCGGCGGGATGGTGGGATATGACACCAGGTGGTCTATGCCAGCCTCCTTTAAGATGTATGGGGCGTCGTCCTCTAGGGTCTCATGGTGACCAATCACACTGTATGTTATCTCGCAGGGCGCACACAATTCTACATACGTCACCCAGTGAATGATGTGGTCGCCAAACTGAAGGTCCAACCATCTGTGGTTTGGGTCCCCGAGGTAGCGCACAAAATCTTCAAACTGGATGCCCCTAGTCTCTGTCCGGTTCCGCCTGTATTTCCTGATGATGCCAGGGGCAATCTCATGCCTGTACCAAGGTTCGAAACGAGGGTTGTGAACAAATTTATCCTTAAAAGCAGAAATCAGCCTTTCGAAGGGATCCCTCACGATAAAAAACTTGAAGTATGTTTTCAAGCTAAGGAAAAAAAAGAAGATAAACAAGAGGTTAAGCCAATGCTGTTGGTGGTGATGGTTGTGAGGGTGGGAGGAGTGGAGAGTAACAGCTGAAGCAGCATCAGCTGCCGTTTCTTGAACCCTCACCCAGGCCAAGCCCTGACATGAAAGCACCACATGCATCTTACAAAATCCACTCAACCACTGAAAGCCAATCCTGTTTTTAACCCATTTTACAGGTGAGGGGATGGAGGCTCAGAAACTTTAACTGTCCAAGGCCAGAGGACTCATCCCTGGGGGCTACTTTGAAAACATCTATTTAACCTGTTTTGTTTTATTTGAATATTTCAAAATTTCAAGAACAATGAAAAGTTTTGTTCCTGAGCAGAAAATTTTAAATGCAAGAACTCTGAATGAGTTAGTAATAGCTGAGGCCAGAAAAAGTTACTTTAAGGGTATATCTTTAAAAATTCAATTCAAAATTACCAATAGAAGGAAAAATACAGAGCAGGGGTGGATAATATAAAGAGCAAGGTTCCAGGCTCCAGCTGGCAGAGAAAGCTGCCAGTAGCAGCAGTGGTGGTGCAATGGTACTGGTGAAGGGCCTATAGCAATGATAATGACAACAGGAAAATGAGGACACAGTTGTCATTACGATGTGCTTCTTCTATACCAGAACGGCTGTCAGTGCTCTGTTCTCACAAATCCTCAGAAAGTGAGTGCTTAGTGGGTAACAGGGCATCCTGACCAGAAGGGTGTCTGACCTGGCACAACAGCTGTTTTTTACAGGATGGGAAGACAGCATAACCAGGGCCAGAAGCAATGAAAAGAAGGCAAAGAACAAGAAGTCAAAGTTCAGTTGGTCCCTGACATTCTTATTCCTTTTAAACCTTGTTCTACGGGGCCAATTCGTATCTAGTAAAGAGATGTTTTTAATTTACCAGCTAAGTAATTTTTTGAACGCCACTGTTCACCCTTGCTGTATCGCTGGGGTCTGTCTCTTGCTGTCTCTACTAGGTCCCATCCCCGCCACCACTCCTGGGTAGCTACTGTAGAAGCAAGTATAATGACTTTGGGAAAAATGAAAAACTAAGTGGGGTTTCCCTGCCACCTAAATCCCTTTCTCATGAGAGAATGATTATTATCAGTAAGGAGTCCATACACCACAACCAAAGCAGAACAAAATCAACCACTCATTTCTATTAAGAAAATGATCAAACATTCATTTTAAAGGACTGCATGAAAACAAACAATCCAATTAAAAAATAGGCAGAAGACCTGAACAGATACTTCTCCAAAGAGGAAATACAGATGGCCAACAGACATATGAAAAGATGCTCAAGATCACTGATCATCAGAGAAATGCAAATTAAAACTACAATGAGATATCACCTCACACCTGTCAGAATGGCCATCATCAATAAATCAAAGAACAACAAGTACTGGCGAGGATGCAGAGAAAAGGGAACCCTCATACATTGTTGGTGGGACTGCAAATTGATACAGTCACTATACAAAACAGTCTGAAGGTTTCTCAAAAAATTAAAAATAGATATATCTTTTGACCTAGCAATTGCACTTCTGGGTATTCATCCAAAGAAAACCAAAACAATAATTTGGAAAGATCTATGCACCCAATATTCATGGCAGCATAATCTACAATAGCCAAGATATGGAAGCGACCTAAATGCCCATCAACAGATAATTGGATAAAGAAGTTATGGTTCATATATACAATGAAATATTACTCAGTCATTAAAAAAATGAAATCCTACCATTTACAATGACATGGAAGGACCTAGAGGTTATTATGCTGAGCGAAATAAGTCAGAGAAAGATAAATACCATGTGATTTTACTTATATGTGGAATCTAAGGAACAAAAAGAACAAACTAATCAAAAACAGACTCACAAATATAGTGGACAATTTGGTGATGGACAGAGTGGGCTGGGAGAATGGGGTGAAGGATTAAAAGTATACAAATTAGTAGTTGATATATGGTCACAGGGATGGAGAGCACAGCATAGGGAATGCAGTTAGCATTAATATATTGGCTAGGTGGAAAACCAGAGGAAAGCAGCAGCAATTAGGGGGATGATTTTATAAACTATATAAATGTCTAACCAATGTACTGTATACTTGAAACTAATTTTAAAAAATAAAGGACTACATGAAAAAGAGGGTAGAGAGACATTTTGAAACTCTCATCAAGATTTGTGAATTTAAATGCACTAAATACTGGGCACATGCTCAGCTATCTCTAGTCAACACAAACCAACAGCCCCCAAGAGTCCTTGGAGCATTTTGGGATATATAGCAAATACAGAAGAAGCCTCGGGTTTTATCAAAATCCCCTTCCCTGTGGGAACCGGGCCCTACCGCTTCTGAATTTCTGCATCACTAAAGGAGGAGAGACGAGGGAGGCCATTCTTCTCATGGTCGTGAACCACATTTTCAGGGATCTCTTCGATGGAAGAAAAGACTCCTGGGAAGTAAACAAAAGAGAAGGTGAGTTGGCCATCTGAGTGCCACCCTTAAAGAAGATGCCCATCTCTTAACATGGGCTCCTGTTCCCAACAAGCCATCCCCAAAATCTGGGGATTTTGAATTCCAACTGCATCTGCTGGCAGGATGAGAAAGTAAAGCAAGTAATCCACAAGCTACCTAGAGAAAACAGATGAGTTAGGAGGAAGAGAGAGGCAGCACAGGGTGGAAATAAGGGCAATACCTACCCATGGCAACACACCCAAATTGGGTTAAATCTGCGCTAAAAGAAAGACTACTGAATGCAAACAAGTATGCCTGAAACCAGCAGTACTTATTCTCCTATTAAACTTAGCGAGATGGGTAATCTCACAGCAACCTAAACTGGCAAGTGGCAGAGATATGCTGGAACAATCTGACTAATGTAGTGAGATTGATGTGACATATTTGAAGCAGAGGTCAAAGAAGACAAGGAGTGACTAAGGAGAAGGCAGGATAGAATCAAGAGCTACAGTGTCCCAAGCTAGGCTGATGAATGTAAGCTGGGGGACGGAGGGGTGGTCTCATCCTTGGATTGGAGGGTTGGGCATGTTTTTTAATCTTCTCAACTTAGACAAATGGAAATAAAGTATCATTATCAGAAGTTTTAGCCAAGTGTCTGTAAACCTTCATATCCATCTCTGTTAATGCTATTGTCACACCCGGAGTCTAGGTGGAAGAATCTCTGTTGAGCCACCTAGGCAGTAGCCACAGCCTTGTCTGTTTCATTCATTCCTCCCCCAAATATTTAAGCTCCAGTCCATAAGTGTTGAGGATGGTTCTAAAATGAACCAGCTCTGTGGCTTTGCTCCTGGACCTGCTCAGGTAGGGGATGATGGAAGACAGCCACAAGGACTGCCCATTTTTCTCTTACATCACCTGACAAACCTGTTCTTTTTTTTGTCCTGCTCTTTTGAGTGTTTACTTCACCTTTAAAGTCTAAGGCTTCATACTGTGGTGACAGATTTCTACTTTCACATAACGGTTGTTTTAAATTTGATTTGTAACCTCATTAAATGATGTCCCAACATGCTGTTAGATTACCCAAAAAGCATACCAGAAAATTAGGCCAGTATCTTTTTTCTCCCCCAACTAACCAGTGAAAAGGCCAAATGACAGCAAACTCTGACCAGCAACTCTGAGAACAGCAGCAGCAGTGGGGGGCTAAAGGAGAGAAACCTGGGGCCACCTTCCACGGTGCTCCCAGGTCTGATTCATGACCCGGGAGTCACAGTGCTGTCAACTGGAACTCCGTTTCTTTGAAAACTTGATTCATCAGACAAAGCCCATAGCTATCTTGGACCAGTTCAGAGTAAGTGGAGTTTAAAATAATAAACACATTTTCTGAAAAGTGGTGAGTAGTCTAAACCTGTACTGCATGAGGCCACTTTTCAGTGATCTAGTATGTTCCTGAGAAAACATCAGATTTCCTGAAGCAAGTCAGTTAAATCCTCTGACTATTAATGCTTGGTGTAAAATGGGGACTGTTTCTTTCTACTCAAGTGGCATAGAACATATTATCCATGAGTGAAGAGGGCCCCACACCCACGGGCAGGGTTCCCCTCCCAGGCACCGGGTGTAGGCCCTTCTCACTACAGGAAAAGCAGTCGTGAGGCAGCTTCCTGGTGCTCAATGAGGCAAGTGCAGCCTTGACTTCCGAGGACAGAGCCAGTAAACAGTGAGGATCACCATGTGATTCTGAAGAAAAGAGGGATCTGCTAGGTAGGCAGGTTGCCTGAGACGGGGGATCTGCTATGGAAAGAGAGGAGATGGTGACCTCAGGGGTAGCTTTTGAAAACATCAGTATCTAAAGTAACACCACCAACTTCTAAAGTATGACACCAATAGGAAAAACAAAGAACTTTCTGTAAGGTTACCAGCGTTCTCAGGAGACAGCCCTTCCTATAGCTCCTCCCTCATCTACACCACAGGACCTTCCCGGAGCAAACCTTGACAGCCACGACAACAGGTACACACTGGTCGAGGCACGCACCATTTAACACGATCAGCACTTTCTTCCACTGAGTGTTGCCCACTTTGGGAGTCTGGCAGAAAAGGATCTTGTGCTTGTCACAGACAAATATGCGGTCGAGGACGAACTTGGACACGGCGGTGTGTGAGAGGTTCCTCAGGGCCTCATCCCGGCAGACGTTTCGGATGAGCTCCAGGCGCTCCATATAGACCAGGGGCTGGGCCAGCCGGCTATCCGAGGGCATCTTCCCAGTAGGCTGCAAATAACGGGGTGGCAAAAGGAGCACAGGGCTTTGTTAGTAGAAAACAGGATGTCCCCTGGAGGCCCGCTTTGCCCTCCTGCTGAAGTGTATGCAGAGTGCTGCCCTCACAGACACTGCAGGGCTTTGTGGGCCTGCTTCGCCCTCAGGGGCCTGGCAGGCAGGATCCTCGGATAAACTGGGTCACAGCTCAACCAGAAACAGCGACCACTCTTGTACCTCTCTTGTCCTCTCATCTTCGACTTACACAAACCGAGGAGTGGATGTGTGGGCTGTCTTCCCGTCACTTCGCTGATGGCATTATGACACATAATTTCCTGGAAACAGCAGGATACTTTTCACTCAGGAATTTTAGTGAAGGCCAGTTTCTGTCCCCATCATTTTTCCTAGCATTTCCCTCCATATGATTGATTCTGAGTATGCGTATGTGGACTGTTCCTAAGGACAGCTGTTCACACACACACTGAGTATTTTGAAGATATTCCAGTATAAGAGAATAATGGATTTACTAACAATAACAAAAATCAACCGTGGGTCATTCAGTATGTTTTAAAAATGCACTCCTTTCCTAAGACAAGTACATGATGGTACCTTTTCGTAGTACTAGGTAAGGGCAGAGGAAAGGTTTTGTTTGGCAGTCATGTCAGCCATACAGAAGTCTGCCCCTGTGAGCAAGTGCTGGAGCATGCCAGCACTGGTTGCTCTCCAAGGAGTCATCAACCAGGTGAGAAGATCCACCACATGAACTGTGGAGTGAAGGCTTGGCTCTGAAGCCAGAAAGCCCCGTCCACCAGGCCAGTGGGCTAAAACCAAGCAAGGACCATTGTGCTGGCCGCCACCATAAGCCCTGAGACCATAGGGAGAGCTAGGAGCACAGCCTCAGGCTGGGTTTCTGAGCTTGGGGTCCAGGCTGTATGAGGGAAGAGATGTACTCCTTTTATTGAGATGTCTACAGTTTTGAAGTGTGGTTTTGATCATCTGAGTTACCTGAAATAGGTCTTTAAACACCTTTTTCCCCCTCAAAAACAACAGTGTAGTTGGTGTCACTTCTAGCTCATATGTAGCTAGGACAGGTCCTACGTTGCCTTCACACAGAATATAACTCGAGTGAAAATAACCTGAGTCACAGTTTTCCCCACAAAATTCTTGAGCAGAGACTTCATTGTATATGAAAAAATGTCATTGTGGGTCTCTTCACTGACTTTGCCTGGAATACAGCGAACCCTTTCTGTCTATATCCTTGGCTCAGGAAATGCCTTTGCTCATGACATTTGGGTGGGGGTGAGGCTCAGTTAAAAAGGAAAGAGAAGTCTTGTTAAGTTGGGAGGCCAGTATGAGCAGGTACTCCAGCATTAGCTCACAGGGGCTAAACTCTGGTACAATGGGCTGCCAACCAAAATCCCTCCCTTCTTGAGTTATAGAGAAACAGAACTGTGTGCTTATCCTGATGAGATGGAGTCATAGAGAACATATATAACACCTCAGTAAATGGTTTTTAAAAAAGAAATATACAAAAGATGACGTTTTTCTTTTGACTTTTTAAATATAAAAAGTAATATAAAAGCATTCGTTACTTTTTAAATAAAAAATTGATTTAAAAATACTGGCTGGGGGAGGGGCACCTATGAAGACTTATGGGAAGTTCTAGAAAACACTTCAACATCCTCTGTGAATCATTTTTACTGCATTTGGGTATTTTCTGCAGCAAAAGGCAGTTCTGCAAAGACAACAGAGCATTTTTCTCTCTTCCTTCAGCTCCATCTTCTACTAGATAGAAGCCACAATCTCTACCAGCACCCCTCCAGACTTCCCTGCAAGACTGGCCTATCCCTTTCTTATCATCCACAGGCCCCTCATCTTCCTCCCCTCCTCTCTTTTTCTACAGAGTGACAACCACTCTTTCCAGCCATTTTCCAAAGCCTTCCTCAGGGCTTTCCCACTGCCTAGTAAATCATTGGGATGAATCATAAAGCTGACAAAGAAAACAGACACAAGATGGGCTCACCTGGTTTTCCTTCTCAAAAAAAGGTTGGCTTTCAAAAGCCAAAAAGTATTAAAAAGCTCACGTTCCCAATGGCACAGACCATTTGGGACTGCTTTATAACTTAAAATGTCTATAGTACAAGAGCTCTTTTATTAATTTCACTGCTTTGTCAGGTGGCAGAATCATTCATTTGACAAACATTTACTGAGTCTTTACTCTGTGCTTGGATACAGTTGCAGTGTTTTGTGGAGATACCAGAAAAGCCTCAGCTGAGTAAGAACACATATGTCATTGTGTGTGCGTGTGAAATGTGCACACACATTACGATTGTGTGGGGGGGAGGGGGAGTAGGAGGTGAGGGAGAGGCAATTCTGACTAGGGAGGCTGTTACTTCCAATCTCATTCTTTGGCCATCTCCAGTTATGGTGCTGTTTCTGAGCATTTTGAAATGTTTCTGCTACTACATCTATTTATTCCCTTAATGTTACACAGAACTTCTCCCCAAGATTTAAAAGCAGATGGCCCCTCTAAAATCACTTTATTAAATGGACCAAAATGCCCTCGTTATATGTTAAAATGCTCTCAGCTTGCCAAGCAATCAGTCCATTTATGGGGCAGCTGTAACAACCTGTCTTCCCAAGGGACTGAGCCAGTTACAAAATAGGAGATGCAAGCCTTCTAGAACATGAGAGAACAAGGACACTGTAACTATCAGGACAATACAGCTTTCACCCCCACCACCTGGTCCCCTCCTTCTTCTTCACGGCCACCCTTGCTCTCTCCTGTTTGACCAAACTCTCTTGGTCCCCCCGTGGAGGACAGATGCCTTGAGGATTCCTAACAGCTACTTCCTGAGGCGAAGACACTGTGGAAGTAAGAGTAGCACCCGCAGACCTGCCCCACTCTGCTCCTTTGCAGTGGCCTTTGTTCCTCCCTCCCCAAAGAGCACACCGTGGCCTACTTCCCTGGCCTCGCACAGCTCCAGGGATCAGCACCAGGCATTTGCTTCTGTTCTGATAAACACCGTCTAGTTTAACCTCATTCCTTCATCGATCCCAACTCTTGCTCACTTATCCAGAGAGTTTCTCTCTCTTCTCTTTAGTCTGTTCCAACTTGTTACACTTCAGATCTAATCCCCATCACAGATGACACTAAAGAGCAGTGTGTCATGGGACAGGGCTTCCAAACAGGTTCTACAGAGAAACTGCAAAAAAATCTCCATCACTTTTAAATTTACTTCTCTTCAAACTTAAACATTATACACAAAGAAAAATTGTTCTTATTCCATTGTGTTTACAGACTGATACCATTCTATTTTTCTCCTTGTAAATATATAATACCAATTTTAACGTCTGATATTATTTTCTATTATTTTCCAGTCAAACATGCAGCTATGTTATGAACAAAACAAACTTTTACAGGTAATCTCTGCAACCTGATTTCCTTCCTAAATCACCTTCCTTTTGGGAAACATATGCTAAGTTTAATATCATTTGATGATTCTTGGTCTCAGAGAAGTGGGTTTGATCACAGTTCCCCACTTCCCTCTCCTTGCATCTGAGCTTTATGACACTAAGTGGATGGGGTAGGAAGAGAAGGGGACAGAGAACACCAAGTTGTGCATGGCATATTCAAACCCAGTAACGTGCTTTGCAAACTGTAAGGCACGTGTAAGAACAGCATTTTCAACCACACTGACTCCTGTAGGAGTGACTGTGCGACAGTATGTCCCTTCAATGTCATGGCATTCTAGCAGAGCACTTGTCTCAAAGCACTTCATTCCTCTTGCAAAACTCTTACCCTACCTTTGTGTCATTACTAATCCAAGTCACTAAACATCAATTTCTTTAACTCTTTTTATTAAAGCCACCCTCATATTTTGTACAGGTTTGTTCCTGGTCTCTGTAGTCCATCCACACTCTTTCCTTGTCCTGGATCACCTCGACCTAAAGCCACATTCCAGGTCCATCTCTTGAGTTGGGCAGGCTTGACCTTTATTTCATCCACGTCCTACAAAAAGTTAACTCCAACAGCATATTACAATGACCAGGTGTGTGCTTTCCAGACTTTGTTAGGTTCTAACTTGTCCTTACACTGCAAGTCACACACAGGAACTGTCCTTTCTCTGTGGTTTAATTCTGAGCTGATATCCATCTTTAGAGCTTGCTCTACCCATTCCATTCTTTCAGCACAATTGCAACCTAAACCTTCTGGACCCAGAACGGGGATCAGCAAGGGAGAGGGGACCTCAAGAGGGTGTCCCCTCATTGTGGCTAAGGGTTGATTAGGAATTTATGTGCAAAAGTAGCCTGAGGAGAAAGACATGGAGTCAGAATGTCAGAGGTGAGTGCTGGGTACAAGTTAGCAGCCTGGGGCTCTGCCACATACTACACAATTCTGGATGATCAGCCTGTTCCCTAAACTCAGCTCTCTCCTGCACAGGCTAAGGGAGTGGCAATTCTGCCTGAAACTGGGTCGGAGAGGCTTCCTGTACCCCTGATTGTCTCCTGGTCTTAACACCCCCCATTCCCCTGGGAAGGCTCACTCTCAGCTGGTCAGGAAAACCAATGATCAATATTTACAGAGCACTCATAATGGACAAGGCACTGTGAAAGACATAAAAATAGATGTGACCGTGCCTCTCACAAAGAGAAGCTAAAAAGAAGAGGAGAAACATGCAGAGTGACAAAAGCTGTGCCTACAAAACAGAACACGATGATAAGTCGAAACAGCTGATGAATGCACAGATGGAGGAGGCTAGTGTCCACAAAGTAGTGGGGGACCTGGTGCAGCTGGAGGGAGGGAGCAGGTGAGAAAGAGACAACACAGGTAAGACTGGGAAGAGGCAGCCCTGCTCCTATGCTGATGGGGTGAAGGGGATATTGCCCTCCTCCGGGCTTTGCTCACCTTCAGTTCCTCAGGAAAGTGATTCTCTTCTGGTGACTTCCTCATGTCTGGCATGGCTGTCAGGAACAGGAACTCCTGTTTGGCGCTATAGGCTAGGAGACAGAGCAGTCAGAACATCTTCTCATGGAGGAGCAGACACACAGATTACTGCAACAGAGAAAAGGCCCCAGAAACAGAGCCAAATATGCCCAGCTGGTATGACAGGGGCAAAAGTAATTCAGAAGAGAAAGTCTTTTCAACAAGTAGTACTTGAGCAATTGGACATCTATAGACACATAAAAATTATAAAATATTTTTTAAAACATAGGAGAAAATCTTTGGAAAAAATCAATAAAATAAACCTCCTCAAAATAAAAAAACACCCCATAAAAAGCATGGAAAGACAAGCTATATAGACAGAGAAAATACTTGCAAACCACATATTTGACAAAGAAGTATCTAGAATATGAAAAGAACTCTCAAAACTCAATAGTTAAAAAAAAAAATCCCAGTTATAAAATGAGCAAGACATGGACAGATGTTTCACTAAAGAGGATATACAGGTAGCAAATAAACACTCGAAAAGATGTTCAACATCACTAGCCATCAGGCAAATGCAAAATAAAACCACAGTGTGATGCCACTACATACTTTTATCAAAATGGCTGAACTACAAAACAGTGAAAATACCAAATGCTAGGGAGGATGCAAAGAAAACTGAATCACTCATACACTGCTGATAGTAATGTAAAATGGCCCAGCCATTCCAGAAAATATTTTTGTCGTTTCTTAAAAAATGAAGCATGCAACTACCACACAACCCAGCAATTGCATTCCCAGGCATTTAACCCAGAGAATTTATGTTCATGAAAAACCCTACACCAAAAGTTTGGAGCAGTTTCATTTGTAATAACCCCAAGAGTTAAACAAATGGTGATACACTCACCACCAAATACTGCACAGCAAAAAAAAGCAACAAACTACTGACAGACACAAGTTGGATGAATCCCCAGAGATTTTTTATATTGAGTGAAAAAATGCCAATCCAGAAAGGTCACGTACTGCATATATTCTTGAAATGACAAAATGATGGAGATCAGTGGTTGCTGGGGAGAACAGGTAGGGATGGGGGTGAAGGGAGAGAGGTGGGTGTGGCTATGAAAGGGCCACCACAGGGCCCCCTGTGGTGGTGAAGGTATGTGGCATCTTGATTGTATCAATATCAAAATCCTGCTTGTGAAGCTGCTCTGTGTTCTACAAGATGTTATCCCTGGGGAAAACTGAGTCAGGGGACACGGAATGCTCTCTGTTACTTCTTACAACTGCATGTGACTCCACAATGATAGCAAAATAAAAAGTTTAATTAAAAAAAAAAGTCAAGTTAGCAGTTAAGTTAGTGCTTACATTAGTTTAAAAATCCATGAGAACTGAGGTGCAAAATCCTAAAGCTTCTCATTCTTCTCCATAGGTTTTCCCTTCTTTCCCTCTAATTTTATGCTCCCCTTCACAAAACTCTGAGCACCTACAGTTATCTGAAAGCACTCAGCATAAAACTTGCTACGTAAAAGCAAAATAACACCTCATTTATCAGATACCACTGAGGATGAGGTGCTGCTATAGCCTCCAAAGAGAGGCTACACTGCCAGAGAATATTAAAACTCAAAACACACCTAACTATTTTTGGTGAAGTCTCATAAATACATTTCCTATTCTCCTACTTTTTAAAATAAACTAAACCATAAACAACCTTGTGACCTGCCTTTTAAGTGCCTTCCTTACCAGGAGGTGACATTTAAAGGAATCAGGAATAAACTGTGTAGATCTCAGTAACATAGATTTCATATTCTCAGCAGCTTTCAATTCCAAGTTCTGTTCTATACTTGGGGTTCTCCACTGGGCCCCACACCTAGATTCTGTTATTTGGTCTCTGGTTGGGTCCAAGAAGCAAGGTTTACAAAGTTTCTCAAGAATTCTGAGGTGTGGGGGTGGGGTGGATGGAGGAGAAACACTACTTTAATTCTTAACAAGGGGTCGCCATTCTCAGTAACATAATTGAGCTGGAGCAGCAGGAGAAACGTCAAACTGTCAAGCTGAGATCATGGTCTCAAACTCCAACAACCCTCCAAGACTGGGCCCTTGCTATTTGGACAGAGGCTCTGGTCGCTGGGGTTAGCATGATTATCCATGATGCTCCTGGCTACCCTGGACAAAGGCAGGTGTGACATCACCTTCCCAAGGCTGTGCAACACTCGGGTTCTCATGAGGGCCCCTGGAAGATGAGGAGGTACTTGTGGTGACAGCCTGCTGGAGTGCTAAGCACTGAGGGCTAAAAAACTGTTACTGAGCAGCAACTGTGGAGCTGAGAACAACCTTTGGGGCTCATTTCAGGGCTATCTTCCTCTGCCTGCAAATCTGCCTCCCAACTTTGTTTTTCCTGGACAGACGGCAGGGGCGACAGAGAGACCGGGAGCAGGATGTGGGGGCACAGGGCAGCCCTCAGCACTGAGGGGACACATCTAAGAGTGCTCGGGCAAGCCGGGCCTATAGCCTGCTGGTCACACGAATGGCACAGGTCATGCAGCTACAAAGAGGAGATCAGGAAAACTGCTCATGTGGATACTATTCTAATCTCCCTAAGAGCTGCCATCTCAAAGAGGATGTGCTAAGTTTTGTGCAGAATAAAGATGCTATGCACACCAGTCACAAGTGTTCTCCCTCTTAAGCAGACATCATTAGTCCAACCGAAAGCTGCTTGTGAATCTTCATCTCCCCTGTGCCTCACCTCACATGCCACTGAAAGGAGTGGCCTCGGTGTTCAAGATAACCATCACCACACCTCCTTACACGTACCCAGCCCTTCATAGATCACTCAGCCTCTCTCCATGCCCAGGTCAGTCTTAGAGGCTGTTAGAGCAAGCAGCGTGTCCATTTGCTAGAAAAAAACACTAAGGCCTAAGTAAGCAAAGGACAGGCGCATGACCTAGAAGCAGCTCTGCTGTGGCCAGGCTTGGTACTCTATGTGTCTTCATCTGAATAGCTACATCAAGTCAAGGAAAGTTAAAAATCTTCACAGACAACCTGACATACACATATTTCCTTCCAGTGCACTGAGGCAACCTTTGTACTCATGGCCAGCAGCATGAAGCACCAGCTGGCACAGGCGTGCTGATCAGTCACGGAGCATACCACACCACCACCAAACAGGGCAAATTCCCAGGTCTTGAGCTTTCGGGATGCCTTGGAGGAGGTGTCAAAGAACCCACAAACCAAGCAAGTTCTGCCTGCCTCCAGGGCTGGTACTGGGAAAGACCTCTCATCCCTTTTCTCCTCCCCCTAGCACTTTTATAACATGAAGGATTTGGATGCCATGACCACCAACATCCTTTCTGGCATGAAAGCCCTTGGAGTCATTTGTGCATGTACCCAGGAACAACATCACAGGTAAATGTGAATTAGCCAAAGCCATTCCCCCAAGGTAGCAAACATACCATCAGGGTCTTTAAAGGTCAACGTGATGAATTTGCTGGCCACCATGAACATGAAAATCACCCAAAAGCATGCGGCCAGCAGAAGCCACTGGTGGTGCATGTTGTCAAATGTTAGCCATTCGGTGATTGTTCCTAGAAAACACAAGCAAAAGGTACCTGCTGCTTACAAAGACATCAATTAAACAAAAGGTAATAAAAAGAATAGGTAATTTCAGTTAATAGCATCAATACAAATATTTTCTTAATCTTTTGATACACTGGGTATTTGGACTCAGTATTTAACTTAACATTTTATTTTAAATTAATAATAACTTTTCAATTTGATAATTAATAAGTCAATTTGAATGGAAGGTAGTCATTTCCATCTGTTCTGGAATGTCTGGTAAGATTTTACTTCTGCAGATTTGCCTCCTGACTCCTTTCTGGCCCAGACTAACATCAAAATGTGTTTCTGACACCCAGTGGCCACCAGGGCCCGGAAGTAGGGGGGCAGGAGCAGGCCTCCCAAGGGGGCAGAAGTCACACCGGGCAATTAATAAGCAGGCTGTTGAGAACCCCGACCTGACGAGGTGGAGCCACATCTAGAGAATCTGTGTAACAGGATAAATGAACATCGAAGCTTCTGTTTCTACTCCCTTGCCTGCAAGGGCATGTGCAGAATCTGGAGGGTAGAAGTTTTTCATGCTTTCACTGCCCAGAAGAGATGCTGGCCATGTCAGTCCTGAGCAGGTCACACAAGTCACACTCTGCTGCAGGAGACACATAAAGAACCAGGAAGTCAGTCGGTTTTCAGCAAGAGAGACAAAAACGTGTGTTTCATGTCACTTTTAACAGTGCTTCTTCAAGCCAAACCAAACCACTAAAGGAGAGCTTGTTGGCTGGGTTAATGTCTACCAGCTGACTGAGGCCATTCATCACTCCTGGCCGACGGGGAAAACTGGTCCTCTCAACACATGCTGATGGCAAACAATGTCAGGGAGCCTCTGAACACTGCATGGGACAGAGCTCAGCGAGGACGCATGTGGCCAACTCTCCTCATCTCAATGGTGTTTTCTTCTCAGAATCTCACTGGACCAGGCATCTGAAACCCAAATGCCCTCCACCAAATGGTCCCCAGCCTACACCTGAGCATATGCTGTAGCAAGGCGCTCACCACTTACTGTGCAGCCTGGGTCTTTCCATGGTGGCTTGTACGTCACACTGTGTCATCCTCAGCTACCCATACATCAGGCCCAGTGTACTTCCTGAGTCTCCAAGTAGGACTGCTACATGAAACAAAAATACAGAATATCTAGTTAAGTTTGAATTTCAGAGAAACAACAAATAACTATTTTAATATAATTGTGCCCCAAAGATTGCATGGGGCATACTTAAAAAAAAAAAAAAACTATCAACTTTCTCTGAATTTCAAATTTAACTGGGTGTCCTGTATTTTACCTGGCAATAGTACCCAATGAAGGGAATGCCAGTCCCTCTCCACCTGCCTGAAGCCAGCTGGCCTGTCCAAATCGAGTCCCCCTTTCTCTCCTCTCAAGCAGCACAGCACAAGACAGAGAGCCCGGGGGGTGGGAGGCGGGTGAGGTCCACCACTCAGTGGCTCTGTGACTTAGCAAGTGACTTAGCCTCTTGGAGCCTTGGTTTTCTATCTCTGAGACCAGAGTGGTCATGAAGATTAAATGAGAGAATGCACATAGAGGACCACCTGGCCTGGAGGAGACCCTCTACAACATATATTGGCCGATGCCTCAGCACCCTGTGACTTTCCAATTGAATCCACATATACATACCCTTTGAGTGTGGTGGCCAGAAATTTATGTGACAGGGTAGTCTGCCCTAAGAAGAGAGGAAAAGAAAGGCCTGACATCCCAAGTGACTCAAGCTATTAACCCTTCCCTTTCAGAGACAAGAGAAGCACAGACTGTGCCCAGAGTACAGGGAGTCACAGTCATGAGTCCACTGAGCATGTCTCTCCAAGTCAGTGATACTTAGTGGGGTCCAACACGATTGGTCACAGTGGGAGTGCCTCACTGAGAAACCCCCAGTTGCAGGCCTTTCTAACGGAGGGGAGGGGAGGGGTAGTGTGGGTTGAGGAGTGAGTACAGAGAAAGGAGACAAACACCCAGCAAGTGGCATGCAACCTGAACAGAAAGGCATTTGCCCCCGTGTACTAGTTCTTGGAAAGATTCAGAGACTGAGAGAGAGGGCCCAGTGCTGAGTGGCCTGCAGCACTGCTCAGTGCTGTGGACAGTAAACAAGGGGAGCCACCTGGGCTTCCCCACCACACACACGTAGACACAGTTCTTTTGCGCAGAAGGGAGCAGAACCTCCTGTCAAAACCTGCTCTTGAGAAGAAGACTATAAAGCCACAGGCCCTTACCAGTGTCTTCAGTATGGCCACCCAGACCAAGCTGAGGCCTGCCAGTGATCACCATGCCCTACTGCAGGTCTCCTGGCCGGCCACAGGACCTGTGTTCAGGCAGCCCAAGAGGGAGTGATATCTCCTGGCCACTGCGCTTCTGTAAATTTGAGTTCAGCAAGGCATGCTCCTGCCCTGCATCCCATGCACAGCAGGGGAAGATTTGACTCTCCCTGACAGATGTATTGGCCTGTCCCCAAAGCCACTCTCCATCACCTCACCTAGTTTCACTTCTTTTACTACACCCTACACAGCCTAAATGCTTCCCCTGGTTCACCTTCTGCTTCCCCTAGAATGTAAACAAAGACTAGAACAGTGCTAGGCACATAATAAGTCAACCATCATTATTTGCTGAATGATGACATCTACCAAGAAACTTATTAGAAAAAACTTAGAAGCGTTGAAAGGCACTTTAGAAAATACTTTGCCCAACACTCTTCCTGAGAGTTCCCAAATTAAAGTCTTTAAATACGAGCCCCTCTTTCAACCTCAAAATACTTCTCCAGTCTCCACATGAGAGCAGCTGTATATTTAATATCCATTAACAGACTAGAAAATAATCAAAGCTACTAGGGCTTCAGTATTACTTGAAAACAAAATTATATTTTATAAGTCATGGTACTTACATGCATTTGGAAAGACATACAACTTAAAACATACTGGCTGGGAGGTTAGGAAATCCTGCTGAAGTCCAAAAAAAGTTGTTTTAATTTTAAATAAAACTCTATGCCAGAAGATATGACAATGACATAGATCCAAAGTGTCCAGATATATCAGTAAACAAAAAAGGGAAAGATGCAAAACTGAATGTATGATCTTATTTGTTAAAAAAATTATAAATGTGTGAACATATGTGATCATATACACATACTAACATACACATACACATAATACACAGAATAAAATGAGAGAATGAAGAGAGTCATTTTTTGCTTGGCACAATTTTGTATTTTAAAAACATTTTTGCAATAAGTATGTATCCATTTTATAATAAAAACCAATAAAATATAGAAAATGCCACCAATATACCAGGACCCTGCTGTTTTTATTTCTGCCATTTAATTTTTTCTACTTCACTTTTACCAACTGAAGTTTCCTTACCACTTTGTGAAGTATGAGAAAAGAGGGGAAATATTTTCCTGGCCAGGAAAGAATGGGCTGAAGTGACAAATTCAATATGTATCTGAATATCTGGTAAATACATCTTTTCAGTTTTTAAAATTATTTAATATTTAAAACTAAAAGTAGAAAGAATAATATAATAAACACCGATGTACAAAGCTCAGCTCTAATAGCTTTACTGTACTTGAGTTATTTTAATGGAAATAAAATGTTACAAAAAAAGGTTGGAGGCCCTCCATGCCCCCTGCTTGGCCTTATTCCCCTCCCACCCCAGAGTTGCTCCTCCACCTGGGTGATTACATGTTTTCTATGTCAGATACAAACAGGAACAGCAGCAGGGGCTTCCCTGCTCAAGCCTCTGCAGGGCAGACTGGGGAAGGTGAGGAGGCAAGCTTACCTGGGGCATGCAAGAAAATATAGTACTACATATGGATGCTTTCATCACATCAGGAGGCACACACCGGTGGTAAAGCCCAGGGTCAAGAGATATACCTAATTTGTAAGCACCTTTTTTATCTTTTTTATTTAGTCTTATAGCAAGAAAATTCACAAATTATACACAGACTCCAGTGAAAAAAGCTGTCAAGGTAAGCTGGTTAAAAATTTAGATAAACTGGGACTTGTTCTCCAAGTCGCATGCTATGTCAGCCAACTAGAACCAGCAAAATGAAGCCTGGTTCTTCTCAAAACATCCCCTCCCTCAGGTCCAATATCTCTATAGTTTACAACACATGACACGCCAACAGGGACAGACATACACCCACATGTAATTTTAAGGACACTACCTAAAAATAATTATCAAGTTCATTGCTTAAGATGTATTCATCTACCCAACAGAATAGGTTCAGGGATATAATAACACTGAGTCCCAAACCAAACACGCACGTTCATGTCCTCACAGAGCTTGCTGCCTACTGGAGACCCACATGTATCAAAGAATCTTTCCAAGAAATGGTATGAGGCAGAGGGATGTGGTGCTGCCAAGGGGAAAAATAAAAGGAGACATGACCTGGGTAGAGAAGTCGGAGACAGCACAGTTACCTAAGGAAGGAAAGGGGCAGGATTTCAGGACTGGGGAACAGCACGGAACAGAAGCCAGGCATAGGAGGGAGCAAGCTGGGGACCCCTGAGTAACTGAAGGAAGGCCGTGTTTGGCTTAAGTTTCCAGAGCTTAGTTAGAGATGAGCCAGAGAAGATGTGGGCAGACAACACTGGGCCTTGGCTGTTATGTACCCTCTGAGGAACGAAGAGCCATTCGGAGAGAGTTTTACATGAGAAGAGCAATGGCAGTGTCATGACCTGACTCAAATTTTGAAATAATTTCTCTGGCAGCGGTCAAAAATATAAAGTGTAACTCTCTCCACTGGGCCATTCCCCAGTCCCTAGTCTCATATTCATCACTGAAGTGGGAATATTCTAACCAGGCACTACCAAGCCCAGTCAGGTGTTCCACATCACACACCATCATCTAGGTCTCTCAAAAGAGCAAATGAACCAGTAAGAACCACAATATATAATGGGTTATGTTCTTATGAACCCTAAAGAGTGGTATGTCCAGTTAGCTGTAGCATGTTTTTGCTTTCAGATTTCATGCATTCTAAACCTAGATATCTACCTAATAGTGTTGTTGATACTGATGTTGAGGGCAGTGATTCCCAGAATTGGCTGTATATTAGAATCACCTGGGAAGCTTTTAAAACACCATAGCAATGCTTTGGGCCCCAAGAACACCAGAGCCAAGACAAATCTCTGGAGATAGGTCCCGGACAAGTTTTAAAAGTTCTGCCCAGTATTCCAAGGAGCAGCCACAACTGAGAACTGCTAGTCCAGGCCCTTAGCCCCTTGAAAATTTTAATGTTCACAGAAACCAACCCCGAGGGATCTTGTTAAAAAATGCAGACTTTAGGCATTTAACATAAAAGTATCCTATCACCTCCTTTCATTGTAAGAAGGAAAACTGGTTGCAAAAGAGTATCTGTCAACTAGAGTCTATTGATGATCTAAATTACACGAAAAAAGATGTTTAATTAGAATCAAAGAGACCTCCATCACTGTTCCCATCTACTCTCTTTTGCAGCCATCTATAGGTAACTAACTATATAGAATTATTTGGTCTGACCTTGGAAAAATGATAATTTGCTCCCGTTTTTTTAAGCAAAAAGGCATTCCAAATTCCATGAGTCCCACGTCCCCTAAGCCTTCCCCACTGTCTGCACAAGCTCCCCAAAGGGCTTGCCTCCTATCCATGGATGACACTGCAAGGCTCGCTATTTCTATCTGCAGAGACAGCCTGACATCAACAGTCCTCCAAGGCTCTGCCAAGGGCTGCTGCTCTCACTGTAGCCCAGTAACAAATGGCCTTTTCAAAGCCTGACATTTTTTTGTAATTAACTCTCCTTTGTTCTAGGAGCAAAGACAACTCCCAAAATCTCTCCTGCAGCCAACTATGGCAAACCCAAATGTGGGCCAGGTCCCCTATGGTCACGGTGTGCTACCCTGAAGAGAGACCCCAGACCCCCAGGACTCATATCCATCTTCAGAGCTTTCCTATTTCTATTCATTAAAGGGGATTGTCACATGTCAAGATGTCAGTATCTAAACCCAAGTCACAGGGTTGGGCTCTTTGAAATCCATAAGGAACTTAAGACCTTATGTGGAATGCAAGGGGCAGGGAAACAAGAACATAACACACAAGAAATCCAAATCTGTTTTTTCTCTCTCTCTAAACTAAAAGAAAGACAGCATGCATTTACATCTAACAATGGGACTATTACCATATTTTGGTGCAAACTCTCTCTTCCCTACATTTTCAAAATGATGCTTATAAATCCATTTTGTTCAACTGCCAATAGCATTCTTGCCAGTGGCTTTTTTCCCCCCAGTGTTTGAGTTGTCACCCAAAACACAAAGCCTTTCTGATTTTATGCTGAAGAGCTTGACTCCCACCTGCCCTGCTTCACTTGTGCTATGTACATTCACTTATTAAGGTTCTGAAAAGTCCCGTAGTAAATAAGCTCATCTAACTCTAAGCTCATTTTTTCCAAATGTCATTTGTTTAACAATATTTACCAAGGGTCTGCTCTAGGCCAGGAGCTGTTCTATGCCCTAGGGATATGTAAGGCAACACACACTTTCTGCTCTCATAGTGCTTGGTTCTAATAGAGGAAGATGCGCCATAAATAAACAGCCAAGAATGTATAGGATCACACCAGGCACTGAGAGCCATCAATAACAACAAATAGTAAAGGATAAAGGGAGAGCCTCTCAGAAGGGATAACCTTGAAAAGAGGCAGAACAGAGTGAAAAAATAAATCATGCAGCCACCTGGGCAAAGGGCCTAGTCTGAGATCCAGAATCCCAAGACCAGCAAGAAGGCCAGTGTCCCTCACTCACTGAGGAAGAAGAGGTGAAGGACGTGGCCCTGGTGAAGAATCCTGTCAATGGCCCTTTACTGAGATGGAAACTCCTGGAGCCCAACCCCCAATCACATATGTACCCAGGTATGTGCAGTTTTTAAAACATTCTATCAAAACATATCCAGGACACTTCACAAGGAACTGGTAATCCTGGGAACATCCATGGGAAGAAGGGACACTAGACAGCCAAAGGCTGTAGCAACAGGGGTCGTTCCACAAATCAAATCAACTCTTCTTCTATACTTTTTGGTTTTGTACTGAAACGTATTATCTAATCAATAATATTATTAAATTACAACCTAATAAAATATTGCATATAAATTTATAATATATATAAAGTTCTATTATGGTCACTGTGATTTTCAGATTCATAGTAAGGGTTTCTCTCAATCTAAGTTCAGAAGTTTCCTTTAGAATGATCATCCTTAGTTATCAAAATGAAAATATGCTCCTCTGTCCAGATGCAGAAAGGATGTGAGGTTAAGACAGATTTTCATGAATAGTGATAATAAACAGAAATACCGATGTGGGGCTCATTGCATTTCAGGAACCACGCTTAGCAGGTACAAAACTCAACTAATCCCAGCATGAGAGTTTGCTCCTATTATTATATTTAAGAAAAGATTTCTTTTATGTACAAATGTACATACTCCTATCTAAGAGTTTTAAGTTTTCTAAAATCTCCATGAGCAAGAAAGGAAGCAATGAGAATACTACATGACTCAAGCCTCAAATGACTAGTGATCTCACATTCTCCTTCACATACCTACTGAGGCCTGGGGTCCACTTTCTTGCAGTATTCTCTTTTCCTGAGGTTCTTGGTTCCTTCTGTCACTGTACAGGACAATTAAATAATCAATAAGCACCATTAGAAGTGACAAGATCAACTTACTTAACACAATTTGCTTTATACTTGTGGAAATATTTAACCACTTTGATTATTCAAGCATATTTTACACAACAGGTCTCTTAGAGAGGTGGGTTGTATTTGGATTTCTTGGTAAGTGAATAAATATTCTAAATGTACAAAAAGAGCTAGCTGTTTAAAAGACTACCCTGCAACGTAGTATGAAAAATGAAATATGTTTTGTAGCAAAAGTAATTTAATTCTATTATACCTGTTTTATATGTTTGATATTAGATAAAGGATTCCTGTATACGATAATCAAATTTTCTAATACAAAGTATTCTCTGGGTTTTATATTTCTTCAGGCATTAATATCCCAGCAAATTTTAGCCAAATGTCATATCATAAATGAATAATTGGAAATCACTCAAACTCATGGAATTACAGAGATTACAGATTTAACAGGGTTAGTTAACTGGCAAAATAAGCACATAACTCATTTAACACACAACACAGTACAAGCTTCCTGTGATGCATGGAGTATAATCCACTGTGCTTCCCTCTAAAGTATTCAATGTGAAGATTAAAAGCAATTTCATGTTATGTAGATAGAAAAGTTAAGCTTTTACGTACTGACAACCAGATTCTTCTAGACCTGGATAGGGGCAAAACAGACTCCTGGCTTCTGTAATCTCTAAGGCCCTGTATTCACCTCTCTCCCACCTTTTTATTGTATAACCTTAAGCATTTGAGAAATGATCAGAATATAACTGCAAATGACCTAGGATATTTACTAATTCTTTCCTTTCTTTGTTCACTTTTGCAAGCATTCCTAGGAAGGAAAGAATTTTTCTCTCGGGTATTTCTTTGAGAGTCTTTTCTTCAGGGTAAAGAGCAAAGGTGGAAAGATTTTTTTCTTTCCATCATAAAATTTCAGTTTTAACCAAAGATGGGCTATGCCCTCATTTTAATGGAGAGAAACGAGAGAAAACCATTCCTCTTTGTGTCTTTTCTCTTTCACCCACCCAGTCCCTGAAAAGACGGAGTAAGTAGGTGCTGGAGATCAGCGCAGGAGCGAAACTCGGCTGCCTAGTTTTAAGAATGTCTGACACATTTCTCTTTCGAGCAGTTAAAATCGACCAACACGCAATTCTTTATGGCTCAAAGCCCTAGACTGGGTGCTGGAGACAGAAACCCCTTTATGACACTGCTCCGGCTGAGCTTACCAGAACCTGGCCCGCTGCTTTCTATTGACTGCCATCCCTTTCCTGCCTTTAGTTGACTTGGAAAACAAAAACGACAGCTTTCGGAAAAGCTGGCTCATCTTCCCAGCCAGAAGTGCAGAACTGTCTGCCTCAACTTCCAACTTCTGACAGGCCTCGCTACCGTCAAAATCAGAGCTGAGAGCCCTGAGGGGACACGCGTTTGCAACCGTCCCCTCCGCTTCCTCACCAGGATGATGCACGTAGGAAAGGCCGCCCGTCGTTCCTCTTCCCTGCATGCCCCTTGCATCCCAAGTGGAACATTTAATTCCTTTCCGCCCCCAAACACAAATGCAAAATCTTGGCCAAAGATGAGAGGAATTAATGAGAGATCACCACTGAATATCCATATTCCAGCGAGCACAGTATCCCGCGACAAGGACGCCGCCTCCGTCAATAATTAACGTGAGGGAGGTTCTTCCCATTCATTCCGCCAGCTAGGGAAGTCTTCGAGTCGCCAAACACCGTGGGATGCTTGCTTCCCGCGAAGAAAAGCCGCTTCGCCCGGTTCTCCGCCCACCCGGTGGGGTGGGGGTTGGGTCTGGGCGGTCTGTGGACCCGACCCCACTGCCGCTCCCGGCGCTCGCCCTCCGTGGAGTCCGAGCCCTGGGCGGCCCCGAGGCGAAGCTCAACTCAGCCTCGCGCGCCCGGGGGCCAAGCGCACGCGGCCCGGCGTTCCGCAGCGCGGGAGGCCCACCCCGCCCAAAGGCCTGCGCGCCGCCCGCCGGGTCGGGGAGAAGACTGACGCCACACCGGAAAACGGAAGCCCGACACAGCAGGCCCCCCGCGGCCCACGCGCGTCCGTACGCGCCGCCAGCGGCTGTGCGCGTCTCCGCCGTGCGCGTCTCCGCGGTGCACGCGCCGCCTTCCGTCCGTGCGCGTCCCCGTCGTGTGCGTGCTGCTTGGGGCCGCAGAGAGGAGCGCGGATGCGCGGCTGAGGGACGTGAAGACCTCATCTCTTGGTCGCGTCGCCGGCGCGCGCCCAGGCCTTGCGCTTCCATAGCTCTCCGTGAAAACAAAATACATCCCAGGAAATTAGAGACGTGAGGCCAGACCACGTCCCATCAAGTCTCCAGCCCGCACACAGATTTAGTGTTTGAGAAGGAAAAAAGTAAAAAAAAATTTTAACTGAAAAATAAGGTACCTCCGAGCTTTTTCTAATCAGCCTACCTAGCAAAGTGAGGCCTTCTGTTCTTTACAGACCGCACCCCACCGCCCCCTCAATTGGCTGGCAGCCTGACAACTTTTTTGTCAAAGTAAATTTGATTCATCAACAACTGCAGAAGGCCAGAACAGTGTACAGCCCTGTGGTGTAGAACCTTTAAAAAGTTTTTAAATTTTTCAGTGGCAGTTGACATACAATATTATATCAGTTTCAGGTTGGCAAGGTGAAGGGATGAGGAAGTACAAATCACCAATTGTAACTTCTTAACGTGCACATACAGATAATACAGCAGGATTTGAGAGGCTGGTACAGAAGTTAGTCCCAAAGGTATTGAGATTTTAGTGCCCTGGAAAAGGTAAACTGGTTTTGTTTTGAGCTTACCTATATGAAATTTTTGTCAAGGCTTCAAGGAAGCAGTTTTCTTTTTGGTTTGCTTTTGTCTACCCTGTTGATTCCCTCCTTAATGAGTTAAATATTATATCAATGAGGCTTACCTTTTCAGAATTTCACTTTAGCCTGGTTATAAACTATCGTGGCTTCAAGTAGCAAGATTTTTACTTGGCTTTTTGGTCACTCATTCAGATATTTAGTCCTTTGGGCACTCTGGTCAATATGAAGCGTTTGCTTTTTCCTTGAGGATTCAAATGGACACACAAACATGGGAGAAGCACAATAAGTAAATGTGGAGCTTAGGTGTGACATAGAATATTATATAGGATTTCAGAGTCTGCACTTGGGAATTAGACTTCATGGGACCAAATCTTTATTCCACCACATGTAGCCATGTTGTGCTAGCCAGGTTGATAAGCACATTGAGAGGTTTAAAATATCTTATTTATGGTAATAAGGGAATATTATCATTTTTAGATGAATTAATAAATATTTTAAATTTCTCAGTTTTATTTACTAATACTGTAAGTATAGATAGACACAATCCAGATTAACAAAATTTCTTTGGGTTCTTCCACCATTTTTAAGAGTGTAAATGGATCCTCTACCAAAACATTTGAGAACTGCTGTTCTAAAAGAAACCCAAAGTCTTAACAGTAAGATAAAAATATACCAGATTCTCCACAATGTCCAAGTGTGTATCTTTAAAGGCAAGGCTGGAGGTGCCTGGGCTAGAGGTGATATTGGGGAAAGACAGAAGTTAACCACCTACCAAAAACAATTGCCACCTGTTTGAACCAAATCAGTGGAATAATCAGAGATCTATCTAGAGAATTTTAGATGCCTCTTACAGGAGGTGCAGGTTATATGGAGAACCATCATCCTGCAAGAGTAGGAATTTGCCAGTTCCTCTTGAGCATTCTGTCGTATTAAGATTTTATACTTTTTTCTCCAGTCCTTTATTTTCAGTGGAGCATGAATGCACTTGGGGTCCTTTAGTGTCAGTGCTGGAAATGAACATTGCTTTCCTTCTTGCCTCTTTTCCAGCTCTGAGCTGTGCCACACAGAGGCTTCCACCATACCACCCTACCTATTCCTGAATTCTCAACTCAGTAAGCACAGTGGACACCAGCCACCCAGTATTCTTTTAAAAAGTGTGTTTGGAAGTTATTTCTCAGCTACACAGTAATAGTAAATTGCATACAGTCAGTATATTTCCCAGTTCCTTTTCCTGAGCCCACTGAAAAATTGCACTTGGCACCCATGGTGAGTGTATGAGGAGACACTTAGCAGAGCTAAAATGACATTTTGTCCAGGTTAAGGCTTTAGGAGAGCTGTAGTGGCCACAACCACATCTCTGTGTAGTTCTAGAACTGTGAAATGTTCAGATAATTAGAGTAGATGGGTTGTTGGAGGCAGGAGTTATACAAACCTATACAAGTTGATTTCCCTTAGATGACTGTTCAATTCAAAGTTTTTGTTTGTTTGTTTGTGTTTTACCGGGATATGGCTGCATGAAACAGGCTGGATTCCATGTTCTGGCCCTTAGAAAACCTCTAATGAGTTTGTTAGGGTCTTTGTTAGGGGGCTATTTTGTTAATAATTTATCCTAAATTTGCTAAAATATGATGCAGCTTTACATTTAGAAAAATTCATCAAGATGATTTATTTCATATTTTAAGTCAGAGGCATTTTTAAGACCTACATTTTGAATTTTGAAAATATAATTGAAATACTACCAAGGTGAAATAATTCAAAGAGGTGTTGAAATGGGAAGAGATCACAGACCCTGCCTCTTCTTCCCTTCCAATATCAGGTTAAACTACATTCCTAATGTAGTTGGCTAAAGATAGAAAATTATATTGGAAGTATGACCATACAGAGTAGGTTTGGGCCATGTGACTGAGATGTACACAGAAGTGATCTAAGCCATGTATGAGGCTCACCCTTATAAGCCTACCATGTGATCCTGAGGTTTTCTTCCCTTGCCATTACCATGTATTCTAGAAAGCAGATGGAAACAGGTGTGATCCCTGAGTCACCATTGATGACTGAGTCATAAATTGTAGTCAAAGTTGCAGTAGTTGCATAGAATAAGATGAGCAAGAAATCAGGATTCGTTGTGTTAAGCCAAGGATAGTCCAGGGTATATGTCTTATATAGCACAGCCTATCCTAATACAATATTACAGTTTAGTGATAAGAACACGGGACTCAAAGTCAGGAGACTTAGTTTCTATGAGATTGAACTATAAGAAATTGCTAATAATCAGTAGTTTTTGACGTTCTAGAATGAATGGCAATTCACATCATTCACCCTTATAGTTCCACCTCTGTGACCAGCTAGATATGTGACATTGAATAATCCACTAATCCCATTTCAATCTAATTTTTCTCATCTCTAAAAATCGTATCTAATAGACCTCTATAAAATACTCCACCCAATAAGAGCAGAATATACATTATTCTCAAGGATATATAACATTCTATCTATCTATCTATCTATCTATCTATCTATCTATCTATCTATCTATCTATCATCTATCTATATATACATACATATATACATATATATACATACATATATGTGTATATATATATATATATATGCTTTATGCTAAGCTGTAAAACAAGCTTCAATAAATTTAAAAGGCTTGAAATTATACAAAGTATGTTCTCTCACCATAATGAGATTAAATTAGAAATCAATAACAGCAGGAAATTTGGAAAATACACAGAATTAAACAACACACTTCTAAATAATTAATGGGTCAAAGAAGAAATCACAAGAAATTAGAAAATATTTTTAAATAAATAAAAATGAAAGCATACATACCCAAACATATAGAATACACTGCAAGCTGTGCTCAGAAATTTATAGCTACAAATAGGAACATTAATAAAGGAAAAGATCTCAAATTGAACTTTACCTTTCAACTTTAAAAAACTAAACCCAAGAAGAAGAGCAAACTAAACCCAAAGCAAGAAAAAAGGAAGTAATAAATATTAGAGAGAGAATAAGAGAGAAAATAGAAAAACAATAGAGAAAATAACAAAACAAAAATTGGTTCTTTGTAAAGCTCAACAAAATTGACAGACCTTTTTCTAGACTGACCAAGAAAAAAAAGAGAAATTAAATTACTAAAATAAGGAATGGAAGGGCTAATGTTACTACCAAACCTATAGAAATAAAAAAAATTATAAATGAATACTATGAACAATTATATGCCAATAAGTTAGAGATAACCTAATGGAATGGACAAACTCCTTAGAGAAACACAGATTAGCCAAAAGCGACTCAAGAAAAAAACAGAAAATATGAGTACATTAGTGAGAAATTGAATCGGTATTTTTAAAACTTCCTGCAAAGAAAAGACCTGGCCCAGGCGACCTCACTGTTGAATTCTACATTTAAAGAAGCATTAGTACCAATCCTTCACAAACTTTTCCAAAAGCTGGAATAGGATGGGATACAACTCAACACATTCTATGAAGCCAATATTACCTTGATCCCAAAACTAGACAGACATCACAAGAAAAGTACAGACCAATATCTCTTATGACTCTGAACACAAAAACCCTCAACAAAAAACAAGAAAACTGAATCCAGCAACATATATAAAGGCTTATTCACCATGACCCAGTGGGATGTATCCCAGGAATGCAAGGTTGTTTTAACATCTGAAAATAGAATCATATCAATAGAATAAAGGACAGACAAATCACAGACTAAATAGCAGAAAAAGCATTTGACAAAATTTATCTTCCCTTAATGATAAACACATGTGACAAACTAGGAATAGGAGGGAACTTTCTCAACTTGATAAATGGCATCTACAAAACTCCACAGAAACAACATACTTAATGGTGAAAGACTGAAAGCTTCTCCATCCTACCCGAGATCAGAAACAAGACAAAGATGTCCACTTTTATCACTTCTATTTAACATATTACTGGAGGTTCTAAGTAGGATATTTAGGCAAGAAAAAGAAATTGATATATTGTCAAAATTTATGACAGAGACCTTAACCTAGTCAGAAATTAGGAGAGCCCATGGGAGGAACTCTCACACCCTGTGTCAGTCACAAAATCCCAAAGGAAGATTTCTTTACGTTTACAACAAAGCTCTATGATTATAATCACCATCCCCTTAATTTTATCCCCTCTTCAAAAAGGAGATTCCGGCTTCCTCTTGCTCTCTTTTTACACATGGCTCACCATTGCTGCATATACGGAATTGCAATCCTTTCTTTTTCCCCAGTAATTTTTTTGGTGATGGAATACCTAGTTGTGTTTTGTTTATGATCGACAGTATCCATATTACAAAGGAAGAAGTAAAACTACCTCTATTTTCAGATAACATGATCTTGTATATAGAAAATCCTGAGGACACCACTAAAAAGTGATTAGAATTTAAAAATAAGTTGAACAAAATTATAGAATATAAGAGCAATATACAAAAATGAATTATATTTTTATAGGCTAGCAATGAACAATCCAAAATGAAATTAAGAAAACAAGTCTATTTACAATAGCATCTAAAGGAATAAATTTCTTAGAGATAAATTTAACAAAAGAGATGTAAAACTTACGCTCTGAAAATAACAGACACTTGAAACAAATTAAATAACACCTAAATAAACAAGGAGCCATCCCCTTGTTTCTGATACATTCCTCATGTATCAGAAAACTTAATATTGTTAAGATGGCAATATTCTCAAAATTGATCTATAGATTCCTTGCAATCCTTACTAAAATTGCAGCCAGCTTCTTTGCAGAAATTTCCAATGTTTTCCCAAATTTCACATGGAGATTCTAGTAACTGTAGCCAAAACAATCTTGAAAAATAAGATCAGTGTCAGAAGGATCATACTTCCCAATTTTAAAACTTACTACAAAGCTACAGTAATCAAGAAAGTGTGGTACCAGCATAAGAATAGACAGAACTGAGAGTCCAGAAATAAACTTGCACCTTTATGGTTAATTAATTTCTGACAAGATTGCGAAGATAATTAAATGAAAATGGAAAAGTCTTGTCAACAAATGGTGTTGGGACGACTGGATAATCACATGCAAAAGAATGAATTTAGACACTATGTTCAAAAATTAACTCAAAATGGAACTTAGACTTTACCTCAAGAACTAAAACTAAAATACTAGAAGATAAATAGGCATAAATCTTTGGTATCTGATAAGGGACTAGTATCTATAATTTATACAGAACTCTTACAAATTCATAACACAAAGACAAATAACCCAATTTTAAAATGGGCAAAGGATATGAGTAGACATTTCTCCAAAGCAGATACACAAATGCACACACAGAGGTGCTCAACATCATTAATCAGTAGGGAAATCAAAACCAAAATCACAGTGAGATACTTATACAACTAAGATGGCTAGAATCAAAAAGGCAATAATAAGTGCTGGTGAGTTGTGGAGAAATGCAACCCTCATACATTGCTGGTAAGAATACAAAATATTGCAGGTGCTTTGGAAAACTTTTTGGTAGTTCCTTAAAATGTTAAACATAGAGTTACCATATAAGCCAGCAATTTCACTCCTAGATATATATCCAAGAGAAATGAAAACATATGCCTATACAAAAATTTGAATGTTCACAATATCACTATTTATAATAGTCAAAGATAGAAACAACACAAATGCCCATTAAATGAATGAGTAAAAAAATGTAGTATATCTATACAGTAGAATATGACTTGGCAAAAAAAAAAGGAATGAAATGTTGATACATGCTACAATATGGAGGAGCCTTGAAAACATTATGCTAATGAAAGAAGATAGACACAAAGGACCATGTATTATATGCTCTCATTTATATGAAATATCCAAAATAGGCAAACCTATTTATAAGGAATAAGGAAGTAAATGGTTGCCTGAGGTTGGAATGGGGGTCAGGATTTGGGAATAACTACTAATAAATACAGTGTTTCTTTAGGGGGATGATGAAAATATTCTGAAACTGGGTTGTGATTGCTGCACAACTCTGCTAACATACTAACAGCCATTGAACTGTATACTTTAAATGGGTGAGTTTTAGGGTGTGAAATATCTCAATAAAATTTTTATTAAAATGTGGCTATGTAGTAATTTTTACAATAACCTCACGTATATTGAAGTTCACTTCGTTGTATGTATCTAGTGAACAGAACAGTAGGTGGAAAGACTGCTCAGCTAATAGGAGACATAATTTCCACTCTGGTTTTGATATAGACTCTGGTAAATCACTTAACCTCAATTTTCTAATATGAAAATAGTCTATAATGACTGCTATGTCCCTTTTAAGTACTAATAGTTCATTATTTTATGGAAGCTGGACCTGAGTCTATGCAGAGTTGTTGTAGAAAATATATGTTTATATCTGGGTTTAAGTCTCATAGAAAAGTAGTAAACTATAGAATAAAAAATGTCAGAAACATTCATCTGTGGAAAAAATAAGGACAAAAAATAAGAAATGAGTAAGTAGATTCTTTCTGTATGTGGCATATAGTTAGGTAATTACCTATCCATTCAGTTGGTTGAAGCATACACAAAAATTAACTCAGAATGGAGTCAAGACTTCAATCTAAAATCTGAAACATAAGTGGTGAGCTCCTTGACTTTGGTCTTAATGTTTTTGTAGATCTGACTCCAGTGGCAAGAAAATCAAAAGCAAAAATAAACAAGGAAGACTATATCAAATTAAAAAATTTTTGTACGGTAAAAGAAACCATCCAAAACAAAAAGAACCTACTAAATGGGAAAATATATTTGCAAATGATACACCTGATAAGGGATTAATATCTAAAATACATAAAGAACTTATGCAACAAGTAAACAAACAACTCAACTAATAAAAAGGGCAGAGGATCTGAAGACATTTTTTCCAAAGAAGATCTAAAGATGGACAACATGAAATGATGTTCAACATCACTAATTATTAGAGAAATGCAAATCAAAACCAGAATGAGAGATCACCTTATACTTGTTAGAATAGTTATCATCAATAAATCAACAAACAAGTACTGAGGAGAATGTGGAGAAAAGGTAACCCCTTGCACACTCTCGGTGGAAATGTAAATTAGTACAGCCATTATGGAAAACTGTAGGAAAGTGCCTCAACAAATTAATAGAACTACCATATGATCTAGCAATTCCTTTTCTGGGTATTTATCTGAATATGCAAATACTAATATGTAAAGCATGCGCGTGCGCGCGCACGCGCGCGCGCGCGCACACACACACACACACACACACACACACACACACACATGGAATATATATAATGGAATATTATTCAGCCATAGAGAAAGTGAAGTCCTGCCATTTGTGACATGGATGGACCTAGAGGGTATTATAAAATAAGTCAGATGAAAAAAGACAAATACTGTATGATTTCACTCATATGTGGACTATAAAAACAAAAACAAAATCATAGAGGCAAACAACAGGTCTGCCAAAGGGGAAGGGGAATGACGGAGAGTGAAATGAATAAAGGGAGTCAATTTTATGGTGACAAATAGAACCTAGACTTTTGGTGATGAGTGTGATACACTATATAGAGATGCGGGATTATAATGTTGCACACCTGAAACTTATGTAATGTTATAAACCAATGTTATATACTATTTTCTGTCCAATCGTGGAAGAATGGGAACTATTTTCATCCAAAGTATGCTGCTCAGAATGCAACAGTGGAACAGTGGGATCATCTCTTATGGTAATGTAGTACTAGGTTGGCACTTTGAAAAATTGGTCCTCTCTTCTAACATTAAGTTCACAAGGCATAGAAAAATTTATTCTCAGATGAGGTCTATTAATAACAAAGCATGAATAGACTGAGCGTCAATGAATAACAAACTCTCGCTGACTTATTGCTAAAGATTGTTTCAGGATTGTTATCAGAAAAAGCTCTACATCAAGTGGAGAGTGAGAAATTCAGCATGCACATGCTCTATTTTTTTTTAACCTTTCAAATCTTTTCCTAGTAATGAGTTAGCAGCAATGGGGTGCATTGATTCTTCAGTCTACGAAGGAATCACTTGGTTCCTATCTGCTATTGATTCTCAAACTTGGCTGATCATCAAGGGAGTGAGTGTGTAAAAAAAAAATGCAGATCCATGGGCTCTGTCCCCTAGAGATTCTTATTTAGTGGGTCCAGTGAAGCTGGGATGCCCTAATTTTTAAAACTCCCCAGATGTCTCCAGTGAGCAGCCAGGTTTGGGAACACTGGTAATAAAGATCCTGAATTACTGGCTGTCTTCAGTACTCAGATGACTCTGCCTGTAAAATGAGTATTAATTTAGGAACAGGTTTTGTGGGGACAGAGTAGAGAAATACTACATCAATTGTACTAAAACCCTTTTCACATACCCTTTCTTTTTCAGTTCCCCATTCAGAGTTTTAGCCCAAGTCCTGTTTCCAGAGTTTAAAGGTATTCCTGGGTCCTTAGCAATGATGCAGTGTTGTATAAAACAAGCTGCTGTTGGTGGCCTGTGTGCATGACCTTCATTGCTTGAGAACTTCTAGGACTGAGTGATTCTGAAACATATAAAAGAATACTAGTGTTTTGTAGTATTTCCCATTTGGTCAAAATCTGTTTTGTTCCCCTTCATCCTGGTAATTGAATCACTTGTGACTGGATGGTCAAAAGCTCTTCGTTTTTAAAGCTAGCCTGAGGGTTTTGAGAGTAATTCAATACATTGGAATACACCATTGAAAAGCATATTTGGTTACATTAACTTCTCCTCCCTTGGGAAATTGTGATTTGAGAGTTTGATAATTCCCCCTGAATTTGATTGATTTGCTTTGTATACCCAGACTCTTTTTTAATGCTGCATCATGGTCATGAGCCTCTTCTGTTAATGGAAATTAGGAATCCAAATTCAAGTTAACTCAACCTAATTTGGGGCCACCAGAGTAATTTACCTAACTTAGGTGACAATTGGTGGTGATGAGATGCCTTGCCTGAAAAAGCAAGTTTGCACTTGCACAACCAAAGAAAACTACATTACAGCCTTCTCTTCAAACTGGCGACTGGCAAATTTCTTTTGCTATTGGTTTTAAGGAGAAAATATGGATTTTGGGATACCCTAGTTCCTGGTGGGTCAAGGTAATGTCTTGAGAAAGAAAACTACTCCTAACTCTTTGTTGAAACCACTGTATTAAAGGCCACTGATAACAAAATTCATTCATTTAGAGACATTTATTAAGTGCTTCCTATATGCCAAGTAATGTACAAGTGTTAGAAATCTATAGATGAATAATAATAACAAACATTTATACAGCGACTACTACATGTGAATGATGTTTTTCAAACTACACTTAGTGACCTATGAGTACATCACAAAATCAATTTAGTGCTTCCCAGCCATCACTTAAGAGAATGGAGGAGAATTGAAATAACAGAGTGTTTTCATACACATATACATTCCCACATGTATGTGCACTGGGTCAGAATATAAAATATATTTCCTATTGTTTTGGTCAAAAACAATTTTAAAATCACTGATCTAGAACACTATTACAAGAAGTATTAATGTGCATTTTGCACATTTTAACTCTTCTCCAACCAATATGCATCTCACATTACAGGAAATGAAAATCATAGATTAATATTTCTCAATAACAAAAAAATCCCAAGTAAAATAATAGCAAAAGGAATACTGTAATATATATATATATATAAAGTCAGTTTATATTTGAAAAGCAATCGACGTAATTTACCATACTAACAGAATAAAGAATATATCATTTCAATAAATGCAGAAAATGCATTTAATAAAATTCACTTTTGATAAAATTCTCAACTAGACATAGAATTTTTGTATTATTAAAGAGCATCTACAGACAGACAAAACAGAACTGAAAGCAAACACAAGCTAACATTGTTGTGGTGTGATCATTCTAAGGCCTAGGAACCAATTGATATGAATTGTGAGCCTTCATTAGCCGGCGGGAGACTGACTCTCTACTACGCAGGGTCAGAGGAGATCAGCTCCGAGCTTTCAGAGGAGGAAGTTTATAAAGCTTAAAACCATATCCTGGTGGTCTTCTGAACAAGCAAGCAAGCAGATTACAGAAAGCATATGTTAGCCGTAAACATCTTACACAAAGATAAATGTCCTATACAAGGATAAATGTCCTACACAAAGATAAATGTCCTTGAGAAACTCTTAAATCAAACTGGCCTACCAGGCAGTTTCGTTATCTGCATCCTTGTGGTCAGTGCTTTCCTGGAGCTGGAGCCTCGAGATACCATTTCTCTGTGACTGATTTACTGGAAAATTTTTTTATTTCTACAACATCATACTTACTCGGTGAATAAGGTAAAGACACAAACTCTCTCATTTCTATCCAACATTGTCCTGGAGTCTTTTGTTTAGACATAAAGAACTAAAATGATCTCTATTCACAGATGAAATTGTTACCGAAGAGTGGGGTCTTTTCCTGGCGCATTGTCCAGGTTCTTGATGTCTCAAACAAAAAATTGAGGAAGACACCGAAATACAGTAGAAAAAAGTTTTATTATAAGGGAAAGTACACTTTCAGACATGGAAGTGGGCCTGAGCAAGAGAAGCCTGGCTCAAAAGGCCTGGTTACAAAGCCTTTGGAGTTTTTATCCCTTTTTGCTGTGGGTGGTTACTTTTCTTAGAGGAGTGGGATTCCTTGGTTGACAACTAAGATTGACAGAACTCAGTGATTCCTCATTTTGCTTTCTGTGCATGTTTGTTCCCAGAATTCAGTCTGTTATAATGATATTAATGAACTTCTGGGCATATGCATTATATTATAATGATGTTATAATGAGATGCAGGTGATTTGATGGTTGTTGGCGTCTTCATTGCACAGGTGCCAGTGACTGGCTTAAACTGGTACCTAAATCTCTGCCTACTGGTTTTTTTGTGTGTGAGTTAAAAAATGTCTTCTGGTTTGCTTAATTGTGCGTAGATTAGGGCGGACCCCTTCTAAGATAGTATGACCTCAGTGTCTTTGCAGGCAGACCCGAACCCCCCTAACTTTCCTGCCTACCTCTTTTCTAAGAGCCATGAACCCCCTTATTATTAGTATGGATGTTGAGGGTCGGGAGGTTTCTTCTTTGGTATCTGCTTCCTGCTGAGAATAGCCATAGCCCCTGTTTACAGGGATTTCATGGAACTCTTTTCCTTTCTGCCTCAGTCAGGGTGGGGTCTTGGGTTTCCTGCTGAAGTGCCACCTCAGTCCCTAGACAAGGAAAAGAAGATACAAACTAGTTATTTAAATCATGCACCTATTAATTTCTATTACTGATTTGCTATTAAGAGAGTAAAGAGAATCACGCTTGGTTAATACGTTTCTTAAAGAGTAAAAAGAAAGACCTTTGGCTTAAAGTCCCTTCCCCCCTCAGACTCTAAGGGCCCTGCCTGGCTTAACACCATTTTTGCTTAACAATGGGCTGATGACCCTTATCAATAGCCAGAGGATCTGAGTCGCCATGGCAATTATCAGAATTTGAGAGAGAGGGCCTTTTTCCAAAGAGAGGAGGGAAGAAAAACTTAACTAGGTTTACTAAAAAGATTAACTCTGCCAGAGAGGTCTCATTTCATTTCCTGCTAAACGATTAAGAATTTTACAAATGATGTCTCATCCCAGAATGATTGTGTTATATAGAAAATCTGAGGTATTACATACAATTTACTTAATTCTCACAACAACCTTATAATGTAGATGAAGATTTTGTAAGATTGATATTAGTTTCCTCAGTGTTTGGAAAGCTTCACTAGACTGTAAAAGTGGAAATTCTCTCGTAACTGGGAAGTGAAATCTCCAGGTGCTGGCCCCCAGGAGAAACAGTAAATCAGTCACAGGGAGGTGATATCTCCAGGCGCCAGCCTCAAGAAAAAACACAACATTCCAAGGTGTAGATAATGAAACTGTCTGCTAGCCCTGTTTGCTCTGAGAGTCCCCCGAATAAATACATTTATCTTTGTGCAAGACTTTAACTTGCTAACTTCTGCTTTCTGTAATCTCCTAGCTTGCTTATTCAAGGATGTAGAGGCTTTATAAACTGCCTCCTCTGGAGGCTGGGTGGGGGCTGATCTCCTCTAACCCTGTGTAGTAGAGTCAGTCGCTGGCTGGCTAATAAAGGCTCTTAATTTTCTGATTCAGCTCTGTGGGTCCCTGTTCTCACCTGTGCCATAACAAGACCAGTCTGTTGATGTAGTTTTCTTTGTGAGAAAATGTTTAATTATGGATTTAATTTTTTTAACATGTATGAGGCTATTCAGAAATTTGTTTTTCTTTAATTTCAGTTTTGGTTATCTTTTTGGGCGGAGAAATTTTTCATTTCATCCAAGATTTCAAATTTATTTGTACAAAATCATTCATAATGTCATATTATCTTTTCTTAATATCTGTGGAATCTGCACTAATGTCTCCCTTTTCATTTCTGATGTTGGTCATTTGTGTTTTCTCCCTTTAGCTCTTGCCTAGTCTTGCTAACATTTTTTTTATTAATATTTTACAAAAACCAGCTTTTGATTTTGTTAATTTTCTGTTATATGTCTGCTTCTGTTTTATTGATTTCAGCATTTATCTTTATATTTCCTTCCTCATCTTTTTACTTATTTGCTGTTATTTAATGATAGAAGCTTAGATCATTTATTTTCAAACTTTCTCTTTTCTAATAGTACATTTAAAGCTATAAATTCCCCTCTAAGTATTACTTTGGCTGCATTGTTGTAGCCGCCAGCCCCCGAAAGACACACGGACCACCAGAACTCAGTGAGTTATAGGAAACATATTCTTTATTCAGCCAGCTGGATAAAGAATTTAAAAGTAATAAATTTTAAGCAGGAATCTTCTAGCCAGTACAGCATCTCATAAGTTTGACATGTAAGTATTCCATGTCATAACTCAATGCTTGTTCTGTTTCATTCAGCTTGCTTTGTCAGTCAACATGCAGTTAGTTAGTCTTTCTTTTCTTGCATCTTGAGGAGTTATGAAGCATAATTTTGTGACCGTCAGAGAAATATTCATATATTTTTCCAAATCATTTTTACTATAAATATATCTTCTAAAACATCTTTTGACACTGAGTCTTTTGAAATAGTTTTGATCAGAAGGGCATGTTTTGATTCTTCCCTGCTTCTATAAAATCTGTGAAAAACAACATCTACAACTCTTATTTAAAATACGAACTATTAAGTGTTGCTTGTTCTTAACATCTTTGTATTTGGCCAAATAAGGATGTGACAGTGATCCTCTTTTGTCTTAATAAATAAAACTCGAAGTATTTAAACTTTTCAGAAAATGGAAATGTTAAATATTATAACCAGAGCAACACATCATTAAGACAACCAATTAAAATTATAGACATTTTAGATATAAACATTTACTTTCATAGTAAGTTTCTAAAGTCCATCTAGTTACATTTGCAAGAACAGCTTTATTACACAAAACAGAATCTGTTCTCCCTTAAGTGTGGAGAAAAGCAAGATGCTTTCTCCCCGCCCCCTTCCTCCATATGTCTTTTATCTACTATTAGTACTTAGTCTTGAGGCTGAGCACTAAAGTTTAATTAGTACTGAGAGAAAAAGGCAGACTGGAGACTCAAAACTTAGGAGTTTTGAGAGTTCTTCATACATGGTAGATCTTTTGTTATAGTTTCACAGGTGCCTGAGGTGCTGTTAATTTTTTTCAATCTATTATCTTTCTATTGTTCTCACAGAGTAATTTCTATTGTTTCATCTTTTAGTTTATATAGAGAGGAGGCAAGAGATTAAAATGTTAATAAAGCCACAATCAGAGACTGCAATATGCTGGTCAGTCCTGCAGCCGGGTCAGGAGGACACCTGCAGAACAAAGATTTCGACTGGGATTGCTAACAACCCATTCCCCACACTTGGAGGGGAAACAGGAACCAACAGAGTCTTTCCCTATGGCTGAAACCATGGAGAACCTATGAATTAAAGGCTGGGAACTGTCAGCAGGCCTTTCACTGTACTTATTCTTATCTTTTCCCAGTTGCATATTATTCCCCTTCCTCACTGTATGTCCATATAAAAAAAAATGGGTTAACAAAGTCTTTTAAACTATAACTCACAGGAACTAAAGAATGATATATAAACTAAATTTTCTGAACTCTCATGGTCCCTCTCACTGTCCCTCTCAGTGCCTTTACTCTGTCTTTCTCACTGTCCTCATTGTTCGGTCGCCTGCAGACGCCATTAAGTCGCTAACAATGAGGTGGCATAATACCTAAGATGGCCAATGGCTGATGCAATCGAGACCTCACATTGCACCAGGGACCTTCTGGACATGGAAAGACCCTAACTGGGGGAACAGAACAATGGAACACCACGCCCAGCACATCCCGGACCAAAAGAGCCTTTAAAAACAACTCCCTCACCCCCTGCATGTGTGACTTCTCTGGCCCCTAACCCCGGGACCAGTGAACCTCACCCGCAGACCCCCAATAAAGCCTGTCCAGTACTTCCCTTTGGTACTCTGTGCTTTTTATTCGATTCCGGCCGATCACTCATCTCTCTCTACTGTCTCTGCCCCTCTGAGTCTCTGTCATGGTTCCTTTCACTGTCCCTCTCACTCTGCCTCTGAGAGTAGACTACACTCTGTAGAGTGTTGTCCCTTTTCTAATAAATTTTCCTTTTGATTCTAACTCTGGCATATGCATTTTATTCTTTCCACACTCTCCACCATAGGATCCTCTTCTCTCAGTACAGAGCTTAGTCTCCCCGCAGCTTGTGGAAATTTGCCCTGTCTTGCATTAGAAGTGTATCTGAATATTTAGTAGTCTCAGAAGCCCTGTGTGGTGAGGAAAGTGAAGAGGGTGCAGAATCAAGACAGTCTGCTTTATGCCATCTTGGAGGTTGAGAGGGCACAAGGGTGTCATATAGATACTTAAAGATATCAGTACAACATGTACCTTCCATTCTACTTCCAACTGGGCCTCCTTGAGATTTCAGTGCCAGGAGATGACACGGTTGTTCCAGTTCCATGAATTGACTGGTCTTTTCCCATGATTGGTAACATCTCCCATACCAAAGACCCCTAAAGGCCAAGGCTTGTCTATTAACAAAAGCCTAATAATATCCATGTAAAACAGACATTTCAAACGACGACCATCTTGATTTTGGCTTGTGGATTCGAATGTCCAAAGCTCAAATACTTCAGAGCTAAAGCAAAAAAAAAAAACAAAAAGAAACAAACAAAAAAAAACCCTTTTTTTCTTTTTGATAACACTGATGGCTGGAAAATTACTGTTTGGCTATCGCCCATGGGAACATAGGCTGTCACTCATAGGAACATAACATTCTAACAATAAGCTTTCTGCTTCTGTGCCCCCACTTGCACATCCGACCTGTGGGCGACAGGTAGTGAATAGAAGAAAAATAGACCTTTGTGTTCAGACAGAATGAAGAACGAGATTTAGGGCTTAAAAACCCTGCACCTCTACATTTTGGGGCCGCTTAATTTTGGGTCTGTGTACCCTGGCAGAACCAGCTGGCTGAATAAAGAGTGTGTTTCCTATAACTCACTGATTTCTGGTGGTCCGTGTGTCTATCGGGCTGGCGGCTACAACGTTTGGAGGCCCCAACGAGATCTCAGGGAGTGGCCCTGGGATCTAAGACTGGACCGGCCTCCGAAGTGGTTGCTGTCCCTGTTACAGATTCAAAGGGGTGGCCAACCTGAGATGTTCCAGGGCCCTTGAATGCTGTGACGGGGTCAATGCAATCGTCAAGGACGCAGCCTTTAGCACATGCTCTTTGTTCCTGGTCCCGACGGGAATCTCCGAGGCCTTGGTGTCTGGATAAAAGGTACCTTTCTGTTTCTGTTGACCGGTCATCAGGGGGCCGTGGAGAGACTGGACACAGTCATATCTCCCGGACCATGGCCAGGCTGTGGGACGCTGCCTCCTGTGCCCTGTTGTCGGGTTCTGTTTATCGTCTCTGGTCTTGTCTAGGTTGTAGGTGGCGGACACCCTGGGTCTTCCTAACACCTCAGTAATTTTTCTTGTCTGAGTGTTTGTTTTGTGTTTTGTGTTTTCTGCGCAAGCGATGGGGGGAAGCCTGAGTTCAGAGAAGACACCCTTCGGGTGACTCCTATGACATTTCAAAGAAGGGTTTGTAGAGGGAGCTGACTATGTCATAAAGTTTTCTCCAGGCAGACTAAGAACATTGTGTAAAGTTGAGTGGCTGTCTTGTGATATAAACTGGCTTCCTGAGGGTTCTTTTGACAGGGGTTTAGTGAGGAATGTTTGAAAGATTGTCACGGGAGACCCGGGACATTCCTACATTGATCAATGGTTAAACCCCACGCCCTCCTTGGCTCCACTGGTGTGCCCTTTCTCTAGGGACGCAAGTCTTAGTTGTGAGCACCCTGAAACATACAGCAACTGAATGTCCTAGACAGCCCAGTCCCTCAGTCCTCCAATCTCCACCGGAGGACAATGACCTTCCCCCACCCTATAATCCAGGACAACAGAGGCCCGATAACACTGCCTCACCTTCTTGGACGCAGGCAGGTAACCCCTATGGGCCTTCTGCTCCCACTACAGGCGGGGCACCAGCCGATACCACCACCCCGGCCATCCTCCCCTTGTAAGAAGCTCCACCCCAGGGGCATCACAAGACATCTCTTTATGGTTTACGTGCATTTCTCTACTAGTGACCTGTACAACTGGAAGGCACAGAATCCGCCTTTCTCTGAGAAATCCCAGGCATTAATGGGACTCTTAGAAAGTGTCTTTAGACTCACTGCCCCACCTGAGAAGATTGCCTTGGATAAACACTGATGCATTTGGACTGAAGGACTGAAACACAAAAGATAGCTGCGGGAGGGAGGAGAGTTGAGGAAGCATCCTAATTGGGGGAATTAGGATGGCTGCTCGTCAGCCAACTAACCTTTCTAAGGTAACCAAAGTTATACAAGGACCTCAGGAATCCCCTGGAGCATTTCTTGAATGAGGCACACTGGGTATACACCCCCATTGATCCTGAGGCCCCTGAGAACCAGCGGACAATTAATATAGCCTTTGCTACTCAGGCAGTCCCTGATATCCGATGTAAATTGCAAAAAATTAGAAAGTTTTGCAGGGATGAACCTGTCCTAACTTGTTGAGATAGCCCAGAAGGTGTTCAACAATAGGGAGGCACCGGATGACTCCAAACATATGGCTAAAATTCAAAGCTACTGTCATCAATCTAGCCAATCTGTTGCCAGACCCAGACCCTGAGACCCCCGTTTGTGACTGCATAGATTTCACTGATGCTGTGTGTTCCTCGAGGCCAGACCTCAAAGATTCCCCTCTGCCTGAGGCCGATGAGGTTCTGTGCACGGACGTGAGCAGCTTCATGCAGGAAGGAAGGAGATATGCTGGGGCAGCGGTCGTAACTCTAACTGGCACCAGCTGGTCACAGACTTTTCTCCATAAGACTTCTGCTCAAAAAGCAGAACTCATCACCCTCACTGAGGCACTAAGATGGGGAAAGGATAAGACAGTCACAATATACACTGACAGCTGATATGCCTTTGCCACTGCACATGTACACGGAGCCCTCTACAGGGAAAGAGGTCTTCTGACTTCAGCTGGGAAGGACATTAAGAACAAGGAGATCTTAGCCTTACTTGAAGCCATATAGATGCCTAAGGCTCTTGCTATTGTTCTTTGTAAAGGGCTGAGGAAAACCGATGAGCCAATGCAGAGACAAGAACAGCGGCCACAAGGCCAGTGGGGCCCCCCACATCTACTGACTGTTGTCCCTTACCTAGAACTGGTCTGTCTCCCACCTATACGACAAAAGACAAGGGAGCCACTAGGAACCAACAGGGGTGGTGGACGACCGCAGATGGAAAAATCAGACTCTCACGGGCCCTTGGAAGGATTCTCTTCCACCAACTACACCAGACCACACACCTAGGGCAAACTAAGATGTTCCAGAAGGGAGAAGAAGCTTAGAGGAGATTGCCTCATGATGCCCAGCTTGTGCCCAAGTTAATCCAAAGAAGGGGAAGATAGAAGAACCTGTTAAGGGTGGAACATTTTTAAGTGAGCCAACAGCTAAGTCAGCTACAGGGAAGAAATATCTTTAGATACCAGAAGTTGTCCTAGTTGCTTGGGTGTGGTTTAGGAGATGTATTGTAGAAGATATGAAGATGGCCAATGTCTGCTTCTGTAATCCATTTACTTGTTAACCAGGGTGTGGTACTAGGTGAGGTATTGTGCTAATGGCCAACTTCTGATTCTGTGATCTGCTTGCTTAGGTGTATTCCATATGTTAATGGATTCGCCCCATTTGAAATTTTCTTTGGAAAACCTTCACCTTTAGTACCTAGAATAGAAGATGAGAAAAAGGCAGAACTACATAACCTGTCTTAAGTCTTTACAGAGCCTTCAAAGTATACAGATGGAGAATTAGTCCCAGGTACATGCTGCCCACTCAGCCCCGAGGGATGAACTTCCCCATCAGTCTCAGCCTGGGGACTCTGTGTGGATCTGGAAGTTCACATCCAAGGGACTAGAACCCAAATGGAAAGGACCCTTCACTGTCTACCTGATGACACCAACTACAGTTAAAGCAGACAGCATCCCATCATAGAGTCATCACTCCCATGTGAAGGCAACACGAGAGTGAACAGCTCAGGAAGTTGGGCCCTTAAGACTAAGACTCCAGTGTATGTGAGTCTAACTTTCTGTTTCTTTTTTTCCCCCTCTTTAGCCCAGGCATTTGACCAGCCACAACCAAAACCAGAAGGAACATTATTTACTAACAATAATACACAAAGTCTTAAATAAAACCACCCCAGCTATAGAATAAGATTTCTGGTTGTTCCTAAACCCAAAACCCCTTCCTATGCCAGTGTAGGAACTCCCCTAAACTTAAACTGAGTTTAGCAGGCTAGAACTTCAAGTCAATTCACTAGCAGAAGTAGTCCTCCAAAATAGAAGAGGTTTAGATTTATTATTCCTAGAACAAGACAAATTATGTATGGCTCTAGGTAAAACCTGTTGCTTCTATGCCAATATCTCAGAAATAATTAGAGAAAGCTTACTACTAGTACAGAGAAATTTAGATGCCAGAGAAAAACAAAGACTAGACTCAAACAACTGGTTTCATAGGATGTTCAATTGGTCACCATGGCTAACAATCCTTCTATCTGCTGTAGCTGAACCTTTAATCCTCCTCCTCCTCTTGTTAATTTTTGGCCCATGTTTGCTCAATTTCTTGTTTTCATATATAAGGAAGAGAATTAATTCTATTAAACTTTTAGTATTACAAAATAGAGGCTATGAACAAATTCCACATGAAGAATCAAAGATTTGATTTTCTGCTAAGGCCAGTGGGGAATGTGCTGGTTGGAAAATTACTGCTTGGCTATCGCCCATGGAAACATAGGCTGTCACTCATGGGAACATAACATTCTAACAGTAAGCTTTCTGTTTCTGTACTACCCGCTTGCACACTTGACCTGTGGGTTGACAGTAAATAGAAGAAAAATAGACTTTTGTGTTCAGACAGAATAAATAACGGGGCGTAGGGCTTAAAAACCCTGTACCTCTTCGTTTCGGTGCTGCTTAATTTGGGGTCTGCGTACCCCTAGCAGACCCAGCTGGTTGAATAAAGAGTATGTTTCCTATAACTCACTGTTTTCTGGTGGTCTGTGTATCTACTGCGGGCTAGCAGCTACAAGACATGGAAGGGGTTCTTCTCTTTGGTCAATAACTAATACAACCACTGATTATGTATAGAGTGAGAATATACTTAAATGCAAAAGAAAATATTGGTTAAATTCAATGAAGTTTTAAACTGTTGTTCCATATTAATGTTTCTTTACCATGCTTCATGCTCAGGTAAATATTTCAGTTTATCCTCAGCATTTGCCAGATTTTCTGTGAATATTATCATGCCTACTGAGATTAGCACCAATGTAAACTTTTCTGCAAACCAGAAAATAATAACACAGAATTCTCTTCAGAGATTCTTATATTTCTTGTAAGGCAAAAAAAAAAAATATGTATTTCGATTATTTCAGGAAATAGTTGAAAATATATCTGAAAGAACCCACATTGGCATATCTAAGAAGGAGGAGCTATTAGAAGGACAGAGACCAGTTGTCACATTTATCACTTAAACTTTCAAGGTTTTCCAGATCATCCCATGTAACTGAAACTGTTTGCTTTGATAACTCCTAGTCAGTTTGCTAAAGGGAAGAGTGACCAGGGAAACATCTTTACTAGCTAGCTGCTGGTTAATAAGTTACCCGCACATAAAAACAACACCCACTATTTCCAGATTGTCTGCGTTTTTTTCATTCTTCCTGTGCTCTCTCTTCTCTTTCTCTTTTAATCCTGATTTTTGTTCAATGACAACAGTTGAATGAATCTCCCCCTTGTGTAAGTCTCTAATAGATCTATCCAGCCAGCCAGCCTACCCACCTACCAGCTGGGGGCTGAGGCCCTCTAATTGAATAATTGGATAATTGGTTGATTAATTGGTTAATTGGGTAATCGGTTAATTGGATAATTAAATAATTGGATAATTGTATCTAGCTTAAAGGAAAAGAGAATGTATCAGAAGGCTGTGGGGTTACTTTCATAACAGAGAGGAAGGCCAGGAAACCAGTATGGACCATTCAGAGATCTGTCAGCACAGATGGACCTCAACTTTTTTAGTCTTTTTATTTCTCCCCTTTTAATTCATTCAAGGAGGGTGTACATAAATAGCCTAGCATGCATTATCTCTCCACCATGAAAGGCAAGATCTAATTAAATCAGCCCCCAAGACAGTGTCTCGTGGCAGAGAAGTAAAAGCTGGTAGCTGGGTGCTGGACAGCCACAAACAATCCATGTCCATCAAAGTGATGTGCTCTGAAAACTTAAGGTAAAACTGCCCAAAGTGTCCAGTTCCGTGATTGGGTTAGAGCGGCCACTTAGTGCAGTCAGGACAGGTTAGTGGTAGGGTACCCTCACCCTTGGCCAGTGCTGGGGTAGGCCCTACCCAAGGCTTACATCACTCTCTTAGTCCGAACTAGACAGTGGCCTCCCTGCTGGAATGGAAACTGCATCGAGTCCTCCCTACACCCTCCCAGTGTCTGGGACACGTGCTGTGTGTGATGAACACACATTCTGTGTAGCCAAACTGGAACCAGACCAGGGCTCCTTAACCTGGATGGCAGTTCCCCTTATCTCATCCTATTCTGAGAAGGCATTGAGTCAAATAAGAAAGTTTATTGAGAGAATCAGTCAAAGCTTCTCAGTCATTTCCACAGAAAAGATACCCCTGCACTGGGTTCCCTGGAGTGTCTGGCAGGTGTCACAGTCCTTGGTGTGTCAACAATGGGATGGATCCCAAGCTCTGAGTATTGTAGCCACTGTTGCAAAATGATTGACTTGCTGGTGCACTTGAGGAGACGGGGTCTTCAACTGCAGCCCTTCTCTGAATCACATAGCGTTAAAAGGGATAAAAGAGTTCAGATGATGATAAAATACAGATACCATGGAGGGCTCAGGAGAAAGCCCTCCACTGGCATGCTATATTTCTATCAGTCACCCAGCCAGTAGGTAAGAATGTACCTTTAGTGGTGACTCAAGCTTCCCTACCTGGGAAGGTTACATATCAACTTGTCAGAAGCAGGCAGCTCTGGGGAACCATCAAGTGTATTGGCGCCAGTTTTCTGTTTGCCCCTGCTGGCTGTGTGAGCGCAGGTGAGTAACCCAGCCTCTCTGAGACCATTTCTTCCTGTTTACATTAAGTGAGTAAATACAACTTTGAGCCTTGGAGTTCTGCAAATCCCTTTTCTATTGCCCATTGTGAATGACCAGTGTGTTTCCCACACTCAGGTTTCAAATCTGCAAGATGAATACATAGTGGATGCTTCGAGGTCAGGAATCAAAAAGACTTGCATGAAACAGCCTGTGAGTACATTCTACATAAAAAAGGCAGGACGTATTTCTGGAAATTTCTTGTGATTAACTTGGGAAATTATAATTTAGATTAAATCTCTTACAAATCATCGCTTCTGAGATGTTGCTGCCAACCTTCAAAATTTTATTTTCCCTTTACCCTGCGTATGCTCACTCACACATGTACATCTGTGAGAATATCTATGACATACATATATCTCATATTCTCCCCACAATCTGAGGCTTAAATACCTATGAGAAATCACCAGGCATCATTTTGTAGGTCCTAAATAACAGGCATTTTCTGTTAAATGAAGTTGAGGACGGGATCTATTATATTAACTAAAGCAATTTCCATGCAATTTCATCAAAATTCTGTCTGGAGTCCTGGACAACTTTGTGGTAGTGACATTTCTTCACTGGCCACATCACAGTTGCCCCTGCAAGTGCCCTCCCAATTAAGAAAATGTAATTAGATGACAGTGTCACCATGTTCTCTACTGCCAGCTATAAGGAATGGAGGTTTCATTCTGACAAGCAGAATTGGGCCTTTTCACACTTATTCATGACCTGAATTAGAACGGGATGTTTTCTTTGTCATTTTACTCAGTTTTCTGTAGAGCAATAATCAAGTCTGTGTTTGAAGTCACGAAAGTGATAAAGGGAACATTATCAACCATTCTAACCATACAGATTGTGGACGAGGAATACAATATCCCAAAGGTACATGGGAGCAGTGGGAAGTGCCAATCCACTCGAATATGGCTCTTATGTAAATTCACACAATTTTCTAAAACTGGTCCCTAGTTTATTTAGTTTATCTCTCCAGAGGCAACTAAGGTTACCAAGTCTATGTATCCTGTGGCTGATTTTACAGTTAAGGAAAGTGGAGCCTACACCAGCAAAGTGATTCAGGTCCCCCCGCTACATTGCTGCAGCTGAATTAGGGCCCTGGACTCCATCCTCCCCTGTGACACATTCTCACTTGTAACAGGGAGCTGTCAGCAGGCCCTAGGCAAGCCAAAGGCAGTCTTTTCTTAAAATGCAAACTAAAACTTTCTAATGAAACAGAAAGCAAAGGAAAACATTCAGGCACAGTGCTTTTATTTGGTTCAATGTTCAATAAAGGATATAAGAGAATTGTTCAGAAAGAAGTGTATAGGAAATCTATTCCAATGACCTCCAGTGGTTTATAGATGAGGCTCGGATGAAGAAATAAATGTCCAGCACATTAATGTCTCATCTGCATGAACTCTGAGCTGACTTTTTGACTTTGCACATGCAGGCTGTGTTCTCCTCACCCAACCCTGATCGTTTTTTTTTGTTTGTTTGTTTGTTTGTTTGTTTGTTTGGTTCACCTGACTGTATCATGGTGTCATGGCTGTGTTATAATGAAAAATGCAGGAGCTCATGGATTTCCTATAATGGTTTTATCTATAGAAACTGGTGAGGACATCTTTTGGCAGTGAGTATCCAGAAACCTTGCACTGAGAAGAGATGCTGTTAAGTGATGCCTCACAGTTGCTCCTGGAGAAAAGCTTTTTCTGCACTGACAGATTGTAAGTCCTTGACCCATCAATATTAAAAGACACATTGTGTCATTAGGAGTGGCTTGCTAGGCATCTGAGATGTTAGTAATGCAAGTTATGGACTTCAGGGGAAAAAAACAATCAGGAATCAAGCTTTGGAAAGAAGCTACATTGTAACGAAGAAATCTATGTGAAGTCATGCTTTGTCATATCTTTCTAATTTGAGTTGTATTAGCCCAATGTCATTACAGGGACCAAGAGGGAGATTGAAAGCAAGAGGAAAATGTAAATACAGTGAATCCGTGGACTCTCCTTCCCTGCTCTGGGAAAGACACTAAGCTTTAAAATGTCCCTGCATGTGGTACTTCTGAGCTCTTTTCTCTTTTGAATCTCACAACCAACCTGGGAGGCAGAAATTCTCAGCACTTTTATTCTAAAGATGAGAAAACGCAAAGCCCAGAGAGGTCAAGTGACTTACCCAAAAACACACAGCAAAGAAATTACAATCCTAGCATTAGACCCAGGGTTTCTGATTTCCGGGTGCCATACCTTCTGAGTTCCTCACCCACCTCTTTTTCTTTTCATTCCATGGGATCCTTCGTTCACTTCTTTCTTCTCGCACTCCCGACATTTAGACTTTTGTAAAGTTTCTCTCCTCGGTGCACTTCTCGTTTCTACCCACAAATGATGTACGGCTCTCTTGTATCTCAAAGAGCACCTCTTGGCAGATACCCTGTCACTTCTGACCCTGTGTCGGTATCTTAGGCTCCAATCCTGTCTCCCCTGCCATGGATTCTGTGGGTCTCTGGAAAGATCTGTGGGTCACACTGCAGAAGGGGGCCACCTCCTGGTGAGACAAAGCCTGGCAGAGAGAAAATAAAAAAAAGAAAAGGCTACAGAAAACATCATACTTAACATACTTAATGTTAAAATACGGAAGGCTTTACCATCTGAAATTTGGGAAAAGACAGCAATGCTCACTATTACCACTTCTATTCAACATCTTACTGGGGCCTTAGACAGCCCAAATGGCCAAAAAATGAAATATGTAAAGATTGAAATGAAAAAATATATTCCTGTATTTGTAGGTGTCATGATTGTGCTCACAGCATGTCCAGAAGAACTACAGATATTGGAATTAATAAGGAAGATGGCAAAGTTGCAAGAATAAAATCAATTTTATTTCTATATGCCAGCAACAAACAAAATAAATGTGTTTTAAAATACTGCTTAGAATAGCACCCAGAAATGTCAAGTACCTGGGAATACAGAGAATAAAAGATGTATAAAACCTGTATGGAGAGAAATATAAAACTTGGTTGAGGGAAATTTAAAGAAATCCAAATAAGTGGAAAGTAGCATGTCAGAAAAGTTAATTCTACAAAGATGTCATTTCCTACCCTCCCTCCCCCCAACCTATAGATTCAGTTTAATTCCAATGAAAAGCCCAAAAGGGTGACCCTGTTTTTATGTTTTTGTTTTTAAGTAGACTAACCATTTCTAACATTTACACAGAAATGCATAGGGCCGCAAGTAGGCCAAGATCTCCTAAAGAACAATCATGTAGGGGGTCTGGACTACCCAGTGTCAAAACTCATACAGCTTCATTTATTGAGTTACTGGGGGGTTTGTACAGTGACAGACAGACTGATGAATGAAAATAAAGAGCTTAGAAACAGATACATGCCTACATAGAGATTTTATTTATGACAAAGATGACAGAGCAGAGCACAGAGGAAAGGGTAGTCTTTTCAATACATGTTCAATACTCTGGGGCCAGAGCACAGTGGTCAGATTTCTGCTTGATTAGATCATTAATTTATTTATTGAATAATTTTAATTGGCTAATTGGATAAGTGAATAATTGAAATGTTGAATAATTGGAATATTGAATAATGGATAATTGAATAATTAGAATATTGAATAATTAGATAATTGGTTTATTAGATAATGGTATAATTTAATAATCAAGTAATTATATAATTGGATAAGAGAATAATTAGATAGTTGACTAATTGAATAATTGAATAATGTATAATTGAATATTGGAATATTGAATAACTGGATAGTTGAATAGTTGGACAGTTGATTAAGTGGATAATAGGATAATTAAGTAATAGGAAAATTGAATAATTAGAATATTGAATAATAGGATAGTGAAATAATTGGATAATTGAATAATGGATAATTGAATATTAAAATATTAAATAATTGGATAGTTGAATAATTGAATAATAAAATAATTAGGATAATTGAAAATTTGGATAATTGAATAGATAATTGGGGTTTATTGGACAATGAAATAATTGAATAATTGAAGCTCATGGCTTACTTAACTGCACTGGGAAGCTCTGCATTTTATCATGCATTAGATACACTCATGCTGTTGACTCCTCTGGGAGCCCCCAGAATGCTGGCACACACCTCTTTTGGAGCAATCCGTGTGTTCTGCATTGAGCTTTCATGATTGGAGTTCTCTGGATAATTCCCTCACCCCACCACAATTGACCTGGGTCTCATCTCTGAATCCATAGTGCCTCCTGAGGCACACCATAGGTCCTCAGTAAATGTTTATGGAATTGAAGTATCTGGCCCAAGAGGGCCACACTACACCTGCAAACATGCTTGGATCTGCAGCTGTGCCATCTTTCTCACCCCCATTTCCCTTTCCAACCTGCTCTAAACCATATCTACCCATCAGAACTGCTCATACCCGCTTCTGTTCGAGACTCTCCCCTGCTTTGCCTCTCACCTCTGCCCTCTTTCCTCTCAGTTTTGTTCCTAGCTCTGTCACATACTTTATCACATAGTCATTCTCTGTACTTACTCTTTACCCATTCATTTAGTCAACAGAAATTACTGAACATTTACTATGTGCCAAGAGTGGAAATAGGAAGATTCAAGGCACGGATTCAGTACAAAGTGATCTTAATAGATACTTTAGGGCTCTTTGCATGCTACCACACAACCTGATATAATGTAGATGGTGTTATGCATGGGAGACAAGGCAGAACCTGCATACTTTCTTGGCGGTGGCCGCAGTGCCCACATTTTGGTGCAGCTTTCTTACTTTTCAGCTTCAAGAGCCCAGTGAGCTCTGGGAGGAAGAGGGCATGTGCTGTGGGACAAGATGAACAGCTGTCATGTTGGTCTGTCAGTTAGTCTGGGCTGACTTTGTAATAACACGGCACACAGAGCCCCTTACAGCAATGAGGAAACTCAGCCAGTGAAAGTGCTTATTACCCCTAAGGGAAAGCAAGTAGCTCCCACAAGATAGGGCAGGGCCAAGTCAGAGTGGTGTGGCATCATTCGTCCTCCCTTGTCCTCTCTTCAGAGTTCTGATGTAGCATCAAGTCTAGCCTCCCATACTGAACTCCTGGTGTGGGGAGCAGATCTCAGCGACATTCAGCGATCCTTGTAGACAGAAGTTGCCCAAGTGAGCTGGCCAGGTGCAACTGGTGCAGAGCCTCCCCCAGGGGAAGTGAGGACTGTCTCCACATGTCACCTGCTACCTCCTCATCACCCCAGAGAAACTTTCAGCCTTAACCCGTCCCTGCTAAGTGTGCATCTCCTGAGCCCTCATGTTGACATTAGTAGAAATGAGACTCAGAGGCGTTAGCTTTTGTCTGTTGTGGGTGTTTCTCCCTTCGGTTCTTCAGGACGTGTGCGCTTCGCCCTGGCTCAGCCCCATTTGTTCAAGGCTGCTGAGGTACAGAGCCACCTGGGTTGTCCCTCTCCTGGAAGCTTGGCGACGACTGGGGGATGCTGCCTCCTGATGGTGGCGCTGCGAAGTGCCTTGTGTGGGAGTCTCAACCAGAGAGCGTCAAGATGCCATGAAAGAAGACTTTGAAAACAATGAAAATACAAAATGCAAAATTTGCAGAGCGAGGATGAACAGGATAGGGAGTTCTCGAGTTAAGCATAGGTGGTAAATGAACCTTCACTCCACGTTTGTTTGGCTTATCAAAGCAAAGCTCAATATTTGTTACACATTCCCCTTTCCTCCTTTTGTTAAATTGCTACTTAGTTATCACGGTTAAAAAGGTAATGTATTCTTTGTAATTGATACATTTGTCTGTGTGACAGAGGAATTTAGAAGCTGTATTTTTGGGAAATTGTTTTTTACTAGTTTTAACTTGTTTGCTAAGCTGGGACACCTGAGGGAGGTCAATTTATGTTTGAGGAAATCATGCTCAGGTCTCTCAGAGCGAATTTCTGAGGCTTACGTCTCCTCCAGCATACCACCTTCACCTGTGTCTCTGTCATTGACCTTCAAGCTCTAATGAGGTTTTTCTCATGTCTTGTACTCAGGAAGAGGTACAGGAAGCAGAAGACTTTGCAAGAATACCCAGGCACAGAGTTTAAAGGGAATCCATTTCAAGATGCTTCCGCTGTCGCTCCCAAATCCGTCTGAGAACAGGTCAGAATGATCAGGAAATCCTCTTCTCCCACCTTCCCTTCCACAGTGGCCTTTTTTACAAAAGAGAGAGGCATGCCATCACTCCTCCCTAACCTTACTGCTGTACTTTGCTCAGAGCTGTAAAATACTGTGTGGCACCAAACACAGAGACAACCCAGAACACTGCCTTTGGGGACGAGTCCTGTGACTACCGATTGCAGCACCACAGGCCATCTCTGCTGCAGACCTTGGGGATAGTGCTGGAAGGGCTCAGTATCCCACAGGCAACTTGACAGAGCATGGTGGCGGGGGTCACCCTGCCACCCTAGCCCATTTGCAAATCAGCCTAAATAAGAAGGCCCGCAAAACTAGCCACACTTCTTCCAGAAAATATCCCTAAATCCCCAAATCCTTGTTTATCAGGCAGGCAATTGGGCAGGTGTGTGGCAGAGAAAGGCTGGTGTGGGTCTCAGGCCTGGCTGGTCCCAGGTCTGGCTATGATTCAGGTTCGCAACTAGAATAGGACCCTGATCTAGTAAGTTATATTAGTCTAGAAGGACACCTAAAATATGTAAATATACTTCAGCTTATTGTATCACGCATGTGTGGCTGAATGCCACTATTGTACTCTGATACATGTGGAGCCATGTGGTACCCAGGGCAGCATAAGGGGAGCACAAGAAAGGGGAGCAAGAAGAGCTGAAGCAGAAGCCCACTTCCCACAATAGACTACACTTTCTGCAACAGAAGTGCGCTCCCCACAATAAAGCTGGTGCGCGCCTTTTCATTTTCATGTTGGCCTTCCAACTAGGCATCACACCACTGAATCAATCCTTCCCTTCTTGATTAACTCAGAGCTGACGGCTGATGACAAGAGATAATGGATTTGCATTTCATCAGTTTCCATCTTGGCTTTATTCTGCTTTCCACATAGGAATGTTTACCTGAATTCATCTAACCTTATGTCAATTTCCAGCTGCACATCAGCTGGAAGAGGTCATCTTGCTCCAGACAGGACAGACCTCAGAACGACCATAGAGACCACAGAACCTAAAGCCAGAGCTGAGAACAATTAGAGTCAATGGTCAGGTTCGATTCATACTTGAGATCATCTGATGCTGAGAGATAAATTTTACTTCCACCATTTTGCTGTGGTGTTTGCATGTCTGAGTCTTTCTGTTTTGTTCTATGTGGCGTCTCTGGATTTACTTTTAAAATATAAAAAAAGGTATACAATATAAAAAATGTCACTCGGAACATACAATGTTACCCCAAAAGTGGCTATTGGCAGAAGTGAATCACTTGAAAATGCTTTAATGTAGTACATGCTTTTTTTTTTAAAAAAAAAAAACTATATTTGATCATACCATTTCATATAGAAGTCTATAGTCTATTAGGTTTTTCAGAAAGCCAAATATGTATAAGCAAATGAAAATCCACTTTTCAATCCTCCTACTTCATTTATTCCCTCCCAATCTTTAATACATTTTTTGGTGTGTAGCCATCTAAAACTTTTTCTATCCCTAATTTTGTTACCAGAGAGTGGGGCTCTTCTCCCGGCACGTTGTCCAGGTTCTTGATGTCTCATACAAAGAAATGAGCAAGACACCAAAATATAGTAGAAAAGAAAAGTTTTATTAGAAGGAAGAGTACACTTCCAGACGTGGAAGCAGGCCTCAGTAAGAGAATTATGGCTCAAAAGGCCTGGTTACAAAGACTTTAGGGTTTTTATCCCTTTTTGCTGTGGGTGGTTACTTTTCTTAGAGGAGTGGGCTTCCTTGATTGACAACTAAAATTGACAGATTCATCATGTTGTTTTCTGTGCATGTTTGTTCCCAGAATCCAGTTTGTTATAATGATATTAATGAACTTCTGGGCATATACATCATATTATAATGATGGTATAATGAGGCTCAGGTGAGTTGAAGGTCGTTGGGTCTTCATTGCACAGATGTGAGTAACTGGCTTAAACTGGTACTGAATTCCCTGCCTATTGGTTTCTTTGTGTGAGTTAAAAAAAAAAAATGCCTTCTGGTTTGCTTAATTGTGGGCAGATTAGGGCAGACCCCTTCTAAGATAGGATGACCTCAGTGTCTTTGCAGGCAGACCTGAAATCCTCTAACTTTTCTGCCTATCTCTTTTCTAAGGTCCATGAACCCCTTATTATTAGTATGGATACTGAGGGTCAGGAGCTCTCTTCTTTGGTATCTGCTTCCTTTTGAGAATGACCGTAGTCCCTGCCTACAGAGGTTTCATGGAGCTTTTTCTCTTTCTGCCTCAGTCAGGGTGGGGTCTTGGGTTTCTTGCTGAAGTTCAGCCTCAGTTCCTAGACAAGGAAAAGATACAAACTTATTATTTAAATTATATCTATTAATTTCTATTATTGATTTGTCTATTAAGTGAGTAAAGAAAAAAAGACTTGGTTAATATGTTTCTTAAAGAGTAAAAAGACTTTTGGCCTAAAATCCCTTCCCCTCTCAGACTCTATTGAGTCCCGCCTGAGTTAACACTGTTTCTATTTAACATTGGGGTGGCAACCCTTGTCAATAGCCAGAGGATGGGAGTCAACAGTTTCCGGTAATTATCAGGATTTGAAGGAGAGGGCCTTATTTCCAAAGAAAGGGGGGAAGAAAACTTAACTAGGTTTACTAAAAAGATTAACTCTGCAAAAGATGTCCCATTTCATTTTCTGCTAAAAGATTAAGAATTTTACAAGTGATGTCCTGTCTCTATGTGTTTATGCTTTAGCCTTGTTTCCAAATCAGTACTGAAAGCACAGGTAGCACACAGCACTCTGAACTCTTGTGAACTAAACACACGCATGTGCCAACTCTGAAGGCAAGGAACAGCATGTTGGCTTCCTCCCGTGGGTGCCTCCGGCCACCATCCAGCCTTCCTTTGGTCTGGGCTCAGACTCTGGAGAGTGATTCCTCGGAGCCCGCCTGCATAAATAAACCTCCTTTGATTCTCACTTCATTGAGTGCTACTTGGTTCTTCTTGGTACACGGCCCCAAATCCACAACATACACAGTACAGCTGCTGCCAAAGGTGTTCCTAATGAGCCAGTAACTAGTCTGAGACCAAATGGGTGCTACTAATTGACACTCCCACCCGTGGTCCCAGATGGTCTGATCACTCCACAGCCTAGGCAGCACCTGGCGTTGCTCTTATCCTTGTGAGTGTCTTATGATTTTATCAGCGTTTCCCTGAAGCTGAAGAGCATAAACGTTTTCTTTCACATTTTCATGGTCCATGTGTTTATCCCCGTTTGTGTAGTGTCTATTCAGGCTTTTTAAACCCATTTTTCTAACAGGTTTTCAGTACATAAATTTTATTTTATAAGATTCTTTATATCTTCCAGCTTGATGTGCTTTACCAGGTATGTAATGCAAATATTGTCTCCCTCTGTGGTTTTTTCTGGCTCATCTTGCTGGTAAATTCTGGTAAACAGTAGTTTCTAATAGATCTTGATATGAGCTAAGTGATTGTCTTTTGTTTTGTGTTACTGTCTCTTCAGAAACAAGTTTTCTTCTCATTAGTTGGGAAGCTACTCTTGTATGTTTTTCTTAAAGCTATTAATTGTGTTTTTAAAGTCAAGAACTCAAATTAAGGACATAAGGGATTAAGACAAGATTGAATGCAGCTGGAGGCTGGGTTATGAAACCAGAAGGCGGCTTGAGAGTAAGCATCCCAACAAAAGCACAGGCTGAACACCATTGGAAAATTCAGGAGAAGCTTCCAAAGAAGTCAAATAAAGAGTCAAAAGAGCCATTAAGAAGTTAGGACAAAGCACAGAATAATGAGAAGATGATTAAAATAAACTGAAATTTACTCATAATTACCTGAAATGTAAATGCACCAAACATTAGCTTTTTAAGGCCGGGTGATGTATAGAATTTTTAACAGACGTTTTACACATTCTTCTACTGATGAACATTAAACAGTCTCTGAATGACATTTGAAAATTTGGCACACAGAAAGATCTGTTTCTATAGAATATAGTCATGTCAAAATAGTGGGAAAGAAGGGAAACATTTAAAATGTTGATAGAAACTGCAAATACCACTCCTCACACACAAATCTATTAAGATTTTTTTCTACCAACAGAATCCGACAGTATGAATAACCCCACTTGTGTTTATAAAAGATTCAGGAATCTCTGGAATCGTATGATGAGATGGGATGTCTCTTCATGAACCACTGATTGGGTCTTCTGCCCTCCCCTCGCCATGGAGGAATCTGGTTGCTGACTTTCCAGTTGAAGGCAGCAGTCTGTAGCCCCGGGGACACCTGCTTCTGCCAGGACTAGGAGCCAGCCTCCGGTGAGTACAGAATCCATATCGACAGAAGAGTGTCCCTCTGTACTTTGTTCCTTCTGTGAAATCTCTTGAAGTTAGCCAACTGTTCTCTCAAAATAAGATAATATCTTTTAGAAAGTTAACTTTAAGGTGTAAGCATTTGTTGAATGACATGCAAAGTACCATGTTTTTGGTAGGTGAAGACTTCTTGGGATGATAGGCCAACGTTGAGTTTTTTTTTAAACTAACATCACCAGGAGGAGGACGGAGTCTTTTTTTTTTCTCCTAAGCTGTTCAAAATGATCCCCTCTTTGGAAAATTGTTTCTCCAGAATGGGCTGGGTCTTTTCTTTTTATTCAGCTGTCTGCTCGAATATCAAGTCATCTGTCAGTCCCTCCCTAATCTCCCTGTCATCCCAGTCAACATTAATTTCTTTCCTTCTCTGCCTTATTGTTTATCACGGCACTTAATTAAATTGTGACTACATTTATTATTGGATTATAGAAAACACAAATTTCAACTCTAGCAATTAATTATTGTAGAATACCACTCAAAAATCATATCATATACTTGTAGTTAAGTGAATTTATTTAAAATACTTTTAGATAAGTTTTTAGAGTTTGAATCACTTATGCTTTCAATAACTCTGAGCACTTACTACAAAGCAATCTTTGACTACTTCTGTGTAAAATGCTTAAGGCTCATGCTAGTCTTCTCTTCAAGGAGGGAGCATCTCATTGAGCCAGGAGAAAACAATATTTCTGCTCTCATCTTTGTTATTTTCTCTTTTCTGACTGTGGGCTTTGTTCTTTTTCTAGTTCTTGGAGTTGTAGAGTTAGGTTGTCTATCTGAGACTGGTTTTGTTTGAGACAGGCATTTATAACTATGAATTTCCATCTTTGAAGTGCTTTTGCCATATCCCCCAAATTTTGGTATATTTTCATTTCTCTCAAGGTATTTTTAAAATTTCTTTTTAAATTTATTCTTTCACCTATTGGTTGTTCAATAGCATATTGTTTAATCGTCACATATTTGTGAGTTCCAGTTTTCACTGTGATTAATTTATAGTTTCTTACCACTATGTTCAGAAAAAATGCTTTACATCACTTCGATTCTCTTAAATTTATTAAGACTTGTTTTGTGGCCTAACTTATCCTGGAAAATGTTTTTGGTGCACTTGAGGAGAATGTGTGTTCTGTTGTTTTTGGAAGAAATGTTCTGTAAATATTTAAGTTTATCCAGTCTAACATGACATTTAAGGCTCATGTTTCTTTACTGATTTTCTGTCTGGATTATCTACCTACTGATGTAAATGTGGTATTAAAATTCCATGCTATTACTACGTTGCTGTCTATTTCTCTCAGTATTATTTTTGTGAAATTTATTGTTACATGGGTTAATAAAATTATATAGGTTTCAAGTGTACAAATCTATAAGACGTTGTTTGTATTTTAATATATTGTGTGCTCATCACCCAAAGTCAAAACTCCTTCAGTCACCATATATTTGACCACCTTGACCATTTTCTACCTCCTCCTCTCCTCTGGTCACCACTAAACTGTTGTCTGTGTCTGAGTTTTTGTTTGTTTGTTTGTATGTTTGGTTCATTTTGTTGCTTTCTGTTTTGTATCCCACATATAAGTGGGACTGTGATGCCCTCAACTTTTTCTGATTTACTTCATTGATACATACATGTTGCAAATGGCAGTGTTTCATCTTTACTTCTAGCTAAGTCATATTCCATTGTATATATGTACCACCTCTTCTTTACCCTGTCATCTATCAGAGGACACTTTGGCCGTTTCCATGTCTTGGCCACCATAAATAATGCTGCAATGAACATGGGTACATATGTCTTTATGGATAAATGTTTTCAACTGTGGAGATGAATACCCAGAAAAGGGATTACTGGGTCAGATGGTAACTTTAACCTTAATTTCTTTTGGATATTTTAACATAGCTCAAGTAGCCCTCAAATAACAAAAATAATTGGTGAAATACTTAGAACAATAGGGAAACAAGATGAAAATGTAAAAGGTTTGGAGCCTACAACCAGTTTAGGATCCTATCACAGCTAGTCTGTGGGAAGACCCTGATCTATTAAACTTAATTTCAGTTACAGCTACCATACCTTTACTCTGAAGAACCCTCTACATTTTTAGGAACTTGCTACTTCCTTGCTTTTTGACTCACAGTTTGCTGCTAAACAAAGGAGACTCTTTATGACCAATAAGATTGGAAATGCTCGTTGAAGATGACAAACTAGGATATTTAATGAGTTAGTTTTCCAGTCTCAGCCTTTCCCCAGGTGCTTTGCAAAGCTGTCTTGAATGACAGAATGAATAACCTGAATTCAAGGAGAAATTCAGGTGGTTTCTTGGAAAAGAATGATCCCACAACAAAACTCAGTGATAGCCATACAATAAGGAATTATAACATTCCTACAATAGAAATTATAGATTTATAGTACAAAGAAAAAGGTAGGTAGAGTTATGATACTGTTAGATCATAGTAAGGACACAATTTGAAAAAATGTTTACCTGAAGGATGAGATGTAAGAGATGTGGTACTCATATTAAAGTGGCATCTCTTGAGCCTGTTAGATTTCTTAAAATAAACTAATTTTGTTAAAAATGGAAAATGCGACTGCTAATGAATATTTGTTCAGCAGGCTTCTTAATTAAAAGAATATTTAAAAAAAGGAGGGGAAGCCAGGGGGTGCTTTTAGTCAGGCCATCCCTCAGGCCCTAAGAGGTATTATGTTGATTATAACATTACTATCTTCTTTCAAGGAGTTAGTCTTCAAGCATCAAGTAAGATTTTATGTTTTCCTCAGACATAAAATGTATCCCAGACAGACCACCACCCTGTAGTTTAAAAAAAATTAATAAAAAATCAAAAACATCAGGATTGATGTTATAGATCAGACTATTAAAAGTCACATGGAGGAATAAGATTGTAAGTGTGTAAACTTCCTCTCATAGAAGTCACTACAGAAACGTGTAATCTGATGTCTGGGGATGGAAAGCTCCATTCATACTGATTACATCCATTTGGTTTAATGTGTCATTTAAGGCAGATTTTTTTTATTGATTTTCTTTTTAGATGATCTATCCATGGCTGACAGTGGGGTACTTAGGTCCCCTACTGTGATTGTGTTTTTGTCAGTTTCTCCTTTTGGTTCTGTTAGTAGTTGCTTTATATATTTTGATTCTCCCTGGTTGGGTACATATGTATAGAAAAGTGTTCTGTCTTCTTGATGTATTGTCCCCTTTATTATTATGAAGTGTCCAGAGGGGGACATTCAAAGCTATAGAGACTTGGGGCAGGGGGAGAGACAGAGATATAATCTGGGGGGAATGTGTGGAGATCAGACATAGAAACTTTGGGGGATAGACTCATATAGAGAAACTTGGGGGAATAGACATTTAAATATAGAAAACTGGGTGATAGACTCAATAATACAGAGACTCGGGAGAGGGGAGACTCAGAGATATATAGACTCAGGTTGGGGAGAGACTCAAAGAAACAGACTCAGAGAAACAGACTCCAAGATATAGAACTCAGACACTTGGAATGATAAAGGAGAAAGCCAGCCAGGTCAGCCATTCATTCATTCAAGAGGTAAAAACACCTAAATCTAGGGAAGTTTTATAAAAATTTGAGTGAACAGGATATACCTGGAAGCAAGATCTCAACAGATTGAGATAAATGCTTCAGAGAATAATGTTTGCAGTTTCTTTAATGCATAAGAAAGATTACATGAAAATGAGAGAAAGCAAAGCAGAGATTGGATTACAGGATAATTAAGATTATGTACTCTCTTGGAAGCTATAGAAGGAGGAGCTGAAAGGGTGGTCAGAAGGAAGGGTTTTAAAGGGAACTTTTCAAAGGTGTAGTAACCTAGAAGCATAGAAGCAAAGGACAGGCCTTGCTTAAGGCACAGATAAGCCTTTTACTAAAGAAGTTGTAGGCCTGGGGCTGGACCACCCACCATGACCTGCCCGGCGAGGAATTTATGATCCGATCACCCTGTGAGGTTACTTTCCATAGGACCCCTATTTCGGTTCTGTCTATCATCTATCTACCATCTATCACTTGTTAAATTTTATTGGGTGAACATACCCATAAACCAGTACCCATATTAAGACACAGAGCATGGTGGCATCAGAGAAGCCACCCTCATTTCCACTTCCAGGTACTATGCCCTGACTTCTAAGAGATTAGTTTTCCTGGTTTTGAATTTTTTATAAACAATTATACCATATGTATTCATTTGTGTATGATGCTTTTTTCTCTCAATAGTATGCCTTCCAAGATTTGTCCATGTTCCTGTGTGCAATTGTAGATGTTTCTTTGGATTGCTCTATAGTATTTCACTAATTGAATATAACAAATGTACTCCATTTGGATCATTTCAAGTTTTTTTCACCATTAGAAATGCGCTGCTGTGGGCATTCTTGTGCATGTCACTTGGTGAACAGGCGTGTGCTTGTTTGGTGAGACTAGGAACAGAATTCTTTGCCTACAGATTGTGCATTTGCTCACCTTAAGTCAATACTGACAAGCAGTTTTCCAAAGTGACAGTACCAAATTTTACTCTCAACAGAAGTGTAACCATCTTGCAATATTTTTTACTTCCCACAGAAATATGATTTGAGCACAGAATACAACAGTAATTTATTTAAGGCCATCTCCAAGTAATGTTCATTCTGCTAAATCAACTATATATCCCCTTTCTGCAGTCATTCCCGGAAGGATGCTGGTTTTAAAGAAAGATGGAACTCTATGAGAAATCAGCAGAATCCTGAGGTAGTCAGGCAGGAAAGAACATAGGGCCTGGCTCTGGGTTGTTCAAATCATCTAGCCTCTATTTTCTCAACTTCTTCATCCAGAAAGTGGGAATTAAAGAAAAATTTTACATAACTAAGTTTTTGTGAGGCTTTTCTAATTTATTTTTGACAAGTTATAAATGCATGAATTTAGTTAAAATCTTCTAAAATGTATGACTAGGAGCCATTTAAAATTTGTAATGTGGCAAACTAAATTTATTTATTTCAGGCTTCAGAGGGTACTCCTCATTCTAACATTCCAGGATTTAATTAATTCATTTTGTCCCTACTAAAATTTACACAAGTAATCCAGTCCACTTTTCTGACTCACTTTATAAACACATATAGCTCTAATAGTTATTATGTAATTAACATGTGTTACTTAAAAATATTTCAACATAATATTTCTTACAATTCCCAATTTTATTTCTAGATGAACATGAGATGACTCTCTAATGCTTTGAACTGATATTTTAGTCTATTAGCCTGCCTGAAATCATAAACTAAGATGTCATTTTTTTCACTTACACTAACAAAGCTATTACCTCTTGTAAAAGTGACTGCCATGCATGAAGACATTACCTAAATATTGCTAAAGATAAATGGCTTGTTTTTATAGATGATCATAAGGTTAGACTAGAGCACTCAAATAATATATAAAATAAAAGCATTTGTGAAAGTATTTTTTTTTGTAGGAGGTATATTTCAGGCCAAAAGTTGAATGGATAAAGGTCAGGGAACATTCCAACAACTGGGGTGCCATATAGTGGCCAAGACAAATAGAGCTGCAAGTGTCTGAGTCCTGGAAATGAGCAATGGTGTGGGGGTTAAGAGCAGAGAACACTGGAGCCAGTTTGCATGGATTCAAATCTCAGTGGTGGCCTTTCCTATGTCTAAACTCCGTCTCAGTTTCCTCAATTTTATTTTTTTTTACCATAAAATAAGAGAAGGAAGAGATTGGGGAGTTACTGACTTTTATTAGTGGGGAGCTTCGGGGTGTGCTCTTGATCTTTTGCTTTCGTTAGGATATAAAGCATCGACACACCTACCTAGGCATTGTGCGTGTGTACACCTTCCCATTTGGGATAAGAGCTTTGGGGTTGGTCAGGAAGCCAACACAGATGCTGCAGTGTCTCATCTGCTCACTGCAACTTCTGCCTGTTCCTTTCTGTGGTCCCACCTATGGGGCTGGCTCTCCCTGGCTTTTGGTACAGTTGCTTATAGAGTTGGTGAGCTAGTGTGCAGGGATCACCAGCCTGAGCGAGCATCTAGGCTCTCAGGCTGACTTCCCAGGCATCAAGTACCCAAGGGAGGGAGAGCTGTGTCACTTGGTTGGTGAGATCAAAGAGATTCCTCCCCAGCTCCCTTAGTGCATGAACATGGTAGAGCTGTTGTTAAACACATCAGATTATTGAAAGTAAATGCTTTTGTCTAGATCATTAGACATAATGCAACTGGATAACAAGTCTTTGAAGTTAAATGCACAGCACATTCTAGCGTGTGCGCATGTGTGTGCATGGAGTGAGGCATCTGGGCATAGTTTGATAAAGAAAGTTCCCAGTATGACCACTCTTTAGGGGCAGGCATCTGAGTCACTCATCTACTGATTCCATTGTTCTACCAAGTGGAATCGGCCGTGGTGCTTATGGGGGCACGCAGGTTTTATGGGTTTAAGACAGGTGAGACGTTCATTTTACAGAGGTTTAAACCACAGGGCAGGCTCCATGCTGGGGAAATCTGTCACCACCTTACACAAATTCAGTTTCGTGAAGGAGACAGTCACACAGTGGCAGATGATGAGGGACCATAATGCGACTAGGTTGTCTTTTGACTTCTCATTATGTCAGTATCAGTGCAGATGGCTCATGGTTTTTTTCTCACTTATATTTTTGAACTATTTAAGCAGTTTTAGGGTATTGATGTGTTCAAAATTTATCCCCTAAAGCAAGCTGGCTCAGGCTTCCATGTACTAGGTGTTCAACCTCTATCAGCATATACTGATTCTAGGGTTAAATTAAGAACTTGCATTGTTTCAGCTGAGCTTTGTTTGCAAATGTGAGAACGAGGCAGGATGGGTACTGGTGGTGACTGCAGAATCTGTATCTTACTGCCAGAAAAAATAAGAGGTGGGCTGCAAAAGCATGGTGACAAATGTGTTTTTAAATACTGGAACAGCACATATTCATTTGTTTTAATTACTTTTATTTTTAAATATGAATAACCTCCTAGAAGATTAAGCCCTAATAATAAATCTCTGTCACTGCACATGAATGACTCAGAATGAATATGAATACTTTACAAATTGGATATTTGAAGGAGTGGCATTTGAAGAGGAATTGGCCAGCAGTTCAGTAAAACATTTTGAACAGAAAGAGGAAGTCATAAAAGCAGGGAGTAAAGATTCACCAAATAATTCACCCAGGGTGCTGGCTCTGTTCCTTTCTCACAGAGGCCAAGTTCAGAGATTTAATGGATCCTATCCCTTAATCACCGCCCCTAAAATCACACTAATTAGAGTCAGTGAATTAACAATAAAAATTCCCAGAGAGAGTTGGAGAAGAAAAGAAAGGAAGAGTGAACAGCGATCATTTTAATTTGATTAATCTGCACAAAGAGAATGGTAATTTTGATTGAGTGAAAAAGGTAAGGATTTCTACAAGGCAATGTTTCTTAAAACTGTCTTTAATTTTAAATCTATTATGGCTCTACAATTCTGTAATTCAAACACCAGAAGACAACTACTTTTGCAAAATATGATAAACAAATTACTAGAAAAATGAAAAAAAATAACTGAAGATGTATAGTTTTTGAAGCAAATGTTAAAAAAGACAAAATGCAGTGACAATTAATTCTAATTTGCTTTTCATTTATTGGGGAGTGGGGAGCGGCTACTGTACACATCTGTAACATTGTTTTACAGTTGAAAGTTATGTAAAAAGTGGTTGGAAAATATCTTATCTGGTTGTTTAGGAACAAAACAATTTGTAGGTAGAAACCTTGATTCTTTTTAAAGTACAATACTCAAGAATTCTAAAACTAAGACATAAACACAATTCTTATGTATTCGTGGGCCCCAAAACATAATTAAATAACAATCTACACTTCAGTACGTATTTATTTCTGAGAACAAGAACAATGTGCCTTTTTAAATTTGTAAACAAATCAGTCTTTTCTTACATAATTAATTAACATAAATTAAATGATATGTCTCTCTAATATCAGGAAAACAGTATTTTTCTTTACATATTATTCTATAAATGGTATTAAAATCAATTTTGTAATTTAAAAAAATTCTGTTCTTAATTTTTTTTATCTTTAAATCATCTTTTGCTTCTATGTTTTGCAAAAATTACATCATTTTAAGATGTCCTAAGGGGGTCACACAATGACCACATTTCCATGAAAAGTGTTTACTAATAAGTTTAGGAACCATATCATAAAGGGTCTTGCAATGAGAGGACTGGCTGTGTCAGGAGGGTCTCCTACAGGAAGGAGCCCTGGAACGGGGCTGTGTGAGGAAACTCATGTGTGTAGGAGACCTTTACTTCCGTTCTAGCCAACTATTGGTCCTTTCAAACACTGAACTCCCTCTTGGCTAACCTCAAGCATTTTCCAGGTTGCAAATACTGTGACAACTTTTAGAATGTACAGAAAAAAAAATCTAAACATTGTATTATCCCAAAGATATTATAAAGACATTTCATAGATAATTTTCAGTTGAATCTTCATAATTATACTAGAAAGAATGTATGGTATATAATTGCTGGTCTCTTTTCATACAGGAGGGCACAAAAAAGTGAGATGAAGAGCTTATGATGATATAAATAATTAGAAAGGAACTGTGAGTAAAAAGATAATAGCTAAAAAAACCTATCACACACACAAAAAAATTAGTGTTTTAACTTATTTTACAAATAACCATCCATATAAATATTCTATTTGCTGGCTGCTTCTTGGAACATGACATTCATTTGGAACATATTATTAATACCTTCTCTTTATGACTTGTACCTTTCATTCCAGTGCTTTCAGGCATGACACATCACAGCCTTTAGGATATTATTATTTGTAATTGAGGAAATAATACTGCTTGCTAGATTATCTAGAATTAATTACAAAGGTAAGTGGTCTTTTTCATTCCAAGAGTTTCATAACCATCAGTTCCTTAAAAATAAAATTTTAAATGTAATGACAATCAGTTCTAGGAAGTCTCATTTGCCTTTTTTAGTTATCCTTAATGATAGTGAATGCCAGATGTTTATCGCTTTGTTTGAAATGTCAGGAGTACTCAATACTAAAGAATTAAGCAAGATTTTTTTTTGTATTTTAATTTTAGGGCAGTAGGATGAAGTTGCATACTATGTATATATTTAACAACATTATTTTAATTCAAAAGAGCATAAAGTTGAATACCATATTTAAACATGTATTATAGTTTTAATGTAAAACATAATCCTGCACTCTAGAGAACTCCTATTTTGTTTTTAAAAAAGTAATTTAGATGCATATTTTTCAAAAACATCAACCATAAATATATAACAAAAAGCACTGTCTACAGAAAAGGCCTAGAAACAATGCCCTGTCCAGAAGCACCAAGCACCCTCTGGCCAGACTGTTTTCTGAATATCATCTCCCATAAAAAGAATTAGGCTTCTTGGAGAAATAGCTGGATCCAAACCTGGGACAGAAAATGTACAAAATGAGCTGATAATATCTTATTCCAGGATGCAGGGAAGCTCTCAAAGACCCTGAGTTCACGCCCTCAAAACCTCAGAACCCAGCTCCAAGAGGCTTCTACTGGGACAACATGACCGTTGGTAGGGATTATAATGGCAATGGATTAAAGTATATCAAAATGTTTAAATCCATGTGTTTAAAATAGTTTATAAAATGCTGTTTACCTTTGGAATATGCTTGTAAACTTGTTATTTTATACTAATAAAAGAATTCCTATCCAAATTGTATCTTAAGGTAAATAGATAATGAGAGTTTACAGAAGTGTAGAAGCAAGATCTGAGGAAGTACCAATAGAAATGAAAATGTTACCATTGGACTATTCTTATTAAATTAAACTTAACCTGGGCAATGATGTCAATGGCTACTAACATCACAAGGAAGGACAAGCAGGCATTTTGTGTCTCCTAATGGAAATACACTGTGTCACCCATGGAGTTACTCGTGTAAAAAATAAAAAATTTAAAAATTAAAAAAAGACTCTGAATTTGATCAAACTGCAAGATCCACCTTTAGCAAGTGATATTTTAGTGTTAGTAGTATTAGCATATTTTGTATTTACTAGATGGTGGTATTAACAGGAACTATAGGAGACAGAGAAATAAAAGGCACCACAAGAATATAGGCAGCAAAATTCAGACTTTATAGGACATATAATCTGAGCTCTTTCTTGAAAAATTGAAAAGGGGAAAAAATGAAAAAGAACATATATTAAAAGAAACTTAAAAGATATCAACCAATAGGACAGTATGGACATTATTTGAATTCTGATTCAAACAAAGAAAACTTAAAAAAATAGACAGAGACAACTGAACTGACAGGATATCAATTGAATTCTGGTTAATTATTTTTTTAAGTAATGAAATCATGGTAATTTCTTTGTATGAGTCCTCATCTGTTAGAGATACATGCTGAGTTATTCACAGATGAAATGCTATGACATCTGGTTTTCTGTTGAAAAGACAGGGGAGGGCAGAAGTGGGAAACAGGCCAGGGCATGCATTGTTGAAGCTAGGAGATGGAATTTCCATCTCCTACGAAGCTTCCTTACTTTTGAAATCTTCTATAATAAAACACTTAAAAAAATTCTGTTAAACAAAGTAGAATTTCACTCTTACTCATTACCTTTTCTCCACCCTCGTAGTTCCATCAGTTTTTTCTTCATGTGTTTTGAGGCTATTTTATTAGTTGCATACCTGCTTAGAATTTATTATCTTCACAGTGAGTTGAACCTGTTATCATTAGGTGTGACTCTATCATTAATGATATGTTTTGCCTTAAAATCTATTTTTTTTTGCTATTGACATAGCCACCCTACTGTCTTTTTATTAGTACTTACCTATTTTTTCCATCTTTATTTTTAACTTATATTTGCCCTTATAATTTAGGTGCTTCTCTATAAATTGAATATTTTCCCAGTCTGACATATTTTGTTATAAACTGGTTAATGTAGTCCTTTTATATTTATTGTAATTATGGATATATTTGGACTTATTTTTGGCATCTTATTAGTTATAGTGTTTCATTTAATTGCCCCTTAACTCACTTTTTAATTTTGAATATTTGTTTCTTTTTTTTAACGCGATAAGAACCATTCACCAATTTTTTCCTTATTTTCTTAGTACTTTCTGGGTTTATTTCGTTGTTTTTTTCTGCCAACTTTTTGAGTTGAATGTTTAGTGTTATTATTTTTTGGCATTTATTATTTTCTAATATAAGCATTTAAGACAATTTCCTGCAAGATATATCTGGCTGCATCTTACACATTTAAACATTTTTAAAATTTCTAAAGAGCTCTTTTTAAATTTACATAGGTTTTAAAACAACACTACTGAAGTATAATTGAAATATACATATGTTTAAAGTGTGTAATTTGATAAGTTTTAACACATCAGTACACCCCTGAGGCCATCAACACAATCAAGATGATGAGCATGCATGGTTGCTAAAAATCTCACCTTGAAAATCCTCCTCCTAGCCCCACGTGACCTGTGATCTGCTTTCTACTACCATAGCTTGTTTGCATTTTCAAGACTTTTACAGAAGTAGAATTATTTATATGTACATGCTCTCTCTCTTCTAGATTCTTTCACTCAGCATAATTATTTTGGATTTCATCCATGTTGATCCAACATATCAATAGCTCATTCCCTTTTATTGCTGAGTAGTACTCCACTGTGCAGGCTACGTTATGTTTATCCATTCACCTCTTGATACACGTTTGGATTATTTTCAGTTTTTGACTATTACAAATGAAGTTGACATGAACATTCACATACAACTCTTTCAGTTGATAGATGATTTCATTTCTATTGAGTGAATACCTACGAGTTGAAAGGCTGGGTACTATGATATGTATACATTTAACATTTTAAGAAACTGCCAAACTGTTTTCCAAAATGGCTGCACCATTTTACACTCCCATCAGCAATGTATGAGAGTTCTAGTTGCTCCGTGGACTTGGCAACACCTGGTATAGTTAGTCTTTGTAGGTGGTGTAGTAGGTGTGTGGTGGTAGCTCATTTGGGTTAGACTTGAATTTTCCTAATGACTAATGATACTGAGTGTCTTTTCATATATCTATTTGCCATAAATATATCTTCTGTAGTTAAACAACTGTTTAAATCTTTAGCTCTGTTTTCAATCCAGTTATGTGACTTAGTGAGTTCTCAGAATTCTTTATATGTATTTGATACAAGTCCTTGATCAGATATATTATTTACAAATTTCTTCAAATGTGTGGCATAACTTAAAGGTGTCTTTTGAATAGCAGAAGTTCTCAATGTTGGTGCATCCAATTTACCAATCCATCAATGCCCTAGTGCCCTGAGCCATCTGGAATACTGGGTATATTTTGGTTTATTACTCATTGCAGTGAAGGAGAATGCTCGCCATAGGGAACTACGGGGAGTATTGGTAAGAGGATATTGGAAAGGACCTCTTATGGAGTTTGGGCTTTGATTGGGTAATTTTGAGAAAGATCTAAGGAAGTGGGATCTAATTGGGTGCTGTCAGAGAGCAGGTACAATTCTATGATTGGTTGCCTCAAATCTTATTTATAAGGAGGGCAAACTGGAGCGAGAATAAAGCTATGAAGCTGGTAAAGAAGTAGTAGTCATTCATTTTAGCTGAGAGAGACAGATGGTCAGTATTTTGTGGTTTGCACAGTGACCTTGTTTTTATCTTGCTTTATCATGGTCTCAGAGTGGATTTGATGTTGGTGTTTTATGAGATTGTTTATGTACAACAGGAGAACAACATTAACTAGTTGTGAACATCAGGTCATACTTGTAACAGGCCTTGCTGTGAGTGTCAGACCAGTTCCCGGATTTAAAAGACCCCTTTTTCTTTTTCTCTTATGAATTATGATTTTGCTGTTATATCTGAGATCTAAAGTCACAACAAAGATTCCTTCCTACATGATTTTTCCCTAGCAGTTTTATGATTTACTTTTAAGTCAATAATCATTTTTAAGTTAATGTCTCTGTATGATGCTAGGTATAAACAAAAGTTTTTCTTTTTCATCTCCTCCTATTTGCATATAGATATTCAATTATTACAGCATCATTGGTTGAAAAGACTGTATTTTCTCCACCGAATAGCCTTTGTTGAGAATAAATTGCTCACATATATGCGTGGATCTATTTCTTTGGAATCTCTATCCTATCCCATTGATCTATTTACTTATCTTGACACCAAAACCACACTGTTTCAATTACTATAGCTTTATGACTCTTGGAGATTATACTATGTTCTTTGTTTAAATTGCTTTGGATATTTTAGGTGCTGTGGATTTCCATATGAATTTTAGAATCAGCTTGTCATTTTCTACAAAAAGGTATGCTGGAATCTTGATTGAGATAAGATTGAATCCATAGATCAACTTGGGGAAAACTGACATCTTGACAATATTGAATCTTCTGATCCATGAACGTAGTGTATCTCTCCACTTGTTTAGGTCTTTTTTGATTTCTCTCAGTGACATTTTGTAGTTTTTAGTGTATAGATCTTTTATATATTTTTTTGTATTCTTAAAATTTTTAGTTTTTATAATATAAATGATATCACTTTTAAATTTCAACTTCCACTTGTTTCTAGTATATAGAAATTTAGTTATTCATTCCATGAGCTATTTAAAGGTGTGTTCTCTAGTTTCTAAATATTTGAGGACTTTCTAGATATATTTCTATTATTGACTCCTTGAATCCTTTTAAATTTGTTGAGATTTGTTTTATGGCTCAAATATGCACTATATTGGTAAATGTACAAAGGACACTTGGAAACAATGTGTAGTCTATTGTTGGATATAATGTTTTATAAATGTCAGCCAGGTCAAACTGATGGGTAGTACTGTTTAAGTCTTCTATATCATTACTAATTTTCAATACATACGTTCTCTTGATTGTTGGGAGAGGAGTACTGAAATCTCTATCTATAATTATGAATTTATCTTTCACCTTACAGTTTTGTTAGTTTTTGCTTTATATATTTTAAAATTCTATTATTAGGTGCAGACATGTTTAGGGTTGTTATGTCCACTTGACTAATTGACCCCTTTATGATGATGAAATTCCATCTTTTCTCCTAGTAATATTTCTGGCTATGACATATACTTTTTCAAATATCAAATAGTCGCTCTGGCTTTATTTTGGTAAGAGTTATGATGCACCATCTTTTTTCCATCCTCTTACCTTTAACTTATTTGTATCTTCTTATTCAAAGTGTGTTTTTTGGTAGGCAGCATATATTTGGATCGCTGAATATAATTTGACAGTCTTTGCCTTTTAATTATGGTGTTTAGACCATTAATATTTAACTAACAATTGATATAGTTGAATTTAGACTACCATCCTGCTATTTGTTTTCTATTTGTCTCATTGTTTCTAATTGTTTCTTTTCTGCTTTTTTCATCTTTTTTTTTGAAATAATAATAGTTTTAAAAAATAATTTCATTTAATCTACTTTGCTGGCTTTTTAGCTATAGCAGTTTGTACCTTACCAACAATTTTCGTCCATTTCTCTACTTGATTTTGTGCTATTTTTGTTACACATTGTATTTCTACATGTTACAAACCTCATAATACAGTAACATTTTTGTTTTAAACACTTCTTGCACTCAGCAGGCATACCTCCAACAGGCTCCTCCTTTCTGTTCTTTCCCTAGAAATTTGTCTAAAATAAGAATGGAGCCTGAGATCAAAGGTTTCATAAGCTTTAGTGTGTATAGTCTTTGTTGCACCATTTAACAATTTAGAAGCTTTTTCTTCATAGCTCCTGGTTGTTGGTTGTGACTTTTTTGGGTAAACAACCTTCAACTATAAGTGAATCATTACTGTGTGAGGAAAATAGATAAACATCTCAAAAGTGATTGAAAAGAGTTTGAAATAATTCAGTAATGAGAAACATTACTAGTTTGACTACAACTGTTAGTCAAAATAGACAGTTGGGGGAGAAATTCATGGAAAGGACGGCGCGGGGGGGAGGTGGGGAGCGCTCTTTAGTTTAGGACTAAAATAAAGTCATCTCCTTTTCCCTTTAACAAACTGGTCTAAAAATATCTCTCTTCACTTCACGAGGCATTTTCTCTTGCCCCAAAATTTGAGGTATATTTTCTTTAGCCAGAATTTTGAGATGTAGAAACACCTTGCAAACTTCAAATAAAGAAATTTTGACTTGGTATAATGATCAGTATACATTTTGTAATGTAATGTGTTTTACTACATTCAAATACATAGAATAAAATCGGTGGAACAATGAGGAGAGAAATCAGGCTACGTATAGTGAAAATTCTGAAAACTGGTTTCAGTGAGCATAGAAGGAACACTCAGTTCTTGCTTATACACCAATGTAGCTTTTAACTCCCTCCTTCTAACAACTTCTATGTGTAGTAGGTACTCCATGTTAGGAGACACCTAAAAATTCTCTTCCTGCTTCCTAATCCAGGGCACAATTTCAATTTTTTAAATACCTCCTCTTCCTAGCACCTATTTTGATATTTCTTCATGTTCTCTATTAAAATTATTATTCTGTCTAAATTAGAGTTCCAAAACATTCCTGTCTAATTGAGAGTTCCATTAAGAGAAGCTTGCGATGATCCATTTCTGCCCACTTCGGGATTCCCGTCATTGAAGACAAGTTTCTGGGGATGCGTGATGCACTCAGGAACTCGTCCTCTGTTCTCTTTCGTAACCGCAGGCACAGGTTGTGGAGGCAGCCAGGTCTCCGGGCACCGGCCGGTGCAGCGGGGCACGCGGGCCGGGCGCCCCATGGTCCCACCTGCTCCAAGCACCGCGTGGAGTCTCGAGGGTTAGCTGCCTGGGCTGCTGGGAGAGAACGCGCGCACAAACAGCGCGCCGCCGCCGGGAGCTGCGGGGAGGCGGGTGCGTGCGAGACGCGGATCCGGAGAGAGTCGTCGCGTTCCGATTGGTGAGCAGGTTGCATAGGGCAGCGCACCGAGGAGGGCTGCTCGACCTTGCTAGGCCAGGCCGCCCACGCGCGAGGGGACGCGCCCCAGCCTTGCGCCCGCCCCCGCCGTGGTCCCGCGGCGTGCAGCGCGCCGCCCCCAGGTGCGTGTGGCTTTCCGCGAAGGCGGCTGAGCATCCTTCCTCTCTGTCTCCTTACCTCCGGGTCTACGCGGCCGCAGGCCCGCGGTTCGGAGCCCCGAGCCACGGCTCCCACTTCTGCTGTGACTCTGGGGAGCCTCGGGTCAAGCGCCTCGAGGAGGGAGGCGAGGCCTTTCTCGCGGCCGAGTACGAGCTGGCCGCCGGACCCCTCCGCCCCGCGACGGCCGGGGCTGCCGCCGCCCGGGCGCGGCCTGTGCCTTCGGCGGGGGGATGCGGTGGCCCGCGCCGGCTGGCTCCCTGCGGCCCGGGGAGCTGGCGGACGGCCTGGCGCGTCCTGGGCCGGAGCGCGGGGGAGGCCGCCGGCGGGGACGCCGGGCTGCGTCCCGGTCCCCGGGGCGCCGAGCGGGGGGCCGTGCGGGCTCGCGGTGTGCAGGCGCTGCGTGGAGCCGGGGGCCGCGCGGCCGCAGGCGTGGCGCATCCACGCGGTGCGGGGCGGCCTGCGGGAGAAGTGCTTCCCGGACGACGGTCCTGGGTCAAGGCTGGTCGGCCAGTCGCGGAGTCTGCAGCGGGGAGGCCGCGCTGCTCAGTGGCCATCAGGCCCTGGATCTGAGTAAGTCGCCCTCTCTGGGAGCTGGCCTGCCTTCCCGCACACCTGTCGAGAGGCGGGGCTGGGAGTAGAGAGCAATGAGCTTATTATACTAACCTAGTACGGGTGGGTTTTTTAATCTTTTTTTTTTTTTTTTAACTAAAGTCTATAACCAACACTAGTCTCTCTCTTTGCCGCTCCCTGGCTCCTCCCCACTCCTCCCCACTACCTGTAATTTAAAGGAAGACCAAACTCAGGTCATTGTATTTGAATCTGAATGAGGATGCTCTATTGACGGTTGTTTTGGGTGCAGAAGTGTGTGTATGTGGAGGGTGATAATGTTTTCTGAATTCACTGGTTTTGAAACAGGCTATATATAATTTAAATCATTAGTCAAGAAGACTTGTTTAATCTTTTGTTCCTTAGAAATATTATATAAGCCACATATGTCATTTTAAATTACCTGGTAGCCATATTTTATTTAATGTAATTATTTTATTTTATTTTGTGTTTTAATTTTTCTCCTTCCCCCTCTCTCCTCCCTTCTGGTAACCACTAGTCCACTGTCCATGTCCACGAGTCTCTGTTAGTTTGTCCTGTTCATTTGTTGCTTTTAGGTTTATACCCCACATATGTGATATCATGTGATTTTCAACCTTTTCTGTCTGGCTTGCTTCATTTAGTATGATTATTTCAAAGTCTATGTATGTTTTTGCAAATGGCAGTATTTTATCTCTTCTTATGGCTGAGTAATATTCCATAGTATATATGTACCACAGCTTCTTTAGCCAATCATCTATCGTAGGACATGGTAGGAACATTTTAAAACGGTGAAAAGCAGGTGAGGAATATTTTTAATCCTATTTATCCAAAATATTATTTCAACATACCTTCAATGTAAAAAAAATCCATATTTTACTTTTTTTAAAAAAGTGAAATCTTTGAAATCCATTGTGATTTTACATTTACTGCCCACCCCAATTCAGGCACCAAATTTTCATCAGAGGTACTTCCTCTCTATTAAGATTTCACAAAATTTAGAGTTGAAAAAATAGATTCACATGTTGAAGTTGTTCCAAATTAACTTAAAAGCTTTCCTCTAACCAAATAGAGTATCACTTTTTTAAGCTTACATTTCTGTAAATTAAAATTAAATAAAATCAATAAGTCAGTTATTTTGTTGAACTAGCCCTATTCATTCTACATATTATACCCCTAGAAACTTGTTTGGGGGTATCTGGAAATGTTAAATATGACCTTTGGCCAAGCAGGTTGTGCACTGTAAATATGTATGAGAGTATGTCACCTTAGAGATAGCCCTGAAGTGAAACAGCCCAACATCTAGTGAGATCGGAATGAATGGGTAAGTATTATATCTTTATAGAACACTATACAGAAAGAAAGTGAACCAACTGTATTTACATGTGGATGAATCACAATATGAAGTGAAAGAAGCCAGACTCAAAAATATTTTAGCGTGTGATTCTATTTATCTGTAAGTCTAAACAGGCGAAATTACTATAATATGTTAGAAGTAAGTCAGGGAAGTGGTTTCTTTTGAGGGAGAAAAAGAAGATGATTATTGTTAAGTATGAGAGGGACCTTTGGGGTAATAGTTATGTTTTCTGATTTAGAGGTGTCTTTATTTTATGATAGTTCATTGAACTGTATACTCGTGATTTGTAACTTTTTCATGTATGCATTAGATTTCAATTTAAAAGTTTTAAAAACAGGCTATTACAGTCAATTAATCATGAGAACTTTTATTTACTATATTCAGTATTCATTTTCCATTCAAAGATTAGAAAAGAAAGCTAAGTTTTCTTAGTTTAAAATTTTATAGAAAAACTTAATTTCATGATAAATTAACCCCCCCCAATTTTTAATATAGTAAAGATGTCACAAGTGTTTCGAATCAGAAATGCCTGTGTTTAGATCCAGGCTGACACTTACTTAAATGTGGCCCTAGTCAAGTGTGGTAATTATTAATACTGTTCCTCAAATCGTTTTATCTCTATACCTTTCCCAAACAAGGTAAGATAGTATTCCTGGCCTCATGTACTTGGGTGGAGCCACGTGAATAATTTTGGCCAATAAGTTGTTAGTGGAATTCAAAATAACTAATGAATATGTTAAAACAGAAATGTATGAAAAGATAAAGAATTCAGTAATTAACTCTGTGTGTGTGTGTGTGTGTGTGTGTGTGTGTGTGTGTGTGTGTGTGTGTATTTGGTTGTATATTATAGAACTGCAAAATATGATACCTGAGGTTGAGAATTAGATGGATTAAAAAAAATAGACTGGACATATCAGAAGTCAGATGAGAACACTTCAGGAAGAAGTCAATAGAAATATATCCAAACGAAATCACAGAGAAAAAGTATAAGCAAAGTAGAACCTAAGAGATACGTGGGATACAGACAAAAGGTCTAAAATCTATGAAATTTGAATCCTAGAAGAGGGAGAAGGGGCAAGAAACGTATTTGAAGAAAAAATGGCTGAGAATTTTCCAAAGTGATAGAGAAACTTTAATTCACTGAATCAAGAAGCTCAGTAAGCCCAACAGAATAAACACAAATACTCACCCAATGGACAAAATATATCTAAGTTATATAGTCAGGTTACTAAAAATCAAAGATAAGGAGACATTTAAAAGCAGTCATAAAAGACAGGGCATTTTCCTTCAAAGGAGCCATAATAAGACTGACAGTTGACTTTACAACAAAATAATTAAAACTGGAAGATAATGGAATAACATCTTTAAGATGCTGAAAGGGTGGGGGGCAGGAGGGGACGGATAGCCTACCTGGAATTCTTTTCTTGGCTGAAAATATCTTTCAGAAATGAAGGAAAAAACCAATATGCTTTAATCCAAAGAACTAAATAAGTAAAGCTTAAAGCTTTCTGTTGCCACCAGAATCGCACTAAACAAAGTAATAAGAGGAATTCTTCAGATAACAGAAAATGATCCAGATGTAGGCAGGGAACTAAAGGAAAGAGTGAAGACCACCTGGAAGGGTAAATATAGAAATAGGCATAAGAGAATATTGATTATTTCAAGTGACAACAATATTTTGTATTTATAACATATGTAAAAGCAAATCGTGTAGGATGAGTGAATAAAGTTAAATTGTTATGTTGTCTGTTCATTGTTTTGGGTGTGGTAAATGTACTGATTTAAAGTATACTGATAAATCAAGTTTGTATATTGTCTCTTGAGTAACCACTGAAAGGATTATAAAATATAAAATTAAAGAGCAATGGTGGAATAATAAATATTGATTAATGCAAAAAAAGTTAAAAAGAATAAAGCAGCAGGGAATAAGTGGGACAACTAAAAAATAAAAAAGCAAGCTCAGTTTGCATTAAATATAAATTATCTAAATATTCCAGGTAAAATGCAAGTGTTGACAAACTAGATTAAACAAAATACAGCTGCCTGAGATACACATGAGGTTAATGTTAGATATAAGGATACAAAAAGGTTAAAATTAATAGGATAGCAAAAGATACTATATGAAGACTGACCAGAAGAAATATGATATGGCAGAAGTACTATGGGACAAGGTAAGTCTTTAAAGCAAGGATTGTCATGAGAGATGGAGATGTTTATGATAAATAGGTCAATTCAACAGAAAATATGTAATACTAAATTTGTATGCCAAAATCAGGTACACACACACACATAGAACTAAAGATGACTAATAGAGATAATTGGACATTTTGAAGAAAACATTTAGTAAACTGATAAGGACAGGACATAGATTGGAACAATATACTTCACTTTGATTTAATTAATATATGGCAGCACATACAACTGCTGCAGAATATACCATCTATTTATGTTCACATGATAATAAGCAGTGGGCTGGATATGGTCTGCGTTTGTATTTGCAACCCCTGGGTCAGGCCATAAAACAAGTTGAAACTAATATTAAAAGACTGAAAACAGACAATATATGTTTTTTGAACACTGTGGACTTAAACTAAAATTCAGTAGCAAATAACTAAAATATCTTCAGATTCTGGGAAAATATGGCAGAGTGAGAGATGTCCTCAGATCTCTCCTCTTGAAATAACAATAAGCTGAACATCTAAAACTGAACAAAAAATATCCAAAATGCACACCAGCATGTCTGAGCATGGGATCTGTGCATAAGAGCTGTCACAGGTCAGAGCCTTGGGTGTCGGGCAGTGGACTGAGACCAATAAGGAAGCTGCCTCTCACATCCACTGGAGCTCCTTGCAGGAGGATGGTGCAGCGACTTCCCTGATCAGCCCTGCCTGGAAGTGCTGAGACATTTCTACACAGCTGGCAGCAGGGCTTAGTCATCAGGGAAGAAAGAGAAATGGGATGGGACAGCAGAGAACAGTTGATTTCTACCGGCCCTGGTTGCAAAACTGAAGCTGAGCTACAGCCCCCAACTGCCAACCCTCTCCTCATACCCTCTGAGACCAATCACCACGGAACCCCAGGGGAATCTGAGCAAATGCTACCAAAACTGTTGCTAGTACTGACGGACTGAAACTGAGAGTAGCGAGTGTGATTAAAATCTACAAGAAAATAAAAGACATTGGGCTTTATATAAAGCAGGGATCCAAGAGGCGTCTAACCAAAAGAAACCAAAAGAAAAATGCCTTCTTTGCAGCAGGCTGAAGAGAGAACTTTATATAATAAATCTTTTTGGAAAAACAACAGAATACACTTCCATTAATGCCCATTAAACACCATGAACAATCAAGGTGACACGTCATCTCAAAAAGAAAGAGAGAAATCTCCAGAAAATGAGCTTACAGACATAGAAATATGCAACCTAAGTAACAGAATTTAGGATGGTACTTCTGAAAGAACTCAGTGAGTTCTGAAACAATTCATATCAACAATTTCAGAAATTGCAGAAACAGCTAGATGAGCAGAGCAAGGAGATTGAAACCCTCAAAAAGAACCAAATAGAACTTCTAGAGATAAAACACACACACACACACACACACACTATAAGAGTTGAAAAATGAAATAGCAAGCTTGGGTTGACCAAATAGAGGAAAGGATCAGTGGTATCAAATACAGAAATCGCAAAATAAATCAGAATGAAGAAGAAGAAACCGAAGAATGAAAAATAATGAACAAGAAATACAAGAACTAGCTGATACCATCAGGAGAGGAAACATTAGAATAATGGGCATTACTGAAGGAGAGGAAAAGGAGCAGAGATTAGAAAGCATTTTCAGACAAATAGTGGATGAAAAGTTCTCAAATCTAAGGAATAAGTTGGAACTTAGAATTCAAGAAGTCAACAGAACACCCAATTATCTCAACACAATAAGGCCTTCACCAAGACATATTGTATTAACGTTATCTAAAATCAATTACAAAGATAGAATTCTCAGGGCAGCCCAGGAGAAGAAAATGGTAACATATAAAGGAAAACCCATTAGATTATCCTCGGACTTCTCAGTGCAAACCTTATAAGCCAGAAATGAATGGAATCAAATTTTAAACTATTAGGTGAATAATAGTATCCTATAATAATGTATCCAGCTAAGCTCTGCTTTAGATATGAAAGAGAAATTAAAACTTTTTCAGACATACAACAATTTGAGAGAATTCTCCACTATGAGGCCTACACTGCAGGAAATTCTGAAAGGGGTCGTCTCACCTAAAACAAAATAACAACAGCAAAAATATATAATTAGGAGTAAAGTGACTATCAGGCAAATAGAAGCAGAGGAGTGCAACCCTTACTAAGAACAGGGCATGATAAGCTTAAATAATAATAAGAGAATTGCTTTAGCAAGATAGTAATGAACGTTCAGATACATAGAAACAAATTGAGAGAACAATGACTAAAAAGGGGAGGATTCAAAGATCCAAATTCACAAAGGGAGATAAGACACGTGCAGAAGAAAAGGGATGAGTGTATATATACAACTATCCTCTAGTGGTAACTACACACCATAGAGTCAGAAAACAAGAAGAATCAGAGGCAAAACCCACAAAAATTAACCAAAATAAGAAAACAGAAACAGAAGGACAAGGAAGCAATGGAAACACCGAGCTACCAGAAAGCAAAGGATAAAATGGTTATAAGAAGACCTCATGTTTCAATGATCACCCTAAATGTAAATGGACTGAACTCACCAATAAAAAGGCACAGAATTGCAGAATGGATCAAAAAAACAAAACAAAACCATATGCTACCTCCAGGATTCACATCTCAGCTCCAAAGAAAATTATAGACTCATTGAAAGAGTGGAAAATGATATTTCAAGCAAATGGCATTCAGAGAAAAGCAGGAGTAGTGTTACTAATATCAGATAAAATAGACTTCAAAATAAAAAAGGTAAAGAAAGATATTGAAGGGCACTTCATAATGATAAAGGGAATCATGCACCAAGAAGACATAACACTTATTAAAGTCTATGCTCTCAATTAGGAAGCCCTGAAATATGTAAAGCAATTGTTAATGACTAAAGGGAGAAACAGACCAAAACACTATCAGAGAAGGGGCTTAAATACCCCACTGTCAGATATGGACAGATCTTCGAAGCAGAAAATCAATAAGGAAATAACATCCTTAAATGACACATTAGACCAACTGGACATAATTGACATTTACAGAGCTTCTCATCCCAAAACAGCGGCTTATACATTCTTCTCTAGTGCACATGGAACATTCTCAAGAATCGACCACATACTGGGACACAGAAATAGCCTCAACAAATATAAGAGGATTAAAATCATACCAACCATATTCTCTGATCATAATGCTTTGAAACTAGAGATCAACTGCAAAAAGGAATTAGGAAGAACCACAAATTTATGGAGATTAAACAACCTACTACTGAAGAATAACTGGGTCAGAGAAGAAATAAAAAGAAAGATCAAGAGATATATAGAGAAGAAAGATAATGATAGTACAATATATCATAACTTCGGAACATGGCAAAAGCGGTCATAAGAGGAAAGTTCATATTATTGCAGGCCTATCTCTAAAAACAAGAATGAGCCCCAATAAACTAATGCTTCATCTTAAAAAAGTAGAAAAAGAAGAACAAATGAAGCCTAAGTCAGCAGAAGGAAAGGAAGAATCAAAATTAGAGCATAAATAAATGAAATTGAAAACCAAACAAAAAAAAATAGAACAAATAAATGCAACAAAGAACTGGTTCTTTGAATAGGTTAATAAAATTGACAAATTCCTGGCCAGACTCACTAAAGAAAAAAGAGAAAGAACACAAATAAACAAAATCAGTGATGAAAGAGAGGAAATTATGACTGACATCACAGAAATACATAAGATCATGCAAAAATACTAGGAAAAATATATAACACCAAATTTAATAACCTAGAAGAAATGGACCAGTACTTAGAAAAATATAATCTTCATAGACCGAATCAAGATCTGGAAAATCTAAATAGACCAATCAGCAGTATGAAAATTGAAACAACCATCAAAACCCTACCAAAAAGTAAAAGTCCAGGACCAGATGGCTTCACTAGTGAATTCTACCAAACATTCAAAGAATATTTAATACCCATTCTTCTCAAAATCTTCTAAATAATCAAAGAGGAGCCAATACTTCCTACTCATTTTGTGAGGCCAATATTACCTTGACACCAAAACCTGGTAAAGATAACACAGAAAAAGAAAAATACAGACCAATATCTCTTATAAACACAGATGCAAAAATCCTAAACAAGATACTAGCGAACTGAATACAGCAACATATTAAAAAGATTGTACATCACGATCAATTGGGTTTCATTCCAGGGGCACTGTGATGGTTCAACATATGCAAATCGATTAATGTGATATACCACATAAACAAATTTAAAAATAAGAATCATATGATCGTATCAATAGATACAGAAAAAGCCTTAAACAAGATACAGCATTTTTTTATGATCAAACATTTAACAATGATCAAACATTTACCAATTTAACAAAATTGGTATAGAAGGAAAGTACCTTAACATAATAAACGTCATCTATGACAAACCCTCAGTCAACATTATACTTAATGGTGAAAAACTAAAAACCTTCCCTCTAAGATCAGGAACAAGGTAAGGCTGTCCACTATTGCCACTGCTATTCAATATAACATTGGAAGTCCTAATAAGTGCAATCAGGCAAGAGAAAGATATAAAAGACATCCAAATAGGAAACACTATTTGCAGATGACATGATTCTCTACATAGAAAACTCTAAAGACTCCACAAGAACACTACTAGAAACAATGAGCAAATACAGTAAAGTTTCTGGATATAAAATTAACGTTCAGAAATCCATAGTGTCCCTATAATAATGAAACATCAGAAAAAGAAGTGGAAAAAAAATTCCTTTTGCAATTGCAACAAAAAGAATAAAATACCTAGGAATAAATTTAACGAAACATGTAAAGACCTATATAAAGAAAACTATAAGACCCTATTAAAAGAAATTGAAGAAGATACAAAGAAATGGAAAGATAGTCATGTTATTGGATTGAAAGAACCAACATAGTTAAAAGGAGCTTATTAGCTAAAGCATTATACAGGTTTAATGCAATCTCCATCAAAATCTCATCAGCATTTTTAAAAGAAATAGAGCAAAAAATGATCAGTTTTGTATGGAAGCACAAAAGACCCTGAATTGCCAAATTCATCCTGAGAAAAAAGAATGAGGTCGGAGGCCACTCTGCCCAACTTCAAATTATATTACAAAGCGACAGTCATCAAAACAGCATGGTATTGGCAGCAAAACAGACACACTGTCCCATGGAACAGAATTGAGACTCCGGAAGTAAACCCATATTTATACGGGCAAATAAATTTTGACAAAAAAAGCCAAAAATGTACAGTTGAAAAAGGAATAAATGGTGCTGGGAAAATTGGAAAGCCACCTGCAAAAGAATGAATTTAGACTATTGTCTATCACCACACACCAAAATTAACTTAAAATGGATTAAGGATCTGAATATAAGACCTGAAACAATAAAATGCATAGAAGACAACATAGGAACGAAACTCAAGGACCTTGGACTTAATGAGGATTTTATGAATTTGACCTCAAAGGCTATATGTCAAAGTAAAAAGCTTCTGCTCAGCAAAACAAATTGTCAACAAGGTAAAGAGACAACTATCTGAATGGGAAAATATATTTGCAAGCAACACCTCCGATAAGGGCCTAATATCTCATACGACTCAATAACAACAAAAAACCCAATCAAAAAATGGGCAGAGGACCTGAACAGACACTTCTCCCTAGAGGACATACAAATGGCAAAGAAATATATGAAAAAATGCTCAACATTGTTAGCCATTAGAGAAATGCAAATTAAAACCACAATGAGATACCATCTCACACCTGTTAGGATGGCTATAATCAACAGGACCAGTAATAACAAATTTTGGAGAGGATGTAGAGAAAAAGGAACCCTCATACACTGCTGGTGTGACTGCAAATTTGTACAGCCACTATGGAAAACAGTATGGAAGTTCCTCAAAAAACTAAGAATTGATCTACCATATGATTCAGCAATCCCACTAGTGTGTATTTACCCCTAAAACTTGAAAATCCATATCCAGAAAGATATTTGCACACCGATGTTCATAGCAGCATTATTCACAGTGGCCAGGACATGGAAGCAACCAAAGTGTCCTATGATAGATGATTGGTTAAAGAATCTGTGGTACATATATACAATGGAATATTAGCCATAAGAAGAGATGAAATACTGCCATTTGTGACAACATGAAAAGACCTTGAGATAATCATGCTAAGCAAAATAAGCCAGACCGAAAAAGCAGAAAAATCACATGATATCACTTAGATGTGGGATATAAACCTAAAAGCAACAAATGAGCAGGACAATCAAAAAGAGACTCATGGACATGGACTATAGACTAGTGCTTACTAGAGGACTATAGACTAGTGGTTACTGGTAGGATTGGGGAGGAGGAGTGAGGTAGATGGGGTAAAAGGGAGATAGGGAGAGGGCGAAGTGGGTAAAGGGGATCAAATATATGGTAGCTGAAGGAAACTGGAGTTTGAGTGCTAATCACACAATAGAATATATAGATTTCAAGTTATAATGTACACCCAATAATTATGTAATTGTATTAACCAATGTTACCTCAATAAACTTAATAAAAAAAGAGAATATCTTTAAGTATTTGGAAATTAAGCAATAAATTTTTATGTATCTTATAGGTCAAATCAGAAATCACAAAGAAAATTAGAAAATATTTTAGCTGAATGATAATGAAAATGGAAATATCAAAACTTATGGGATGCCACTGCAACCGTGCTTAGAAATTTATTGCTTTAAATGTCTATACTAGAGAAGAACAGTTGAAAATTGGTGATCTCCAGGCTTCTATTTTAGGATGCTCGAAGAAGAAAAGAGACTAGAATACAAAAGAATTGGAAAGAAAGATAAAATGGTAAGAGGAAACGTCAATGACGAGAAAGGAAAAATATAGGCCAGTATTTTTTATGAGCATAGATAGAAAAATCTTGAACAAAATATTAACAAATTGAATTCAATGAATCACAGAGTAACATCATGATCAAGGGGAATATTATTTTGTTTAACCCTTGTAAATCAACCAATGTAATTCACCGCATCTACAGAATACGAGAGGAAAACCTCATGACTCTAGTGTCTCAGGAAACTAGGAATAAAAGGGAACTTAATAAAAGAGTATCTACAAAAATCTATAGCAACCATCATAAGTAATGACAAAATGTGGAATGTTTCTCACTGAAAGTAAAGGTGACAAGGATGTTCACTGTCATCACTGCCATTTGGGGTTATACTGAAGATCCTAGGTAGCATAAAAAGAAAGTAAAAAGGTATCAAGATTGGGAAAATAAATAAAACTGGTATTTATATGACATGGAGTACACAGAAAATTGAGAAGAATATTGAACTATTAGAAGTTGTAAGTAAATTAGCAAGATTGTCAATATAAGGTCAATATAGAAAGATCATTGATAACTGTACATTTAGTAAAGGAGAAATAGGAAAGATTTCAAAACAATCTATGTATGTAACAAAAAAAAAAGTTCCTTAGAATGAATGCTGAAATATCTGAAAGATGTTCAAGACCCTCTACATCAAAAATAAAAAAAAAAAACATTTCTGGGAGAAATTAGATAAATAAGTGGAAAGATATATATATTATGGATTGCAAAATTTTGTATCAATAAGATGTCAGTTCTCTGAATACTGAAGTATAGATTCAGTGCAAACTCAAGTTAAAATCTCAGCCAGTAGTTTTAGTGGAAATTGATAAATGGCCAAGGCCAATCTGAAGAAAAATAACAAACATAGAAAATTTACATTATAAGATATCAAGACTTACTATAATCCTGCTGTAATTAGAGCAGATTTGTGTTGGCCCAAGGATAGATACCCCAAAACTGACTGGGTCACATGTATAGTGACTTGGTTTCCTACAAAAATGCCAATAGAATTCAGTGGGGGAAAAAAGTCTTAAAGTCTCTTATCTGTATGGAAGAAAATGAACCTGCCTATCTCATATCATATGTTGAAATTATAATCAGATATCTCAAAGAAATCATAGGAGAATATTTTTATGAAATTGGGGTAAACATAACCATAAATAAAAAATAAAAAATAAATATATTGGATTTAATTAAAATTAAGAACATCTGTTTCTCAGAGACACCCAAAAGAGTGGAAAGGTGATGTGTGTTTGTAATATGTGTCTTACTGAGGGTACAAATCCAGAATATTGAAAGAATGTCTATAGTTAAAAAACAAAAGTCTGTCTAAATGATAGGCAAAGACTTGAACTAGATCTCAGAATGGGTGATAAACATGAAAGGGTGACCAACATGGCGATCAAATGCAAACAAACTAAAATAAGATACTACTACATAACCTCCAGAATGGTTAAAAGGAAAAAGATTGACAATACCTAGTTTTGGCAAGTATTTGAAGCAATTGGAACTTTTACATTGCTGGTGGAAATATAAATTGATACGAATTAAATATGTTTGGGAGTTATCTACTAAAGTGAAAAATATATAACCTCTGGCACAGTATTTCCCCTTCTGAGTATATGCCAAGTAAAAATGAATGTTATATCCAACAACAGACATATACAGGAAGTCCTTAAATAACATCGTTTCATTCAAAGTTGTTTTGTTTAAATGATGAGATGCCATAGGAACTCAACTCTTGTTTTATCAATTAGCCTGTGGTAAAATTGTTTTTTTTATATGTCATTTTGCCACAGTTCCAAGAATATGTTGACATTAAGTGGGGACTTACTGTGCAAGAAAGTTCATAACTTCATTTATATATGACAAAAGCATTTGGGAAACAGCCCACCAGTAGAATGAATAAATAAGCCATACACTATAATATTACAAAGCAGTTTTTTTAAAATTCTACTGAGACATTCAGCAATATGGCTGAATCTCACAAAATGATATTGAGTCCAAGACAAAAGAGTGCATTCCATTTATATAATTCCATTTATAAGAAGTTCAAAAATAGGCCAAGGTAACCTGTAGTAATAGAGGCCACAATGGTAGTTACTTCAGGGGAGGTTCACTAACTGAGAAAGTGCACAAAGGAGCTGCTTTGGGTCCTGGAATGACCTGGGTGGTAATTACACAGATGTATGTATGTAAAAGTTTAGGACATACACTTAAGACTTGTGGACTTGTAAGTCCAGCATCAATTGGAACAAATAACCTCTGAGGAGTATTACCATTTATTCTTTCTAATCACAGGGAACACTACCCAGTTGTTATTGCTTTATGTGTCAATTCACTCAGCTCTTTTAAAATAACACTTATACAGTTCTTCAATTCTCACCTCTGCCCACTCATTTGGCAGATTTTACAGCAGTGACCCTGGCTTCCGGCATGACAATGGCTCTGAGTTGGAACTGGAGGAGAACATTCATCCCTGAGCACAAACACGGGATGGACTTTTACCCCTCAATGACCCTGTTCCCAGATTGTCCTCAGTTTACTTCTTCCCTATGCAAGTGCTAATTGGTGAACCCGAAATGTGGTGTCAGTTTTTTGGAAGGTGCACATGTGCATTTTTCTTCTATATGTTTAAGACTTTTCCATTTATTTTTGAGTGATTTCTCAATAAACTGTCTTAATTTTATTAAGCTTAAGGCTTAATGCTTAGAAGATTTATAGAGATATACATTGTATAGAGATGTGGAATGCTCTGTCAGCATCTGAGAGATTACCTGTAGATCTTCTTCTATCTGTTAATGAATTGCATTCAAAGAGATGTATAGAGATAAACACTTCAGATAACTGAAGTGTTTAAAAGATTAAATTATGAAGTGCTGCCTTCATAAATGGATTGCCAAATGGTGGAAATCATATATTTAGTATATAATGACATATTAAAAAGACAAATATCATGAGAAGAATCTAACAGAATTCTACAAATACCTTCCAAGCAATGAAATGCTCAATTTAAAATCATATGCTTATGAATTGACATGTATTTCATAGTACATATGTATATTTTCAAAGGTGAGATATGCAGAATCTCATTACAAATCATAATCAACAGATGAACATCATTGATTTTTTATTGAAGTATAATGACATATAGCAGTTTAATGTTTAATGATTCAATATTTGTATATATTGCAAAATGATAACCATAATGACTCTAGTTAACATCTGTCAGCATACAGTTACAAAATTTTTTTTATGTAATGAGAACTTTTTTCTCGTGATGAGAACTTTTCAGATCTGTTCTCTTAACATTTAAATATACAACACAATATTTTTAACTGCAGTCACTAGGCTGTATATTTTGTGCCTATAACTTAATTTATTTTATAAATGCATGTTTGTATCATTTGACCCACTTCACTCATTCCTCCCACTCCCCACTCCAGCAACCACTAATCTGTTCTCTATTTCTGAGTTAGTTTTTTGTTTTGTTTTGTTTTTAGATTTTACTTATATAAGTGAGATCATATGGTATTTGTCTTCTTTGTCTGACCTATTTCAGTTAATATAATGTCTTCAAGGTCATGCGTGTTGTTGCAAATGGCAAGATTTCCTTCTTTTTATGGCTGCATAACATTCCATTGTGTATGTGTACAGTTTCTTTATTTATTCACCCATCAATAGATATTTGGTGGTGAATATCTTTTCAAGTTAGTATTTTCATTTTATTTGGATAAATAACCAGAAATGGAATTACTGGATCATACAGTAGTTTTGTTTTAATTTTTTAAAGAAACCTCCATACTGATTTTCATAATGGCTGTACCAATTTACATTCCCACCAACAGTGTACAGGGGTTCTCTTTTCTCCACATCTTCACCAGCACTTGATATTTTTTGCCTTTTTGATAGTAGCCATTTTAATAGGTGCAAGGTGATATCTCTTTGTTTTGATTTGCAATTACCTAATGGATGTGATGCCAAGCAGTTTTCCATGTGCCTGTTGGCCATCTGTATGTCTTCTTTGGGAAAAAAATATCGATTTAGATCCTTCACCTATTCTTAAATTAAATAGTTGTTTTTTTTGTTTGTTTGTTTTTTTTTTTTTGCTGTTGAGTTGTATGAGTTCCATATATATTTGGGATATTAACCTCTTATTGGATATGTGGTTTGCAAATATTTTCTCCTATTCCAAAAGTTGCCTTTCTGTTTTATTGATGGTTTTCTTTGCTGAGCAGAAGCTTTTCAGTTTGATGTGATCTCACTTATTTGTTTTTGCTTTTGTTGCTATTGCTTTTGATGTCAAATTCAAAAATTCATCTCCAAGAGCTTACTGCCTATGTTTTCTTCTAGGAGTTTTATGGGTTCAAGTGTTATATTCAAGTATTTAGTCCATTTAGAGTTATTTTTTTATGTATGTTATAAGATAGTGGTTCACTTTCATTTTGTTTCATGTGGCTGTCCAGTTTTCCCAACACTATTTTTTCTTAAGATTGCTTTGGCTATTTAGAGTCTTTTGTGGTTCCTTGCAAATTTTAGGATTATTTGTTCTATTTATGTGAAAAATGTTATTGGAATTTTGATAGAGATTACACTGAATCTGAAAATTGCTTAGTGTAGTATGGACATTTTAACAATATTCTTCCAATTTGTGATCATGAAAACCTTTCCATTTGTGTCTTGTTCAACTTCTTTCATCAATATATTATAGTTTTCAGTATACAGGTCTTTTACCTCCTTTATTAAATTTATTCCTAAATATTTTATTGTTTCTCATGCAATTACAAATGGGATCGTTTTCTTAATCTCTCTTCTAATAGTTTATTATTAGTGTCTAGAAATATTACAGATTTTTATATATTGTTATTGTATCCTGCAACTTTACTGAATTTGATTATTCTAACAATTTTTTTGGTAGTCTTTAGGGTTTTAAAAAATACATAACACAATGTCAAATAGTGACAATTTTGCCTCTTCCTCTCTGATTCATATGCCTTTTTTTTCCTTGCCTAATTTCTCTGGCTAGGACTTCCAGTACAATGTTAAATGAAAGTAGCAAGAGTGGGCATCTTTGTTTTGTTTTTCATCTTAGAGCAAAAGTTTTCAGCTTTTCACTAAGTATGATTTGGTTGTGGACTTGTTGTATATGCCTTTTAATGTTGAGGTAATTTCCTCTATATCTGCTTTGTTGAGCATTTTATTATAAATGGATGTTGAATTTTGTCAAATGCTATTGAGATTATCATATGATTTTTACCCTTCGTTTAGTTAATATGGTGTATCATATTGATTGATTTGCATCCCACTCAATCATGGTATATGATCCTTTTAATGTATTGTTGAATTTGGTTCACTAAAATTTTATTGAAGATATTGCATCTATGTTCATTAGAGATATTGACCTATAATTTTCTTGTGGTGTCCTTGTCTAGTTTTGGCATCAGGGTAATGCTAAATTTATAAAATGAGTTTGGAATCTTTTTATCTTCACTGTTTTAGAAGAGTTGGAGAAGGATAGATATTAAGTCTTTTTGAATGTTTGGTAGAATTCACCAGGGAAGCTGTCTGTCCTGGACTTTTGTTTGTTGGGGAGTTTTCATTACTGATTCATTCTCCTTATAGTTATTGGCCTGATCAGGTTTTCTATATCAAGATTTAGTCTTGGTAAGTTGTATGTTTTTATTCATTTCTTCTAGGTTATCCAACTTACTGGTATATATTTATTCATTGTACTCTCGTAGGATCCTTGGTATTTCTGTAGTATTATTTGTGACATTTCTAGTATCATTTGTAACATTTCTTTCATTTCTGATTTTATTTATATGAGTTTCTTTTTTCCTTGGTGAATGTAGCTAAAGGTTTGTCGCTTTTATTTTATTTTATTTTTTAAAGAATCAGCTCTTAGCTTCATTGATCTTTTCTATTGTGTTTTTGTCTTTATTTCATTGATTTCTGCTCTGGCCTTTATTTTTTTTCTTCCTTCTGCTTACTTGGGGTTTCATTTGTTCTTATTTTTCTATTTCCTAGAGGTGTAAAGTAAGGTTGATTTTTTGAGATGTTTCTTGTTTCTTGATGTAGAACATCTACCGTTATATTTCTTCTATAGCAGCTTGTGCTGCATCCCATAAGTTTTGAAATGTTGTATTTTTATTTGTCTCAAGGTATTTTTTAATTTCTCTTTTGATTTCTTCTTTCAGCCATTGGTAGTTTAGTAGCATATTATTTAATTGGCTCATTTTTGTGTATTTTCCAGTTTTTGACTTGTAACTGATTTCTAGTTTCAGACTATTATGGCCAAAAAGATGCTTACTGTGACTTTGTTCTTCTTAAATTTATTGAGACTTGTTTTGTGTTCTAACATATGATCTATCCTGGAGAATGTTTCATGAGCAATTGAGAAAAAATGTGTATTTTGTCTGTTATGGATAGACTGTTCTGTATAGAGCTATTAAGTTAGTCTGATATATGTGTTGTTTAAGGTTAATGTTTTCTTATTGATTTTCTGTCTGGATTATATATGCATGGATAAAAGTGGGATATTAAAGTTCCTCTCCTATTATTGCAGTGATATTTCTCTTTTTAGGTCTATTAATATTTATGTTATATATTTAGGTGCTCCTACATTGGGTGCATAACAAATATATCCTCTTGTTGGATCAACCTCTTTATCATTATTTAATCCCTTCTTTGTCTCTTATTAGAGCCTTTTTTTTTAAAAAAAGTCTATTTTGTCTGATATAATTATAGCTACTTAGCTTTCATTTAGCTTCCATTTGCATGGAATATGTTTTCCATTTCTTCATTTTCAGTCCTTGTGTCTTTCCACACAGAGAAGCTGTGTAAAATATATGTATCAAACTAGTAAACTCTAAATAGTATTGGAGGAAGAAATTATTTATTTTGCCATTATGTTTATTGTCTAACTTAATATTTTTAATGAGTTAAACATAAGTTGTTTAGGCCAAGTCTCCAGTTAGATCTAGGTAAGAAACACAAATTTAGATGTGTTTGAAAGGCTGAATAATATGCCTTATATATATATGTGTGTGTGTGTGTGTGTGTGTGTGTGTGTGTGTGTGTGTACACACACACACACACACACATATATAGATGTATATATGAGCATATATATATATATATATATATATATATATATATATGAGCAAAATAACAGAATTGTATAAATTTGTGAGTAAAAGGGAAATGTTTAAAATTGTAGTTTAAATAGGATGGTCATATCATGATTAACAACAGGTCCCTAATATGCATGGAGCATATAAATGGTGTTAGTAAAAGGTGTTATTAAGTCTTTTGTATGTGTTTTCAAGTAATTTAAGTCTTTGTATTGGAAAGGTCTAATATTTCTTCCTCTGCTGACACAAAATAAGCTTTGCTAACCTGATAATGATAGCTTACATTGTCCTTGAAGAAGATTAAGAAGCCAAGGAATAGAAGTTGTAGCTTTTTTCACAAATCTTTGATTTGAAACCCCTGTAAGAGATTTTAATGTTTTAAAGAACTTGTGATGAAATTAATACCTATAGTCTGCTGTATTAGATAAAAATTAAAAATAGTTTTTCTCCTGCGCTATTACTTTTTATCATCTTTATTTTAGAAGCATTGAAGAGGCACTAATCATAGTTAATAGACAAGATGGGTGTTGCCTGCCTTTCCTCCTTCCTTTATTCCTTCATCTTATCCAACCATCAAAATATTTTCAGATTATATTGAGTGTTAAGTTGAATTTGGGGATGAACTGAAGGAAAGGAGGGTTTATTGAACCAAGTCTAGAAATCTCTTTTGTTGCTTGCTTGCCTCACTAAAAACATTTTCTACTCCATTTTCTAATGAATTTTTCCTATCCCTGGATCTGTTATTCTTCTAAGGTAATTTCTGTGTGTAATGATTGAAGCTTAATTGTTGTGAATTAAGTCTAGTGTTTCTGACTGATAGTAGACCTACATTGCCCTTGGCAGTGTGTTCTTAAAAAAAAAGACAGTTAATTACTAAAAAGTTACATTGCTATTTGTAACTGTTAGGGAGGCAGCAAATAAATCTTTAGCCTTTGGGATTTTGGTCATATCTTTAGAGTTTATCGCAAATCTGTGGACCTCAATTTTTGATAAATGCTTAGTGAAGAACATCTTTATCAGAAACATAAATCACTTTAAGATAGTAAAGGATGGAAATTTGTTTTTGTGTTCATATTATTACTAAAGGATTAAGGAAGAAGTAACATTGGAGGGGAGTGTAAAGTTGGCCAACTAAAGTTAAGAGGACATGAAAGCACTTGTAGAACCAATGTTAGGATTCCAGTTGGGGGACTATTTTAGCATGTGTTTCTCCAGGTAAAACTATTTTTTTAAGCAGTCAGTTGTAGCTGATACTGATTCAAAGCTTTTAGAGCAAATGTAGACAAGCCAGTGGTAACAAAATATTTGCCCATACACAGAAATATAAATAGGCACATGGTAATTTTGATCTTACCCAAAGAGGAAACCTGTAGAATTAAAAACTCTTTAAAAGTTAGTTAATTAATAAACATTTATGGATACAATGTAAAAAAATGCAAATATTGCTTGATAATGTATGTACTTCTGTGAAAAACTTCAAACTGTGAAGAGCTTTGTATATATAAGATGGTATTATTCTCTTAAAACTTTTGATAAGCAGACAGAGCAGATTTACAAGCTACTGAAGCTTCAGAGTCAGGGCCCCTTACCTGTGTAATGCCTAGGAAGGGCCCTGGTAACTTCTTATTCATAATTAAGTACTTTTTCTTAAAAAGGACATTCCAATTGTATAAGCTTCAGGTTGCACAAAAGCTAGATCACACTGTTATAAGGATATCCACATGCAAAAGAATAAAACTGCACCCCTTACACCACTCACAAAAATTTACTTGACATGATTTAAAGACATAAGTACAAAACTCCTAGAAGAAAACATAGGAAAAAGGCTCGTTGACACTAGTTTTGGTAATGGTTTTTTTGGATAAGATGCCCAAAGCACAGGCAGCAAAAGATAAAGTAAACATGTGGGACTACATTAAACTAAAAATTTTTTCACAGCAAAGGACAAAATCAATTGAAAAGATACACTATAGAAAGCTGGGAGAAAATGAGGGAAAATATTTGCAAACCATATATCTGATAATGGGCTCATATTCAAAATATATAAAGAACTCATACAACTCAATAGCAAAAAATTAAGTAATGAGATTAAAAAATGGACAAAGGACCCAAATAGACATTTTTCCAAAGGAGATGTACATAAGGCCAATAAATGGCGTGGAAAGATGCTCAACATCCTTGATTATCTGGGAAGTGCAAGTCAAAACCATAATGAGATATATCTTTGTACCTGTTAGGATGGCTAATATCAAATAGCCAATAAATCACAAATGTTGGCAAAGATGTAGAGGAAAGGAAACCCTTGTACACTGCTGGTGGAAATGTACTTGGTACAGTCATTATGGAAAACAATATAGAGGTTCCTCCAAAAATTAAAAATAGAACTACCATATAATCCAACAATCCCACTTTATCCAAAGAAAGCGAAATCAGTATCTTGAACTGATATCTGTATTCCCATGTTCACTGCAGCATTTTTCACAATAGCCAAGATGTGGACACAACCTGAGTGTCTGTGGATGGATGAAAGGATAAAGAAAGTGTGGTGCACACACACACAGAGGAATATTATTCATTCTTAAAAAAGAAGAAAATACTGCTGTCATTTGCAACAATGTGGATAACCTTGGAGGGCATTTTGCTGAGTGAAATAAGATGGACAGAGAAGATGGATACTATATGTTAATATTATATGTGGAATCTAAAAATGGATTTTATAGAAACAGAAACTAGACTGGCAGTTGCCAGAGCCTGATGTGGGGAGAAGAATGAAAAGGTGTTGGTCAAAGGAAACAAACTTTTAGTTATAAGAAGAGTACGTTCTGAGAACCTCAGGTATACAGCGTATACAGCGTATACAGCGTATACAGGCTATAGTTAATAGTACAGGTGTCATGTACTTGAAATTTGCTAGTAGATCTTAAGCATTCTCACCACATACAAGGGAGTTAACTATGTGAGGTTGTAGATGTGTTACTTATTTTGATCATGACAATCATTTCATAGTAGATATGTGTATCAAATCATCATGTCAGAGACTACACTTTTTACACATTTATATTTGTCAGTTATTCCTCAATAAATTTGGATAAGAAACAGAGTTTAGCTAACATCTGGAAGAAGTTAAATTTTTAGTTGTGGGCTCCATGACAGTATGTTTTCTCTAACTCCCCAAACCTGTCAATCCTGATACACTTCAATGAGGTAAACAAGTGAACTGTATAATGCACACGACTCATTGTAACTGTTGATATGAGCAAAGTTACAGGTCAGCATATATCAGGTAACTTAAAATTTTCTTGTTCATTATGTGATTTATTTGTCTGAAGTGCTCTGAAACTAATAAAATTTCTTCTAAAAAATGTAAATAAACAAATTGTAATATTTTGTACAATGGAATGCTGCTTGGCAATAGAAAAGAATGAAGTGTTGATCTATGCAACAATGTGGATGAATCTCAAAAGCATCACATTAAGTGAAGGAAGGCACACAAAACATACATGTGTGATTTCATTTATATGAAATTCTCAAAAAGGCAAAACTATAGTGATAGATCAGTGGTCCCTAGACTTAGAGAAAGGAGGAGATTGACCTTATAGGTTGTGAGAGGCCTTTTCGCAGTGATAGAAATGTGCTATAGCACAGGCATCCCCAACCCCCAGGCTGTGAGCCAGTACTGGTACTGGTCCGCGGCCTTTTCAGAAACAGGCCGCACAGCAGGAGGTGAGCAAGCGAAGCTTCATCTGTGTTTGCAGTCGCTCCCACAGAGCTAGCTAGCATCATTGCCTCAGCTCAGCCTGAGATCATCAGATATTAGATTCTCGTAGGTGCACCAATTCCTGGTGCCACAAAGGGTGGGGACCGCTGCTATATTGTGATGTGGTTGTAGTTACACAACTGTATACATTTGTCAGAACTCTCCATAGTATACATTTACAATTGATGGATTTTATTATATATATATTATACTTTAATAAAAAATGAGACAGAAAGTAAAATCCATAAGTTCACAACTGAAGCGAATGGGGAACGTTTATGGGGTTAGAGCATCACATTTTTTGAATGTGTGAGTGGAGGAAAGAGCAGAGGACTTTACATTCCAAATGAGAGTTGAACTCGGGTCATAATACATACTCCAGAGAGGATTTGATTTAGGCTTTAAGGATAGGAGTAAGAAATGAGACGTACTTCGCAGTGCCAGTTCACTCTGCTATGCAGAGCTGTATTGGAATAAAATCATGGGCTCCTCCTCCAAAGAATTTGGACAAACTGCCTGGGAAAAGTATGGCTGCCAATGCATGTGGTGGTTCCCCTGAGTAAACCCCTCTCTATCCTGGTATAAGGGGCTACCAGCAAAGGCCTAGCCCTCCTGCCACACATCTGAAAATGAAATCTCCCAAATAGGTCTCACCCGTGTAGACAAAGGACCCATAAGTCTTCCATTTAACAATGGAATCTGAGGACAAAATTTTTGAGTTAGTATCAGAAAACCTGCTGGAAATAGTTTATCTTTTTTAACTATAAAAAAGGAACCAGGGATCAACAAGAAAAAGTCTAATAGCACAGAAGAAAAAGATAACAACTGACCCTAATGGAAATATAAGACATGATCTAAGAAAACAAACCAACCATGATATTTTTATTAATTTGAGAAAATATAGCATCCATAAAACAAAAACAAAATGCTATTGGAAAATACGGCTCCACATTGCATTTTGTTAATTTCTGTTATGGCACTTCATATATTATACTTTATGCCGTGGTTATTTCTCATCCTATCTGTCTTCTCTCATGAGACTGTGCTTCTTAAAGATGAGAACCTGGTAGTGACCTGTGATTACTGAGTGAATTTAAAGTTGGTAGACAGCCAGTTCTTTCTTAGCCTGCTCCTGGGATCTGCTTTGGGCTCAGATTCCAGGTACGGTGATTCCTGTGTTCCGATTGTAGATTCTATTAATGAGACATTCAAGTTTGCTCTGTTTCTGAGATGGCAGAGCTAGAGCCATCCTTGGTGAGTTTTTGTCCTACTTAATATGAAAATAAAACTAATAGTTCTAATGTTTTGTTTCAGGTCCATTTATATGCAAGTATATAATTGTGTGTTTTTTAAATGTATATCTAATTCTTTGATGAACCCAGGGACATCACGTGAAAGCTCAGGCCCTCTCTGGATTAGGAAGAAATAAGGAAGCGTTGAAAAAGTTTCTTTATTGCCTTGCCCTGAATCCTGAATGTAACTCAGTGAAGAAAGAAATGCAGAAGATGTGGTTTTCTATAATCAACTGTTTTTCGTAGTCTTATTTATAGCTTTTGTGTCCATGCTGTGTCACTCTTGTATATAAAATAAACAGAAATACAATTCTGAATATTCATGGTAAGGTGATTAAAAACCCACAAGTTAGTAATGATAAGGTTCATACATTCAACAACTTTCATCCGTGAATAAAGCAGAATGTTTCGTGAGATAGCATTCTGTTGAAATAATGACATGCATTTGGTGAGGTAAGGTGGATGGATGTATGTGTCTGGGGAGACAAACGTGTTTTTTCCTAGCGTTGGTAATTTTAAGTATTATAATTTTGTATATGAGCTCTATAAAAGACATTGTGATACATGCAAAATGTATCAATTCAGATTCATAGGTTGACTGAAATTTTCAGCAAAGCTTCACCAACACAATGCAGAAGTGTCTGCTCTTTTTTAAAGATTGTTAGCCCAATTTTATTAGAGTCTGCTAATTTCACTATCCCAGCCTGCTTTGTCCCACACACAAATTTCACAAAAATCTTGGACCATATCTCATCTCAGCTGATCTTTCCAGCAGTATCATGAGGCATTCTGCCTGAGTTCAGAGAGATTAAGCAGATTTACAATGGTCCCAGGGCCGGGATATGGGCCCTGTGGGTTTTTGTCTGTATGGCACTTTGTTCATACATGATGTTCTTCCCTCCCGAATTCTGCAGGTGGTAAGAGATCTTCTGTCACAGACAGTGCCAAAATCATACTGGCTTGGTGATGCCCGTGAAGCATGGTGCCCTCCCTGGCATCCTCCTGCAGCTCTACTGAAGCTCCTCAGAGCCAGTGCTGAGGACACTGCTGTTCCTCACTGCTACAGAGGTCATGGATCATGGTGCACTCTCCTATCAGATGAAGCACTGTGTGGGGGCGGTTCTTTGTTAGGGCTTAGTCACTCCTTTTTGCCTCTCTTAAGCCCTTGGATTTAGCTGAGTCTCTGAGGTTCAGTGGGATCATCAAGTGATACAGTCACTTACCACCACCACCCAAAGCTGGTCCACAGTTCTTGAACCAGAGTTATGGTCCATCACCTCTTCCTTTAAAGTTCTTTACTAGGTGGCTTGTCTGGTTTCTTGTAAACTGAGCAGTCCTCTATGAATATCTCAACACTGGAGATCACAGCTTAGATTTAGTCTGGGACCCCTTGCAACCTCTATGCCCCACTATTCTCTCTTATCCATTAGACTTTGGGGGGAGATTTGCTGTAGCAGATGTGTGAACACCAGACAGAAGAGAATAGCGATGGTCATATATTTTTAAAAATTAGTAAGACTAAGATGCTTAAAATATGGTGGTTTTAGAAACATTTGAATTCTAAACTATTGGCAGTTGGAATATGGTAATTATTCTTTTCAATATGTTTGGCTTTATAGCTTCTTCTGAGTCGTTAAGGCATGTATTTTTCAAAAGTATTTTAAATATTTTTTTTCTTCTTGTCAATTTTATAGGTTATGTGTGAGGTGTTTTTCCAGCTTCAGCAAATGTGCATCAAAATTTAACACCTTCTACCCAAAGCAGAATGTTGAACACCAGATCAAAGGCTCAGTGTCACAGCCATAAAAATACCGAGCTTCTTCTGGAGGAAGGTGGTGAGGTGGAGACTTCTAAGGTATGAAGTACATGTGTTTGTCAGTGTTATCTTGCTTCAGCTTTATGTATTTCCTAATTTCTGAATGTTTGCAAGTTATTCAGACTGTGGCATTATGTTAGAAGTACTTCTCAAGACCAGTTCTATCTCTTCAACCTGAAGGTTGAAACTTTTAAAGAAAGTTAGTGAAGTAATGAAAATGGTTGATGATTGAAAGAAATTTTTAGAACATCTCCAAACAACCCAAAATATCAGGAGACTTGAAATTATTTTGTCTCAAAAAAAAAGCAGAGAAATGATTTGAGTATATAAGACCAATGTTTATTTAATTGGTCTGTCTCAAGAAGAAATTATCCTATATCTTACCATGAAAAATATGTAAAGTTCATGTTAGAAGTTAATAGATGAAACCAATTATGAAGGAATGGTATAAACCTTTTTCCCAAAGCTTTCTAAGGGTGACTGCATGAATTTTTTTCTCTTATCCTATAATTTCTTTAATATTCAGGATTCTTTTTTCCTACTTAACCAAAACCCATCTGAGAAATCTGATGTGTTTAAAAATACAAATTGTTCAGTTTTATATTTTATACTGGGTCTGCACCAAGAAGCAGATAACGCAGTGTTAGAAAGTATTCTTCCAATAGCACCCAGCACTGGTTTAAAGAGACAGTTTCCAAATGACTTAGAGGATGCTCATAACCTGACTGACACCCCTGGAAAAATGCCCAAGAAAGGTCAGTAAGTCGTTTTGTAATAGGGTGTATGACTCCAGAGTGATTGAATGTTACCTAATATTCAATATATTCTTAAAAAATTTTTACATAGTTTAAAATTAATAATAAAATGACTGTATCAGCTTCAAGATTATAGAACAGTTAAATGGTCAATCCTATAAGGACTTCATAGTCAAAAAAAGCATAGAATATTTTAGCATAACTTTAATTTTTACTCATGTTTACTGTACAAATAATTATTGCTACATACTGTTAATTGGACTAGAACCATTCCTGCCTGGCATGGCTTGTTACATTGCAGTGACACATTTTATCAAGAGGAAATACTTATTGTGTGCTGCGATCCAGATGTGCAATTGTTAATCATAGCATTTTCAATTTTTTCAGAGGTAGATTCCTCACCTCAAAGGAACATGAACTCTGACGTAGGAGGACGTCCAAGGCTCTTGGTAGATGTAACTGACTTTGAATGTGTCCTTTGAGGTAGGATGACACAGGATCTGTGCAACTCTGAAAAATTCAGCCTTTCTAAATGTATATTCTAAATGTAATGGGCTTTTCATTGTCAGAGGAATTATGTATACCTCAGCAATAATTAATTTATTTTCTAAATACTTGATAAGAAAGATATAAGTGAAAATGGATATAAGTGATTTCTAGAACTGTAAGGGAATTGTTATTACAAAACTATTTATTTGAAAGTCTCTTCTGGACTCTATTTGCTGAAATCTCAGATATTTTCTCCAGGTTGTTCTTTGAGCCTGTCACCATGCCATGTGGACATACATTTTGCCTAAAATGCCTTGAGCACTGCCTCGACCATGCCCCACATTGCCCATTGTGCAAAGAAAAACTTTCAGAAGTAAGTATTTCTTGTGAAATGATAGACAGTTCAGCCCCTCTTCTCATCCTCCTTTCGGTGTCCATTTCCAGAGAGTCTTTTAGCTTCCGGGACCCATTAAAGAAAGTTGGATTTCTCCCATCAAAGACAGGTCTTTTTCCTATCTCATTGAGTTCTCAAAACATACCCAGGGAGAGTTAAGTACAGAAACAACTAAATCTCAAGGAAAATGTCAGGCATGAACAATAGTTGAGATATATTAAAAATAGCTGGCGCTGTTGGGGCTCTTCCCATGTGTTAACTGTAAGCAGTCGCGATGATATTGCTGACTCATCACTGTGTGCTCATCATGGCCACGTAATTGCACTGAGGACCCTGTCCTTTACCTCATCTCAAGGTGGGGCCATGTTACAGTATTCAGTTTTGCAAAGGATTCTTTAATCATTTCTTTTTTGATCATTTCTGACTACTGGGAAGTCTCGTGAGGTGCACTGGCAATATTAAATGTTTTTTTTTTTTTCTGTCTGAACTCAAACCCAGTAAAACTTATATTCTACGGGAAGCTATTTAATTATGTCTAACCCAAATATAAACTATTAAATCCATACATTAGCTATAATAAACACAATAAACAACATTTAAAAGCCAAAGACTTTCTGATCAATTTTTCAAATAGTGAGTTTGTATCAACTGTATTAGGTTCTGGCCATGCTGGTTCCACTAGCTTTCCATGAAGCAAGTTATTTAACTTCATGGGCAGGGTGGTGGGTAGGAAGGGTTTTTTTTATTCCATAAAAATGATACTAATAATATTTGCCTTAATTATCTCCTAGAGATTAAACACATATTTTAAGTGGGCTAAAATGTTTTTTTTTTTTAAATAAAGTAGAATTTATTTTTAACTCTGATATGGCAAGAGAGATTATACTTACATGATTATTTAAATAATTGTGACTTTTTAATTTACTGCTAAAACTTGTTAAAATAAGTTGTTGAAATGTTTCTAAAACATTTTAGGTACATACTTGCTTTGTTAAGTTACATATATCCTGAGTCTTTCTAAGTTATTCAGGGTTCTCATGAATATCTACCATTGTACTCTGCACTGTGTGTCATGATGGTGAATGCTTTTTGAGTATTTTTTCTGACTGAGGTTCTCAAACAGTTGTTTTTAGAGGTTGACCTCCTGGTTCAGTCAGTTCTAGCAATACATGTAACTTATTTGACACAACCTGCATGCTGGAGCTTAAAAGGCACACACACATGTGACATTTCAACCCATTGATCCTGGTACTTTTTCATTCAGTTTCCACCTACTTTCCCTTCTCATCTGGCTTTAATTTCTTGGTCCCTCACCCTCTTTCTCAGTTCCAATAAAGTGAGCTCTGCCTTTTACATGTGTCCATGTAAATAATGTAGCAAAGCTAGAGAAAAACAACAAAATTGTGAAATAGGTTTTAGTTTAAATTCACAATCTTAAATCTCAGACTCAACACATTAATAGTCATTTTTACTATTCTTCTGTAGTTTCACCCACCAACATGGTTATTTCATATTTCTCTTCTCTCTCAGCACATCCCACTCACTTCTTCTCCCTTCCCTGGTATTATGACATTTGATTGGAAGTGTAGAAGCCATCAGGATTGGAATGGTCTCCTCTTTGCTCCAGGTGGACACCTTCTCCTGCCCTTTTCTCCCAGCAGGGAGCCACCTACCCCATCCACCCACAGGCTGACTTCTGTGCTCTCAACTCCCATCCTTCTTTGTCTTCTCAGACTCCACTCCTTTATCTTCTAGTTGACTTTTCTTCTTGGAAAGGGAGTGCTTTGTCCTTTAGAGTTAATTACCATGTGGTATTTTTTTTAACATTTTCTTTTTGTTGCAGTTGTTGGCAAGCAGAAATTTTAATATAACTGTTCTGGCTGAAGAATTAATATTTCGATATTTGTCAGATGAACTGACTGATAGGAAGAAGATTTATGATGAAAAAATGACGGAACTGGTAAAGTAAGACCTCGGGCTGTATGTACTTGATCTTGAGTTCAGATTAAAGGAGAAAATCCTCATTAACTTCATAGCTCTATCTTAGTTTTTTTTCCTCCCTTGGCAGAGAAATTAGCCTTGAATTAAAAAAATAATTGCAAAGAGTTTATGGAAATTTAATTAAAAGAGGTTATAAGAAATAATTCAGAAGTGTGTTTTAACAAAATTATACATTTGCTTTATGTATCTAAATAAGCGATATTGAATTTTTTGGAAAATGCACAGCATATCAGTATATAGAAACTGAAGCAAAAACAGGATTACCACTCAAAATAGGCTCAACAGTTGTTTTTTTAGTTTTTAAAGTGATTAAAGTTTTATGTTGTACTAACGTTTAACTGCTGAGATCTTATAATTCTACTTTTTAAATTTAGAACTCATTACCATTGACTACTCTGTAGTTTTTGTGTTCATCAAATTTTTTTTATGGTGGTCATAAGTTATAACTTTTTTAAGTAAAGTAGTAAAATTCAGCATGTTTTCTCTTGTCAAATTAAGATGGGCTTGGCAGGAAGCTCGGGTAAGCTGAGGACTGTCTCATGCTGTAGTCCTTGGCTTTCTTTACCACTTAAGACTGAGGCAAGGCTGAGGGTTGTTTCTGTAAATGAGAGAATCAAAAATGGCCAGCTTTTGCTATTTTGTAGTGCTTAGTATTCACTTCCATACCCAGCAACTCCTACACCTGAGTTTACATTTTCCCTTACCCTACAGTCTAACTAGAGATGTCCCCATCTTTGTGTGTGCCATGGCCTTCCCCTCTGTCCCTGTCCACTCCACGTCTTTGAGCCCCGCTACTGGCTTATGATAAGAAGATACATGGAAACTGGCATCGAGCAGTTCAGCATGTGTTTATCTGCTAAGCACGCAGGGTAAGAATGATCAGTCTTCAAAGGGTCCTAGATAAATGCATAATTTGTCATTTTTCTTGAAGGACAATTTAGGATGTTGAAAATCTTCAGTGCCTCCCACTATATCACAAAGGATAAATTCCAGGCCATCCACAATGTGATCCCAGCTGCCTTTTCAGCCTCATCTATTCCTTCCTTTCATGGGTCATACCTTCTTGTCTACTTCTCTAAATACAGTTTATATCTTCATACCTTTCTGTTTCCCTCTGCCTGCAGTTCTTTAATAGCTCATCATTATACAAATAAGTCTGGTCCAACTTTTATGGTCTAATAAAAGGCCACATCCTCCATGAAACTTTTCTCTATTTCAGTTTACCTCCCATTGTTTACATCATTTGACTAGGGAAGAGCTCTAATTCATCAGGCAGCTCCCCTCCCTGGACAGCTGTGGGGACCGGGGAGCCTTCCCATCTCCTGGTTCTCTGACTCCCTGGGGCTTTGTCAGCATTACATGGCCATGGCATAGTCACTGCATCCAAGTTCTAACTTGTAGAAGAGGCACATGTGCTCTTAAAGGGCTCTGGAGAAAAGGGGCACATGGCTGCCACTCACCAACAGTAAAGGAAGCTAGGAAATGTAGTCCACCATGTGCTCAGGAGGAAAGGGACACCCACTAGTTCCCATCACAAATACCTAGGAATACATCTCTAAGGTATGTGTAGGACCTTTATGAAAAAACTTTTACAACTTTGTTGAAAGACACTCAAGAAGATCTAAATAAATGCAGGGAAATATCATGTCATAGGTATGTAGACTCAATGTCACAGAGATGCTAGTTTTTCCAAATTAGTGATTAAATCTAATGTAGTTCCAGTCAACACCCCAGGAGTGTTTTTCCATGGAATTGCTTAAGCTGATTTTAGAGTTGGTGTGGAGAAGCCAATGACCAAGACCCTGATAGTTTTGCTCGCCCAGCTGAGCAAGATGAGAAAATATTTCTATATTGTCAGACTTACAAGTCACTATAAGAAGACCACTTATACAATATAGAGATAAGAAACAGGTGGGGAAAAATGTCATAGGTGATAGAGGCTCTGTTCATTTCTCTTGTAACTAAATCAAAGTTGCAACAGAAACACGGAGCAAACAGCAAGGAAAGTTGCATGGGATCTACATGAACAAGCCCTACGACTAGGGAGAGAAATAAGAAATCACCCTGCAATGGGAGGAGGTAGGAAGGCATGAAGACACCAGGCCACCTGGTCCCCAGTGGCTGAGTAGGACGGAGGTGGCAGCTGCGGTCACCTCTTATAGGGGTCCTGTCTGTGAGTGGACTTCCGTGGTGATGGATCTGCTTGCTCTGAGCACCAGTGCTGGTTAGGCTGCGCAGCAGGCACCAAAGAATTACAGGAGGATGCTGAGTTGTTGGAGCAAGGGCAGTAGGTGAGGTTTTCTCCTGGGCAGAAGTGCCGGTGGTATCCATTGTTTCTTCATTGATCCTACCTGCACCAGTGTGCAGATGTAGTGCCACCATAACCAAGATGCCATCAAACTGGATAACAGAGGTCACTCTGCCCAGAGGATTCCTTGAAACTCCACCTCCCCCAACTTGCTACCCTGCCTAAGCCACATCCAGGTGTGTTCTTGATGAGTCAGGTGCCCCTTGCTGAGCCAGCGCCAAGACTCACACTGGTGGCAGCTGACTGTGGTCTCTAGTGTGGCCTCCTGAGGCACTTATAAGCACAGCATCTAATGATTGCTTGCTAAATTCCAGAGAAGCACAGTGTGGGGCTAAATTTGGCCTGCAGCTGAAGCCCTCTCAGGACTGTGCCACTGACACCTACTACACAGAGCCATCTTAATAAGAACAGGAGCCATAGTAATTTTGCTTAGTACATAGAAACATACACAGAAAGACAGCCAAAATGGGAAGACAAAGAAGAAACTATATGAGAGAACAGAACAGAGATCTAGGAATAATGGAATCAAACAGTCTAACAGATGCAGAGGTCAAAACACTGGTTATAAAGATACTCAGTGAACTTAGGGAAATGTAGATGGATTTAATGAGAACTTTAACAAAGAGATAAAAAACATAAAAATGGAAATGAAAATTATAAAAGGGAACCAGTCAGAAATGAAGAAACATTATCTGAGATGAAGAGTATAAGCAGATTGGATAAAGAAGATTGAATCACTGATACAGAGGATGAGGAAGCCAAGGACGATCAATCAAAACAGCAAGTTAAAAGAAGCCAAGACTATAATAATAATTTAAGGAGCCTATGGGACACAATTAAATGTAAAAATATCCATGTCATAAGGTTATCTGAAGGAAAACAAGAAGCTAAAAAGCTGTTTGAAGAAATCAAGATGGAAAACTTCCCTACCCTTGTGAAAGAATAGACATAAAACCCCAGGAAGTTCAGAGTTTCAAAAAAGATGAACCTGAAGAGGCCCACACTAAGACACATCATAATAAAATGCCAAAGGTTAAATACAAGAAGAGAATCTTAAAAGCAGCAAGAGAAAAGCAGTAATCTACAAGGGAACACCCATAGGACTGACAGCTGATTTCTCAAAAGAAATTATGCAAGATGGAAGAGCTTGGCACAAAATATTTAACATGCCAAAACCCCAAGATCTATAACCAAGCATACTTTATCTAGCAAAGCTATCATGTAGAGTCAAAAGACAGATAAAGAGCTTCCCAGACAAAAGTAAGCTAAAGGAATTTGTCAACAACAACCCAGTATTACAGAAAATGTTGGAAGGACTTCTCTAAGAAGAAAAAGCATGTATCAAAAACATTAATAAAGAATGGTAATAACTACATTCCTATCAACAAGTACCCTTAATGGAAAAGAATTATGTGCTCCAACCAAAAGATAGAGTGGCTGAATGAATAAGAAAACAAGATCCCTACATATGCTGCCTACAAGAGACTCACTTCAGATTAAAAAGACACACACAGACTAAAAGGAAGGGGATGGAAAAAGATATTGCCTTGATGGACCTAGAGGGTATTGCACTGAATGAAATAATTCAGATACAGACAAGTATCACATGATTTCACATATATGTGGAATCTAAAGAACAAAATAACAAAAACGGAAATAAACTCATAGATACAGAGACTATTTTAAGGTATACTAGATGGGAGGGGAGTTAGGAGGATGGTGAAAAGGGGCAAAGGGATTAAGAAATACAAATCGTTAGTTACAAAATAGACATGGAGTTATAAAGTGCAACAAAAAATAGTGAATAACATTATAATAAATATGTAAGGGGGAAAGGGGTACTAGATTTAGGGGGGTGACCACTTTATGAGTTATATAGATCTCTAATCATTATGCTGTGCAACTGAAACTAATATATTATTGTATGCCAGCTATAATTGAAAAAACTAATTGAATTGTACAATGCAAATATGAGCAACTAATTGTCTATTATGCTTCAATAAAGCTGGGATAAAAAAGAAATATCCACTAACATGGACTACAAAGTTATACATTATTTTTGAGGAAAGAAAAACTACATAATAAAAAATGCTCAGAAAATTAGTGGGTAGTCCAGATGAAGAAAGAAATCTCTGCCTTACACCATACTCACAAAAGAAAACATTTTATACTCCCAACGTGAAATGTGAATGTGTGTGTATATATATATACATGTATATATATATATACATGTATATATATATACACACATATAAGATAATATATATGTACATATATATACATTTAAGATAATATATATGTACATATATATATACATTTAAGATAATATATATGTACATATATATATACATTTAAGATAAAATATTGGGGACTGTCTTTATAATTAGAATAGAATTTTTTTGACATAAGATGCTGAGAGTATATAGCATAGAGAAAGAGTTTAGTAAATATGAATATATCAAAATTTGATTAATCAAAATCAGCAAAAGCAAAGTGAAAAATCAAGTCCCAGAAGTCCTACTTCCATAAGGGTACAGAACACTGCAAAGAGCATTACTCCAGTTAAACTACAAAAATAAGTTTCTTGAACCTTTCAGAGAGCAGAGGCCACTCGGAAAGATGGGCCCCCAGGGAGAAAGTAGACAGGAGTCCTGGCTCACCTGTGGCTGAGCCCAGGAGAAGGAGACATTAGAGTATGTAGGAAAATTTCAGCTAATTTTAAAAACAAATTTCTAATGGCCTTATGTGGACAAGCATGAGAGCATAGACCCCTGGGAGCTGCATGTACAAGGGGAGTTTGCATTCACTCAAAAGTCTTGTTCACAGGCAAGATGAGATACTCATGGAGAGACAGCTACAGAAGACAGCTACTTGGGAACCATCACTCATAATGAAAGGTGTGTAGTGAATTGTTCACTCACTTCAGAATCACATAGCCTTGGGATCAGATCTTGGCTCTAAATTTTACTGAGGACTTAGATAAATTGTTTTATTTTTATGTTATTGTGAGGCTTGAATGAGCACATGTTATAAACTGCCTTGGGTAGAGTTTGACATGCAGTAGGCACAGTATCATCAAGATACAGAAGACAGTTAAAACTATGAGAGTGGGTAAGGTACCCGAGAGGGCTTTGAAGGGAGGCTACATGATGGCCAAGGATGCCATCCTGGGTAGCCCCAGTATATAAGAGACATGTGCAGAAGGATGGGTCAGGGAGGGAGAAAGAGCCACAAGGGATGTTGGGTCAGTAGCAGATCAGCAGAGTCAGGGTCATACTGAAGTCATTTGTGATTTCTGCTGGAGTACAGAAGCATGGAATGAAGACAAAGAGATGAAGGGAGTGGATGTGGATGACTCTGCCTAGGACTTGGTGGGGAGGGCAGAGCTGGTCAGTGTTGTGGAAGTAGGGGAGGAGAAGCTGAATCTGTGAGTGGCCCAGGAGGCCAGCAGGCTGTGTGGAGTCTAGGCGGTGCCCCTAGCTCAGGGGATGGTGATTTGAGATTCTGTCTGTCTCTATCTCTCGGGTCCACCTGAAAATACTGGCTGGTTTGGATGGCTGAGACATGTCGCTCTCTCAGCTCCAGCCCTTCCTCTGCAGCCACTGCATGCCAGTGTATGTCACATTTAACAGAAGGAATCACCTGCAAGTACCTCTTAGAGAATAACGATGCTGGTCTGATGTGGCGACACCATTTGTTTTGTTTATTTATTCCAGTAAGACCCAGACTCCCCACCTAGGGAAAAATGAAGACCTCGTGCACTTTAAAAACCATGGTCATCTCTCCTGACTATCCTTTCAGGATCTCAGAGTATGGCTGCATGCTGGAGATTAAGGGCATCAGGACATTTCCTGATGGCAGGTTGGTTGTGGACACAATTGGCATTAGTCAGTTCAGAGTCTTAAGCCGCCATCACTGAGATGGCTACAACACAGCAGACATGGAGTATCTTGAAGATGAAAAGGTGAGGTTTATTCTACTGGGGTATGCTAAAGAGGTCAATCACCTTAGTTCCCTCTGCGTTGTGTAAAACCTTGGTCAGATTTTTAATGACAGTATTACTTATCTCCTCCTTATTTAGCCCTTAAGCTCTCTATTATCAGTGGCTTTTTACCTGAGTTGGAGTTGGTAGTTTTTCCTCTCCTGAAAAAAATCACCTTATTGCTGCGCATTCCAAAATGGGCTTGGGTTCATCGTATTGATGTTCTAGTCCAGGGGTTGGCAGACTTTTTCTGTAAAGGGCCACATGGTAAACACTTTAGATTTTACAGGCCATGTGGCCTCTGTCACAATGATGAAACTTTGCTGTTACAGCAAGAAGCAGCCCCAGACAATATGCAAATGAGTCAGCATGACTAATTTCCAATAAAATTATTGACAAAAACACGTGATAAATAGAGTTGACTTGTGAGCGATGGGCACTCCCTGTTATAGATATTGGTGTTAGTCCAGAAGGAGACACAGTATAAAACAATAGTGCTTAAAAATACCTTCTAATGCTAAATATAAGAGGCTTGTCTCTCTTACCCCTTAGGAACTATTTATGTGTCTAATAGAAATATCAAGCCACATAATTTGATGGATTAACAAAATGTTTTGAAGAGATCATCAGAAAGACTTGTACAAGGGTGTTCTTAGCTGTCTTAGTCATTAATTGCCAGAAACTAGAAACAGCTCAGATGCTCACCAACAGGTGGTTGATAACAGATTGTAGTGTGTTTGTACAGTGGTATACTACTTGTCAATAAGAAAACAATGCACTCCTGACTCAGAGAACAGCAAGGAATAATCTCAGAGACATTATGGTAGATGAGAGAAGTGAGACAAAAATTACATGCTATGGATCTCCATTTATGTACTTCCAGGAACAGGCAAAACTCTGGTGATGGAGGTCAGAGAAAGGAATGGGGTGGGGTTGAGGCCGACAGGTGATGGATGTGTTCTATACTCTGTTTAGGGTGGTGGTTACACTGTAGTATACAGTTGACAAACCTTTTTGAACTAAACAATTAAGATCTGGGCATTTTTAAAATTATACCACAGCAAAAACATTAAATATATTTAGGAGGAAGAAATTCTTGGAATGATCATATCCTTCTTTCAAATTCTTTGGTTCACATTGGAAAATGTGGAAAGGAGAATCTAGCAAGCTCGCATCACATAGATGTCACTTTGGGGACAGCAGAGTACATTCATGTCACCTGTGAGAAGAGTCCCATCCACAGCCCCAGCTCTGTCCCTTTACCAACTGCTGTTTCTATGAGCAGATGGCCTCACTGTATGGAAGAGCAGGGCACAATGAGTCACAGTCCAAGGCCTGGGGACTGCTGGGCTTAAAGACTGTGACCCATGTGATGATCCTCAGGGTCCTTCTGCTGCACTGAGAAGGTTTGTCAGCTCTTGTTGTGGGTGACGGCTTTGAATGATGTATGTATTTCTTTTAAAATGGGAGTCTAAACTATAACATAAAATCATTTTAGTGTCTTTTTAAAGAAAATCTACATATGAATATTTGATGAGTATAAATCAAATTGAGAATGCTTATATACATTAGAATTTGATCCCTCAGTTTACCATAGTTTTCATAGATACTAGAATTTTATAACTAGAAGGGACTGGAATAGTTTATTCCCATTTTACATGTTAGAACGCTCTATCCTAAGGAGGCTGTGCAACTGACTAAAATTCACACGTGAGAGTCAATGATGAGGCCAGAACAAACCCGGGTCTCCTGGTCCCCAGTCCATTGTGTTTCCCACTTCCCCGTCCTAAGGAAAGCTGAGACATACTAAAAAGAGTGACTGAGCAGCAAGATAAGTACCCAGAAGCAACGCGGGCCAATCTAAAACGTGGGCCCACCACGGGCATAAGGCTGATGTGGCGAACGCATGTTGCTGCCACATGTCTTTTGGAAAATAGATAATTTGGAATACAAATTTTAAAATGTCTAACTTTTTAACTTGGTAATTCTACTTCTGGAAAACTATCCTAAGGGATTGATCACCCCTTCTGTCACCACAGAATAAAACTGAAAAAAAAATCTACTTTTGCATAATATTTATAGTGTCGTGTTATTTTTTTAAATAAAAACTGTGTGAATGGTTGAGTAAATGTTGGTATAACTCAAATACATGATTGCATGTTGCCATTGAAAATTATTCATAACAACACAGTTTAGGTCCTTATGATACAGTGTTGACAGAAAAATCAGGGTATTATAAACAGGGTAGATCAATCACTATGTAAAAAAGGTGGCGATTACTGTGTTGAGCATATATTTTGTTTACAAAACAGTAATGGATGGTCAAAGTAATAAATACCACAGATCCATTTAGCAGATGCAGCAGAGGCTGCTAACCACATTCCACGTGTAATAATGAACTGTTAAGTGGTCCTCACTTTTTCTCGATCAGGTGGAAGGCCCAGAGTTTGAGGAACTCACTGCTCTTCATGACGCGGTTTATCAGTAGTCTGTGCCCTGGTTACTTCACTCCCGGATCACATGAGAAAACAAATTTTAAGTCATTTTGGGTTAATGCCAGACAGGGGACCTGAGCCTCAGGTATAATCTCCTTTTTTCTTGTATAATGTTGTTACTTTCTGCCATACTGTGCTAGACACATTATTCTAAGGGAAAGTCTGGCAGTACTATATGCTCCATTATGATCACTTAAGAACCAGCTCATTTATTAATAGTCCAAAGAAATACCTAATAGTGGCATGTGCCTCTTAGAGCAAAATGATAAATGGTTTCTGATTAATACTACATAAAGCTAATTTCTGTAAAAAATCAATTTCTTCTGATTGTCTATCAGCTTTTGTACCTTCTCTTACCAAAATCATAAGATTTAAACAGGAATTTTAGTTTATTGGCATCTACACTGTGTTTTGCATGTCACATCGCCTTGTACCTAATTCACAGGTGTTGAATAAATGAGTAGAAAATCCCGATTCTTGTTAAATTAGAGGCTTTCCTTTCTTGGTGATACCCATCTTTTCTGTTACTGTGAGCTTGCTCAGGCTCCCCACGAGTGCCTTCGGTGAAGCTGGTTCCTTCAGCAAAGGATGGGTTTTGGGTTTGTGAAGCATTTCTAAGTGCACACAACTACTGCGAATTTGGGTGGCAACAGGCAGGGACGGTTCAGGATGGTGCCCCACGGGTTCATTTTTCTACTGTGCATATACATACCCGTCTCAGGAAAGGTGGTGAGCAGGACTGGCTTTCAGCGGGTTTAGGGGAGGATGAAAGGCCTTTTTTTTCCATGCACTGTGTCATTTTTTCCTGTCTCTTGAGGGTATTTGTATTTTACTTTCACCTGAATTCTGTCTTTTTCAAACTCAGGACAGTGCTTTCAACCAAAAACTGCCTCTAAGCCCTTCCTTGCCCTCTGCTCTCTTAGCTTGCATCTCACATCCAGAAAGCCTCGTGGTCAGGTTAACTTGGACGAAGGCATGAAACTCTTTTTTGTAGGGGTTATTGCTTATTAACCCAAATTAATCTCTAATTGGGAGATATATTAACTTTCTATTTCTGCTGTAACAGACTACTCAAATGTAGCAGCTTAAAACAACAGAAACTTATTATATTCCAGCTCTGGGGGGTCAAGGATCAAGGATGGCAGGTCTACATTCCTTCCTGGAGGTCCCCAAGGGGAGGCCATTCTCCAGCTCCTAAAGGTTGCCCGGCGTTCCTTGCCTCTTCCCCTTCCTCCATCTTTAAAGCCAGCAATGCTACTCTGTATGACCCTGCTTCCCCAGTCATGTCTCCCTCTGCCTACAGCCCAGAAAATGCCTCTGCTTTGAAGATCTGTGTGAAGACACCAAACCCACTGCGATGGTCCAGCACAGTCTCCATCCACAGGCTCTTTGCTTACTTGTGTCTGAGTGGTCCTTCCTGCCATGTAGACCACCACACTCACAGGCTGTGGGAGCTGGGGTGAGGGGCACAGGGAGATGGTTTCTTCCCAGCAGAGAGGGTTTTAGGTGGTATGTGGCAGGTGCTTTTATGCTCAGTCTCTTTCCATTAAGCACACTGTTCAGTTTTTCCCACTGTAAGATGGCGAGGGAGTTGTGAATTATACAGAAGGTGATTTTTTCCAACACGTGTGCCTCTTCCCTTGGAAGGGAGGTTGGTGCCTTCTCACAATGACTTGGCTACACCTGTGTACTTTCACCTCAGTGTCACTCCTAGCCTTTCAGTAGAATCTACCTTCCCCTAAGCTGTGGGGGCTCCAGAGTCCACTCTTCTTGGTTCCTGTGGGGGTTCTTGTCCTTTGGGGTGAGAAATCTAAGACACTGGGAGCAAGGAGGCCTGGGTATCTTGGTTCTAGCTCCAGGAATTTGAAAATAACTTTACAATCAACTTTTTCTTAGAGCTCAGTCCAGAAGTGTTCATTTGCTTATGTGAAATAAAGGCTGTCAGGTTGCATAGTAATCCTTATATATAGTTAATAAAGCTCTCAAACACACACACACACACACACACACACACACACACACACACACACACACACATATGACTCTGAACAACACAGGGGTTAAGGGCATCAACCCTCTGTGCAGTCAGAAATCCACATATAACTTTTTAATCTCCAGAACTTAAGTTGTCCCTTAGTATCTGCTGTCAATTTGTTCCAAGACACCCCACCCCTCATCATGATACCAGAATCTGTTCTAGTCCCGTGTATGAAATGTAGACCAAGGCACACAGTTCATCCGCCACATCCATGGACTCCCACTGAGGATTGAAATAGTACAGGTATTTATTGAAAAAGATCCACATATAAGTGGACCTAGGCAGTTCAAACCTGTGTTCTTCAAGGGTCAACCATAATTAATAATATATCATACATATAAATGTTTCATATATATGCATGTTTGTTATATTGATATTATAAGATTAGTTATAATAAATTTTATTATTTATTTGTTATACACAAATTTTAACCTTTTTCATATTATGCTTTATATAGAGTTTTTAAAACTTAAGAAACAATAACACTAAACATGGGAAAGAGGAGGTAAAAATTATGGTCTCTTCTGACTGGTGACTTCTCTCTCCTTGAAGAACAGAATCAACTAATTAGAATTTCTCCATTTGATGATGCTTTTTTAAACAAGTTTTTAGTGAGTTCTCCCACATTTAAATGTGTAACATAAGAATAAAAACTATGTGTTTTAAGGGCTGAATGCATTGCTAAATAGACCTAAATTAGGAGGTGACATTTAATTCTTGCTCATGTGTGTTAGTGAAACAAAAGATAGTATTGGGGGGAAAAGCTTGTATATTAGGCCATCATTTCATGTTTTCCTTTCCTTTTTTTTTTGCAGAGCAATCCTAGTGATCCTGCTTGGTCCTGGTGGATTCTGGCAGTGTTGCCATTGGAATGCAAGGCTCAGCTGGCTATACTTGGCATGACGTCGCTTAAGGAGCGTCTATTTGCCATTAGACGAATATTACTCATCATCACATGTAAGATGAATAGTTGGCAAGAGCTTGTTAATAGCAGAGAGAGAACCAATTGATTCTCTTTCCAGAAAAGGTTTCTGGAAGCTCTTGTACTTCCATGGGGAGTGCCAGGCATTGATAAGCAGCATCCCATTCATGGCGCTTTGTAAAATGCTTGTTAATAGGTTACAAAATGGAACACTTAGCAAATATTGACTCCTACTCAAAAGTTAAAAGTCTGTGCCTGGTGGAATCTGACTCTGTATAAGGTTAGCCTAAAATTTGAATGGAGCCTGTGGTTGCAAAACAAACTAAGAAAATCTCTTTGAAGCAGATACTTCTGGCTTGCAGTTCCCTGACAGCATGGATGCCACAGGTGGTTTAATGTGGTTTCGGTTTTGCAAGACAGAAGGACTCCCTCTCCAGCATAGCACCTTGCTACACCTGATGGGAACAGCATGCTTCAGGGGCCAAACAAGAAGAGATAAGCCACATTTTTATCTGGAAGTAGATTTCTTAGAGCACAGGCTAACTAAAAATTCATTTAGGCTTTGTGTGTCACTGTGAAGTTATCTATAAAACTGAGGAATCAAACCAATTGTCCAGTGCAGGAGCCAAAATTAAGCCTTATCAAGAAGCCTTACCCATTAAGCCTTACCCAGAGAGAACTGTTTTGTGTCCTGCAGTAGTTCAAGATGTTGTAAATTGCGTGTTGTAATCAAATGTCAACATACAAGAAGGTACACCTGGGATATAGAAATATCTGAGGACAGTATAGTTGATTTGAGGTTATATATTTATACACAATAAAGAGTGAGCCAACATGAGTTAAAACTATGTGCATTGGGATATGAAATGTACAGCCCAACTAGTACAAATCAGCCCTTGAAAGCACATTCTTTCTTATCTTGTGGAATCAATGGTGCTGAGCATTTAGGAAATAGTTATTTTTTTTTCTACTAGGATTTGGATTAGAAATTAGGCTCATCAGTAAATTTGCATTCACCATCCATCCGTTCACTAGTATATACAGATATTTAAAAGCTGCTATGAAATGGGAATCTGTAGATTCCAGGAAAATATACCAGGAGGACTTTCAAGGAGTGGGAAGCTGGTATGGGATGTAAATACTCAGCAAGTTTTTCTCCAATATCAATCTAATGGTTTACAATGGTCAGAGCAGGTACTATCCATTAAAGAACAATACATATAACTTCCAACCTCTAATGCATGTTGGTAACATTGATTGGAATAACCATTTGAATCTGACATATGGAACTATTCTCATTGACCTAATGAACTGGTTGGTTTAATCGGCTTCTTGGACCATGAGGTGGGTATTCTTAAGGGAAAGGTGACAGGGAGCAACCCACAGCTGTGGGTTTCTCTTTATTTATTCAAGGCATAAGATTTTTGAGTTTTAAAAGATATGTCATAATACTAAATGGTAATTTATCAATTCATCATGCATTATAATCATAAGACATTATAATCGTAATTTTAAAAATTGTCATTTTTGATAGCTATAATTGAGTTTCATCATGGAGGTTAAAAAATACCATAGTCATGTGACCTAGAAAATTTGATAGTATTTTTTCATCAGATATTTCCAGTGCCTCGCATAATTGTGAATTTTAGATCTCATCTTGAACATGATTTAAAGGCCATTTGGCCAAGTGGTTTCTAGAAGATTTTATTCAGGTACTGTATTAACAGTAGTAGTCAGCTTTCTTAGGCATTATAAACTAACTTGATCATTTAAAAGAAGAAAACAACACTTTGTCCAGCATGCCAGAAGACCTATATTAGAAATGGTTCATGAAAATGGCTATGTGTTGACTAGTCTCTTCCTCTTTTAGGAAGTCTTTTTCTACCTGAAAACCATATCTGGGTTTTTTGCTGTTTTTATTTGGGGCGCCTAAATAACCACACTGTCATAATCTCTCCAGGAACCTCCCTGAAGTTTCTACACTCAGAATATTAGGGCTTTTTCCATAACAACTGGGAGCTATAGCTTTCTCACCCTACTCTTCAAATGTCATAACTCACATTCTTTAACCAGAACCATTGTTATTCCTTCCTGATTTTGTTTGCTTCTTTCTGAGTCATCTTTTCATTCTGAGTGTTCTTATATACAAGCCTGTTCAGCTGTAATGATGCAGACTGGAGCAACAAAAACCTCTGTCGTTTTTGTTTTTTAAAAACAAAGGGAATGACTGATTACCTCACACTCTGTCCTGGATCCCACCTCCACGTAGTGCAAAGCAGGAGTAGGTGGGTACTTCCTGAGCACTTAGGAAATAATATCCCAATCCTATTAAGAAGGAAGCTTCAGAAAGAGACCCAAACACCAGTTTGCTGCAAATCTAGTTAAAGCAGGACAGGACCGTGCCCCTTCTTCTCCCTGCCCTCCCAACCACACCACTCTTCTGTCATGGAGATGTCATTTCTAAGGATTTCTCACAAAATAATCCCTCCTTCAAAGTCAAAGCATTCCAGTTTAATTTTACTGAAAATGGTCCAGCTCTAAATCTCTTTTCACATCAGAATAAAAACAGGATCTGTTATAGTAATGACAGTGTGGGGGATAACCTTTCCTTAAGTACACACTTGGACTGCGGTACACTCTGCTTGGCGTTTCCCTTCACACTCCTAAGTGGCTTGACCCATAATTCCATCTCTGTCTGTGGCTTTGAAATGCAGCTGATACCCTGGCCGGCAGTATTCTGGAATTTTTAGGTTATCATATCTCCTCTGTTCCTGTCTTCAAAAGCTAGAATATTTTTAAGTTCCCAATGAAAACAATTTTAAAAATATAAGTTTTATCCATGTAACTACAATCATTTTTATCAATTTGCATACTACATTTTTGAGTATTATCCCATTTTTATGACCACAAAGGGTGTCCTCTCTTTTCTAACCACCCCTTCCCCTCACTCAGACCAAAAAAAAACCCCCACCCAAACTGTTTAATAAGTTGTATCTCAAATTGGTAGTTGTTATACTCAATATCCCATTGCCTGACTTAGAAGGCATGATTTTTAAGCTGCTTTTTAAAAAATACTCATCTGTTTCTTCTTTCTTTCTCCTTTTGTGTTGTCTCCTACTGCTTAAATTAGTTAAATAACACTTTAAAATCTAGATGCTATCTATCAAATAATTTTAAAAAGCAATGTGAAAGATACAAAAAAGATAGTGCCTTAGGAGAAAAATAAATGCAGGTCATATTTTTTTGTTGTTCAAAGTAGGAGATTTTAGTTTTCTCCCAGTATGCCAAAAGGACAGTGTGGGGCTTTCTCCACCTCCCATTTTAACTCAGGTTGCAGTGGCAGAAAGAAGCCCTTCTTCCCTAGCACCGTCCCTACTGAAAGGCCCGTTCAGGTTCTAGTTCCGAGTGAGTGGAGTGAGCTGTGCCAGCCACACACACAGAGGAAACAGCCCTGGCTGTTGCTGGGCATCGTGCCTCTCTACCAAGGCTGGGCACTTAGTTCTGAACCATTCACTCTCGAAGGTCTTTTCACTTTTACAACTCCTCTTTCTAACTTACCACCTTAACTTTCATCTTTCAACTGCTAAAAAAGTGTTACCCAAATCTGCTGAATCTTATAAAGTAGCTTTTAGTAGTGCATCTGCTCTTATGTGAACATTGGAATATCAAGTATTAGAATATTGCAGTAGCATAAACTAAAGAAGAAATTAAAGTATCACTATAGTACTCAGTCAAACTTGAGACATTAGTTCAGATTTATGCCAGTGCCATAATTTATAAAGGTGTCTGATTGACAATACAGAGAGGTTAATGCTGTTGAAAGAGAAGTTAGTTGTTACTGATAGTTCCCTGGAAATGAGAGGCATGGCACAACAGGTGGGCCATATGGGGAAGCCCCAGAGCCAGTAAGGAGCAGAAGCGGGATGAGGGGTGGCACGTGAAGACCCTTCATTGTGTTTCTGTAGGGAAGGCAGAGCAGCAGAAGCAGCTTAGAACTGGTGAGGTTGAGTAATGTAATGCTGGTGAACTCCGGGCTCTCAGGGGGTCCCTAGTTGTCTGGTGTCAGTCCTGGGGGATCAGGACCCAGGAATATTGGCCCTGCAGTGTCAGTGCTAGGCAGAGAGGGTGGCTCAGAGTTCTAGACTGGTTACTTTTCATGTGAAAGACATCCTTCCTGCTATCTCTAAGAATTGACCAGGAGGGACAGTCTCTCCCCAGTTAGTAAAAATGTCACAAAATATGAAAAAAGATACCAACCCATGATTAAACAAGCTTGTTCTAGCATTTTGGTAGCAGACTCTAAGAGGTCTGTACTCTCCAAATGAGTAGGTATCTCTGCAGAGGGGCGACCTGGACCTGCAGGCACAGCCCTGTGTGTGCAGAAGCACTGCAGCAATCTTGCAGCAGAGGGACAGCCCTGCAGAGTGGGGGTAAAGGTCAGACCCAATCATAATACAGGAGGTTTGCCCAGATCATAAGGCCGAGTTGGCATATGTGGCTGAGTTGTCATATGTGGCCCTTAGGACAAATGGAGTTGGCATATGTGGCTGAGTTGGCATATGTGGCCCTTAGGACAAATGGAGTTTGCCACCTGGATTTTCTCTAGCCTTTCACTTTTAGGTGTCATTTGACAACATTGTGTTAGGACCTTCGTTGGGTAACTACTCTTTTAACTTGAATGATGTGGTCAAGTTTTGCACTGCTGATCTGTGACTGGCTTATCTTACCTCTCATCCTGCTTACTCCATCCCACCCCCAATACACACAATTTTCCACTGAACTCTGGAGAAAAAAAAAGTTGATAGGTTGGAAAACTCTATTTGTATATTGCTGTTCCATGCTAGTAGAGGATGTGTCATTAGCATCTTGATCTTTAGTTGTGAAATGATTTTATCAGTTAAAAATTTGATATGTATTTTTTCTATTAGAAGAGTAGGTTTGAACAAGTAAGTTGATGTAGATAAACTTAAAAACCATACTTTTACCTATTTAGAAATAGAGAATGTGTTATCACATATAATGTAGATTGTTCCTCTTGCCTTCCTTTTATTTCCTAAGTTCAAGTCAGGATTAAAGATGTAATAACCATATTTGGCATTTCTTGTTGCTTAAGTGAGGCCAGACTGAAATGTTTCAATATTTACTTTGTGTAGTCTTGTACTATTCATTTTCATTCATTGAAATTATATATCTAATGTGGAATACTTGGCGTAAATAAAACATACGGTATTGTAAATGTTCTTTAATAAGTAATTTCCCCCAAGTAACAGAGTAGAGTGACCAGAAATTAGATCAAATCAATGTAAGGATATTGTATTAGTTTTCTATGGCTGCTCCAACCAATTCCCACAAACTTAGTGACTTAAAAAAGCAGGAATTTATTCTCTCATTCTGTAGGTTATAAGTCCACAATCAAGGTGTCGGCAGGGCCACACCTCCTTCAAAGGCCTTAGAAAGAGTTCTATCTTGTCTCTTCTAGCCGGCAGTCCTTGACATGTGATAGCATAACTTCATTTCTGTCTCTGTCATCATCTGGCCTTCCTCTCTGTGTGTATCTGTGTGTCCGAATCTCCCTCTTCTTACATAAGGGCATCCGTCACTGAATTTAGGGCCCACCCTAATCCAGCACGAGCGCATCTTAACTTGATTGTATCTTAAAAGACCCTATTTCCAGTGAAGGTCACGTTCACAGGTTCTAGGTGGATGTGAATTTGGGGGGAACACTCTTCAGCTCAGTACAGATGCGGGGCTGTTCCAGCTTAATTCATTAGTTGAAAAGTAAGGGAGGAGACTGTCCTGACCCGCGGGACCTAGTTATTCATGGTGGGGGCGAGGAGGATCCAACCTGAGAAAAACGGGCGAGAAAAGGGAGCGGAGGCAAGACAGTATTCTGATCAAGCCTCAAACTTTATTTTTTGAACAAACGTATTTATACAGCTGAGACAAAGCGGGGCAGGTCTACTTAGGCGGGCGGGTGTTTGGCACAATCTTATTGGTTCTTAGCAGGTGGGGTGAGAAGCGGTGAGGGTCGCAGGAAGCAGGGGGCAGGGAGGAGGTAGGTATGCACAGCGATAGCCTATCACCAGAGTACCAGCAGTTATGCGTGGGCGGTGGGGCATTCCTGGAACAACTGAGACCGTAAGGGGGCTGGGTGTACTGTTAAGTAAACGGGAAGTTTAAGCATGGTTCTGGGCTCCCACAGGAGACTTTGCCTTAAAAACAAAAATTACTTTTTAGGATCAGTTTTATCCAGGGAAAAAAAGATTTTATAACTGAAGCTTGTATAGTTTTGTTTGTTTGTTTGTTTTTTGTTTTGTTTTGTTTTGCAGGGAGGAGAGTAATACTTCTTAAGGAAAAAAATATAAAATTACAAATACAGAGTTAGGTATGAATATGTGTTTTTATTTAGAATTTTAAAAGGGGTAAATTGAAAAATTTTAAAGCTGGGATACCATACTCATCACAACATACTGAAAAGTGTTATTCTTAATACCTTTTTAATACTTTTCCTTCTTTTTTTTTTTGGTTGCATATACTGTGATGATCTCTTCTATGACAATTTTGAATTAATCCCTCAAGAGAGAATGGTACTTAAATTCTTTCAGTTTTTACAAGTTGTTGGCAATGTCACTTAAATTATTTGGATTGTTGTAAAATTTGGAAAAACTTAAATTGAAATGCTTTTATATAAGAGCTGTAAGACTCAGGAATTTTCCAAGATATCTCATGTAATCTTAAACCCTTCAGCATCATGTAGTAAAACATTCTGTGATGATGGAAATGTTGTTTTCCTGTGCTAATCGATACAGTAGACCTCAGCCACAGGTGTCTATTGAGCACTCAAAATATGCTTAGAGTGGCTGGGGAACTGAATTTTTAAATTAAATTAAATTTTAACCCTTGTCTTTTTACCTGGAAATCTGCCCACTCTCAGCCCTGTGGCCCATCTCTAGGCATCCCTGGGCATCCCTCCAGACCCGTTGACTGTGTTAGCAGACTGGGGCCTGAGCCAGTGAATTTGGTGAAACTAACCAAGGATGTGAAGGTATGAAAGAAATTGTCTGCCTCACCTACCTATGTGTGCTGAGAATGGCTGTTGAATCAAGTTTAAGAAAGAAAAGGCATGCAGTTGCAGGGCAGCTTTCTTTTTATGCTCTTAAGACGTGAGATCTTTTTCTTACTTTGAGCAGGAAGTCAGATGTATCAGTCAGGGCAGATTACATGGTGCAACCCCCTACCAATCTCATTGTCTTTTAACAGCAAATGGTTATTTTTTACTTACATGCCGTATCTGTCCATAGTGGGCACCAGTGATGTATGTGGCCCAGGTCCCCTTCAGTGCAAGACTAGTGGCCTCACCTCCTGGGAGAGCTTTTGACTGTCAGTTCCTTCAGAGGACCACCTCGCCTAAAGTTACATGCCTTCCTGGGGAAACTCACATTCAGTGACTGATCAAAGTGATAGAGTGTGAGCTCAGCAGAGGCTGCAATTGTGCCCATACAGTTGAGTGTCTCTTTTTGTCTCCTCATCTTTCTTGCCTAGGTATAACTCCCAAAGGTTTTATTACCAAGGGCACCCCTGGACAAATATCCCACAAGCTAAACTCTTGTCCCAGAGTCTGTGTCCCTGGACCTAGCTCGCAATGCTTCATACCACAAATGGGCCAAGAAATCAAGTGGTAAAGTGGGGTTTTGGGGCTGTGTCACATGCCACCTTCTGTAGCAAGAACTCCATTACTGGCCAGAGAGCCCTTGGTGTAAAGCAGCCCTCTAATTTTAAAACTCTCAGCAGTGGTGAATTGTGATGGTCACCAATAGGGAAATGCACTAGTTCATGTATCAGACCTTTGACGAATGTGCAGTAATAATTGTGAAGAAGGACAGTGGAATTGGGTGGCTATTGCTGAGGCTCATGGAAGCTTCAGAAAAAGGTAAGATGCTATGGACAATTGATTGCTAACCAAAAGTCCTTGAAAGTTTTGAATACTTGAATTTTCCTGAGCCTCTGAACCTCCAGGGGTAGCTTAGTGGTGACATAGGCTCTTTCTGCAGGGGACAACACCGTGAGCCCCTCAGACTCCCCCCACCCTCCTGGTCACCAAGCCTGTGACTGGGGTTAAATCACAATACCCCACCCCAACTCTGAACCTGATCATTGGGGGCAAGGGGAAGCTCTCTCCCAAAGGAGCCACAAGACCCAGCCCATGCATGCTTGCGGCAGGAGGCTATCTGTGCTTAGGATGAAATTCTGAGGTGCTTCGTCAAAGCAACTGGAAGAGAGTTGAATAAGAGCTGATCAATTTGGGAGTAATCTCCTAGGATTTGGGATATGTTTAACATGCTGGTAAGGACCCCAGGAGATGGGAAGGGGGCCCTGGTGAAAGGAGTACCAGTAGCCCTAAAACCCAACCTGAAGCTGCTGATAAGAGAGGCCATTACAGAGCCCAACCTGCTGATGGCAGTTGGGCTTATAGAATTCTAAAGCGGTGGAGGCCACGTGACTGTGCTTAAGTGCCAGAAGCCAGGTGGACAGCTACTGTGAAGTGTGGTAGTGCCTGAGGGAGGGGAAGGGGGAGGAGTGCATCAGACCCATAGGTAGTTACGAGAATGTTATCAAACAATGTGTCCCTGGGCAAAATAGATTGACAGCCAGCAAGGGGCTGCTCAGTCTGTACCACGAAAAGGGATCAAGGAGCAGTAATCAAGAGGCAAAGGGGAGCCACCCCATCAACAAAAATTTACATTCCTTTGCTCAGTTTCTGTATTCCAGTCCGTTTCAGACCCAGAACCCAAGGAATGGAGACCAGCTCCCAGCAAGAAGGAGACTGTGACACCACGCCGTTTTCCCTGGCCTTTAATCCAGAGGTACCTTCAGCCATTCATTCAGCTAACAGTGCTCTGGGCAGAGAGGAACACTTCACATTGCCAGGTCTCTTGGGCACAGGGTCCAAGTCGGTGTTGTTACCTAGGCACACGGAATGTCACCCTGGCATTCTTGGGGTATGACGACCAAGTGACAAATGCATCCCGCTTAGAACCAGTTCCCTGTAGGTACACTGGCTCTCGACACCCCTGTGCTCCTTTCCCAGGTCCCAAGTGTGTAATTAGAGTGGACACACGTGAGGGTCCTTGGCCTGAGAGGTGAGAGCTATCAGAATGGGGAGGGGCTGTGGCACCCTGTGATCTGACAGTCCCATTGACCGGTTGCTCGGGAGGACACTGGCAAATCTGGGGAATGCTGATCCCGAGAGGGAGGACCGAAGCCTCTTTTGTAAGGTCCAGGATCCTGCTGTGATCTGAGGAGGGTCTCAGGGAAGCGGGCAATTGTGTCCTGGCTGTGGCTTCAGCGGCGGGATTAGTCGTGGGTTCAGATCAGCTCTGGGTTGGATGCCATCATGAAGCAAGGTGCTCTGCATTTGACGTTCCTAGTCAAAAATGGAAGTGGGACTGGGGCATCTGGGGTAAGAAAGCAGCGGTCACTTAGAGGTGGACGTGATGGCACTTTCCTGCCGCAGCCTGACCTTGGCAGAGAGGCGGTCCCTGTGGACTTGGCGACTGGTTTTGTCTGAATGTCCTCCAGGCCTGGAGAACAGCAAGGCTGCTTTTGTGTCTTTTCAGTCCAAGATGATGTTTGCTCTTTCAGTCCTGACAGAGCTGTACCCTTTCACTGGTGTTCACAAATATATTGAACAAATATTTACCCCAACCATAATTCCCCACAGCACAGGAGTATTTCTTACATTTATTATGTATTTATTATATATGTAATATTATGTCAATCTTGCAGAGAGCTCAGCTTTAGACTTTCATAGATATTTAACAAATCAATGAATAAAGGAAGAGAGAGAGGAACAGAGGGAAGGGAGGGAGAGAGGGGCAGAAAGGAGGAAAGGAAGGAAGGAATGGGGAAGGAAGGGCCTGGAGTGTCCTGACACTTTAAGGACAGGAGGTGTTTTGCGCCACCCACGGGACACTCTGCAGTACTGCAAGGGACAGGCGCAGGGCTTGAGGGGAGATTGGTGTTCCCGTCAGGCACTCAGCCTATGCCCAAGGAATGGTTTTCCACAACAATAAAGTATACATTACAACAAAGCTTTTTGTTATTTTTGTTATATAATAAAGCCTTAGCTGAGACCCGTGACAAATGGCTTCAAGAGAACAACTCACCATCACGTTTGCGCAGGAGAGTGCTCCACTGGACATTTCCACTCATTATCAGAAAGCCCCGATGGGACTGGACTGCTAGGGAGAGATGAGCCGGATGACTCTGGTGACAAATGGAGCTTCATCCACACTGATCTACGTTGTGGCATGTAGTGACTCCTGGCTGATCTTCAGTGGGCAGTATGTCACACCACCTAGTTTTAAGTTCCTCTGGCCTTGGGCTATTTAGCGAACTAGTTAATACTAGTGATTTTATACTTAATTCTGGAGACCTCCAGTTAAAAGAATCCCGGATGAGTTCTTTTTATGAATCCAAGAACTTTTTTAAAAGCAAAAGTATTTATGTATTTTATATACTTACATGATTTTTAAAGATTCTGGACCCAATTGTCTAAATAGTAAAGGAGGACAGACTGATGGGATGTTAAACCTTCCAGAGTCATGTGGAGGGTTTCACTCGCACTCACAAAATCAGCAGCAGGGCAGAAGGATGAAGGGTCTGGGTGAAACGCACTTGGCAAACTTGCTTATTTAGACTCAGATTGTTCTGTGTAATGCCCTAACCTTCCCAGAAGTTAGCAGCAGCACCCTTCTTCTCCAAGAGAATGTTTTAGTGTTTTCTATTTGTAAGTCAGAATCTAAGATAACTCTGCCAAGGGAGCAGCTTTGAAAGTTGCCCATGATGCAAAATCCCTGAGTGAGTCCTGTGGTTCTCCGCTGTTGATTGGTGCTATAATGGTAAGACCATGAAATTTGGAGTCAATCTAGGTTCAGATTTTGTCTCCATCACTCTTTAGCTGTAGTGTAGGTAATGAGCTCACTAAGCTTTATTTCCCTCACCTGTGAAATGGGAATAACAGACTAGCTGGCAGGGTTATTAGGAAGATAAATGAGACAGTGCAGGTAAATAGAGTAGGCACTGAAGACAAAGTAGCTGTTATTATCACTGCTAGTCACAGATGTGGCTTCTAGTTGTTGATATCTTCATTCTCTCTCTTCTTTCTTGAGAATATGCCCAGCTCAAAGAGCTACAGTTCCAAACTCCCTTTATAGGTAAGCATGGCCAATAAAAGATAAGGGAAGTTATTGAAAAATAGAAAAAATTACTTAAAAGGAAGCTTACAACGTTGGCAAATCGGCTCTTGACCTTGCTCCATTTTTCCTTTTTCTGCCTGGAACTCAGAATCCATTGGTTGGGCTCAGCAGCCACATTGTGATTGTGGCATAACCTTGTGGATAGAAGTTGTGCCTAAGGATTGATGAAGTAGAAGGCAGAGGAGTTGAGGTCTGAGATGACATTGTGGGGCCACCTCAGCAGCCCTGGCCCACCTACCACTGAGGGACTTTGGGTAATGTGAGAGAAAACAACCCCTACCTTGTTTAGGCCACTGTGATGACATATATTAATAGTGGTTGTATGCGATTCCTTGCTGGATGGCTTTGAAGAGGGACCTCCTCAACTTCTGGCCCTCACTTTCATCTCTACAATGAAGGGGTGGCTTAGATAACCCCTATGGACCTTCCCGACTCTCACAAAGTAGGCCCTCATTTCCACCTCCTGAGTCTCGAGGTTACACCGAGGCAGTTTTGTTGGTCTCACTCTGCCTATATCTTTTCTCTAAGATTAAACAGCCTTGTTGAGGGGAAGGGGGAGGGGGAAGGTGGGAGGGGACAGAGAATGCAGAAGTAGACCTTGAGGTTAGCTGTCCTGATGCCTGTGTTGCTGTTCCCCAAATACTGCTTTAAGGGGACACTCTCAGCCCACTTCTTGAGCCAAAGGTTCTGTGGTGAGTGCACCAGAAGGATGTTTGTCCTGGCAAGTTTAACATACCTCTTCCCAGTCAGTGCTGCGTCTGCTGCCTCTCCTCGGTGGCATGAAAGCAAAACTCCTAATAGAGAAATCAATCTGCTGATTTTTAAAAAAACGATGAAAAGGTAGAATCAGCAAATGGCTACACCAAGAAATGGCCACAAGGGGTCACTACACACTCAAGAATGAAGGGATACCAGCTCGGGGCTGGTCTCTGGTTTGAATTTCAGAAAGGAGAGCTGCCTGTGGAAGGGATGGGAAAAAGCAAAGCTGAGAAGGGGCAAAACCAGGGACAGACTGAGTTCCTCCCAACTGTCGAGAGGGAAGAGTCTTAGTGTAGACCTTGCCCCTGAAGACAGGTTTCTCGAAAATTACTGTTAGTATTATTTTCATTGTTAATAGACTTTTGGAATTTCTACGTAATCTTTTTTGGCTCATAGCTGATGAAAACTATAGATTCTCTCTCTAAAAAGGTCAAATACCAACACAATAAACCAAAGCCAAAGCCTGTGCCATTGTGGGCCACCTGCTGCTGCTGGTGCCCGGCAGTGCAGGGTGGAATCAGGAACAGCTGTGCCGTGTAGATGAGCCAGAATCCCATGCAGGCTGGCAAGCTTGGGTGAGCTGCTTCACTTCTTGGAGTTTTGATTTTTTTAAAAAAAAAACTTATTATATAGGAAATCTAATATCTATCTTGATTTGAAGTTAACGTGCACCTGCCAGTGAACCTAGAAGCATTGAGGTTGAGCAGCGTCTAGCTCTGTCCGCAAGCAGCAGTTCAGGGCCCTTCTGCTCTGCTCCCCGGGGCAGCTGTAGTTCCCACCCAGCATTCAGTCCCTCTTCCCTTGGGAGCCGCCTCCTCCAAGCCTGGTTGAGGAGCGGGGTGTAGGCTCCGAAGCTCTCTGTCCCTTGTTCTGAAGCCAAAGCATACACACAAGACTCCCTTGTTTCCAAAACCATTTTGATAACATCTGCAACGAAAGGGTGGGTTACAGGAAGCATGAATGTGGTCAGTATACAAAGGTTTCTAATTTTGCAAGTTCTAATAGTTACTAACTTCTGCTTGGGATGGCAATGGAAAGTTGACGGGGCCTAGGGACCGATTTTTGAAATGAAATGTTATGTAATGCAGAAAAGCACTGATAAATATTTCGCACCAGGTTTCCTGACAGGTTTCCATGTTTGGTACATATTTATTTCTAAGAAATGAAAAGTGATGAGTAATAAAGTGGCTTTTAAGTCCTGGGGTATCCTTCCTCCAAAGCCTGTGTGTACATATGTGTACACACACACACACACACACACACACACACACACACACACGAGGCAGTGAGCACTAGGATCTGGCCTCCCCTAGCCTGGCAGATGCCTCACTCTGATAGCTGCTGAGCCTGTGGATCATGGGGGCTCCTTTGAAGAACAGAACAGGTAGAAAGGAACCTCAGCCACCCACTTTGTCCTTGAACTTGGCTACATCCTTTGCACCATTTCTCAATAAGACGAAACAAAGTAACCTTCACCAAGCATGCGTTGGTTGGCAAACTGGTACCAGCCCTCCACATTGTCCTATACGTGCCCTCCTGCCAAGCATGGCCCTGCTCAACTTCACAGATGGTTCACGTTATGTAGTTGCACCTGAGTATACATACTTCTCCTCATCTCAGGTACATTTAGGTTCTTTCCATTTCCTATACTAAAGGAAGCTGTAGTTAACATAGTTTAACAGCCATGGGTACCACGAGGCCTTTTTAATGTAAGGTGATCTGATGTGAGTTTCAGTTTACATTCCCCTGCTTCTGGCCTGGCTAAAGGCCAGTTCATATGCTCTTGGTCTTTCTGCTTTCTTCTGTGGGTGGCCTGTCACACCCTTGGCATGGGCCATTTCTCCATGTGAAAGAGTGTCTGTTGGTCATGTTTATACCCCAAAGGAGGCACTACTGAGAGGGAGAGAGTATAGTACTAGCTGAGGTCAAGCAAAGGTCCTAACAAGAAAGGAAGAGCAGGGCCCCAGAACCCGGGAGAAAGGCTAGGTTCAGGTGTGGGAGGGGGACGTTTCTCTGGCAAGAAGGGGAAATGAGATGACAGTTCACTAGGTAGAGGTGGCTGATGGGGAATTGAGGAAGCTCACGCCTGGTGGCCTCCATATTCTCTATTGGGTTGTTGGTGGCAGGGACGTGAGGAAGACTGTGTGACTGGAGAAAGATGCTCTGGGGATGTGGTGAGATAAATTAACCAGGCTGCCAGAGAAGGATCAGGTTGCTTGGAAGGGCCTGTGGGTAGTTGGTCTTGGACCAGCCTCAGAACCAGTATGCACTCCTGGAGCATGGAGGTGGTGGTTATAAGACTATTTTCTAAGGCAAATAACTGTGTGATGATCTCTTGGGATGAACTGGATTTAGATCCAGAGTACCTGCTGGCCCCTGACATGAAATGTTCCTGAGATGTTCAAGAATCTTTCAATGGGAGTGAATGTCTTACTGCCAGTAGGCAGAGGGATTTGTTCAGCCAGTTCCTTAGGCACCTCTTCCCAGTGCTCTAACAGACTGGGGCTCATCTTGCTTTGGAAACCTTTAGAGGAAGTCGATGTGTGCTTGGAAAGTGAACATGTGCCTCACTGAATTTTGTTCATGTAAAACTATTTGTATTTGTTTCTCGAACAGCTACCATAACAAATTACCACAAAATGAGTGGCTTAAAACAAGAATTTGTTCTCTCAAAGTTCTGGAAGCCAGAAGTTTTAAACCAGGGTGTCGCAGGGCCAGGCTCCTTCTGGAGGCTCCCTCTTTGCTTCTCCCAGCTTCAGGCGGCTGTCAGCACTCCCATTGCTGCCGAGGGCCTCACAGGGCCTCTGTGTCTCTTCTAAGATGCTTGTCATTGGATTTAGGGTCCACTTGGGTAATCCAGGATGACCTCATCCCAAGATTCTTAAATTAATTTCCTCTTCAAAGATCTTTTTTCCAAATAAGGTCACGTTCACAGGTCCTCGGTGTTAGGATGTGGACATGTCTTCTGAGGACTGCCATTGAGCAGATATAATCTGAAGTATCTAAGGGGCATGACTCAGGGACCCCTGCAAAGTGCTCTCGGGGTCCTACAGGCCTTGTAGGGCCCTGCGATACAGAGGAGACCTCTAAGCCCCCAGAGGGGTGTATTGGAGCCCAAGAGAAACTAGTGATGGTTCCTGTCCTAGAAACAAATCCTGTACCTGGAAACAATACTTACTTACCCTTTGTGCAAAGAGCAGACTTTGTTTAAATGTCTTTCCTTCAGTCCAGAAGCCAAGACTGTGTGCTGGTGGTTTTGGAAAGTTTGGGCTGGACCTTAGCAAGGTTAGAAGTTAGAGCCTTTAGTTCTCTTTATGGGGACAGGCAACCTGCTCACCCCTGCAGTCCCAGCTTCCCTCACCTCACACTGGCTTTTCCAGAGCTTTGGGAAATAAGCTGACCCCTCTGCAGACAGGCCAGGTTTCCGAGGCCAGGGATGTGCTGGCCCTCAAGTCTTCTTTGCCAAGTAGGGTGACCATAGCTATTATCCAAATCAGGACACGCTGGGATCTTATTCACCATTTAGCCAGGACAAGAGGTGTCCCAGCAAATTGAGTCATGTAGTCATGCAGACACCGAGCAGCCGGCTGCCTGGGCCTACAAAGCATATCAAACCATAGCCCAGAGTGGTCCTTGCAACACAGATTGGATGGTCACAAGGGTTTCTGATGCCGGCTCGCTGGTGAAGGTCCAGACAAACAGGAAGTGGCTGACAGGAGAATCTCCTGAAGCCCCATGCTGGGATCAGCAAGGGGTAGGTGAGGCACACCGCCTGCCTGGGCATGTGGTGACAGCACTCCCGCAGCCCTCTCTGTGTTTTGGAAATCAAGAAGGCACAAGCCAAAGACTTCACACCTAAACTTTCCAGTGAGAAGGGACTTTCTCACTTATAAAAGGAAGCCACCATACGGTTGTTATTTGAGTAACTCAGGCAAGAAAACCCAATCACTAGAAAACTACACAGGCAAAAATAGTCTTGTGGGTTGTTTTTCTCCTTTTTACCACAGGAGCCTTTGAGAAGGTTTGTGGTGTGCCCCACATAACGATGTGTCCCCAGAACTTTCAGTTCCCTCTTCTCGTGCTCACCAGGGAATAGAGGTGTCCTGGGAGGCAAAGTGGCTGCCTGGGCCCAGACCTGTTCTCCTTGTCCCACCTCCACATCTGCAGGCAATCTAGGAGACCCTGCTGTGCCCTGTGTGTCCTTGAGGGGAGAGGCAGGCACAGCAGGGCCCTCGTGATGCGGTGTGAGGACAGGTTGCTTTTGTTGGGACACAGTGAAGTGCCACTGGGTGCGTGGGCAGGTTACAGAGAGGGTGGAGATGGCAAATTTCCCTTCTTCATACTGGGTCCCCAGGCAGGGGCTGCCAAGAGCTTGGTCTGGAGGAGAGCAGATTCCCAAGGCATCCAGCATTTGTGAGGCAGAGGAGGAGCCAGCCCTGGGGACCCCCCCAGTGACGACCCAGGTCTGCCTGTGCGTCCTCACCCATGGCCCCACTCCAGGTCACCAAGCCCATCCTGGGGTCACACTACAGTGTGATGAACACAACACGCACACGGGCTTCTCTCTGGAGCAAAATTATCCACTTACTAGCAGCATCCTGTGCATTTGCTTTGTCTCTGAGGGAATAATTAGCTAGCATTGGTATGATAGCAGAAAATCACTAATTATGGTGACAAGCTAACAGTGATCTGGGAACTTGTGGGGCAGCAGCTAGTGATGGCAGAAAAGGACAATGTTTGACTGTTTTATGCTGCACCCCAGGACTCAGGAGGAGGTGAGAGATGAGGCTTAGCACTGTGCCAGGCGTGGGGCCCCTGGTCCCCGGACTCTGTTTTCCTCATGAGAGTTTGAAGCTGAGGAGCTGGCTGGGGAGTCCAAAGTGGTGTGAGGAATGAAGACGATTGGGGGGCATGTGCCGTGGGGATCTAATGCCCTACCAGGGGGCTGGGTGTCACCTCTTCCCACCCAAAACTCATACCTCTCATGCTCACACATTCACAATTCACATGGTCACACACAGTCATGTGCACACGTTTGTGAGTGCATGCGCGCACACACACACACACACAAAACCAAATTAGAGTTCTCTTCCTGGTCCGGAGTGAAGGTGGTTGCTCTCATGTCTTAGGCTCAGAAGCCTTGGTACTTTTCTGACCTTGGTACTTTGAGAGAGTAACTTCTCCACCTTTCTTATTCTCCGGGTGTTGAGAGAAGGACTAAGCACCAGGGAGAGACAGAATGCTAGCAGCACAGGGCATTATGTTCTGTTAAAACACTTAAACTCCAATAAATGTTGGCATAAACAGTATTTGCAAATTACTGCGAAGAAAATACTTTCTCTTGAACAGCTATCTTTTCTGGTAAATACTTTGTGATACGTGGTAGAGGGGTCTATAATGTGGACTCCTTGGACCCAAGAGGAACCACCCACTGTGCTGCAGTCGAAGTCTGAGGTGCTGCTTGTGTGCAGTCAGGGTTGAGAACCACTGTGGTCTAGTGGCTCCCAAACTTATCTGCACCTTAAATTATCAATCCTGAGGCCCAACCAAGCACTTAAGTTTCTAATACCATCCTCCAATACAAGGAACCAGGGCTCATTGAAGAATCGATTGATTCTAGGGCTGGGTCAGGAAAGATACAAGGTGAGCTTGGAGCATTTTTACTGCCAGAGAGTAAGAAAGTGCTCAAAGGACACACTGACTGGGGCATGCCAAAGGGACACAGGTGCCAACTGAAAGGGCTCCTAGTGGCCCAAAACTGGAATAATTTGAGCAATGGAATATTGGACCACAAGCAATATATAAAATAGTTCATGAGTTCATTCTGTTATAAATGATTGAATAAATAAACAAGTGGGTACCTTAGGCAAATCTATTGTACAGAAGAATTTCAAATATGTTATGCAGATAGTCCTTCTCAAAGAGGTGGGCTGTAACTCCCACCCCCACAGAGTAAGCCATACACAATGAATTCCAAAAAATAAAGAATGGAAAGGGGGAAAGGAAGTCACTTTCCAGCAGAGAAAGCTGACAAACCCAACCTCAGCGGGCAATTGAGATGAATCTACAGCGGTAAGTCATGGAGTCTCGATTGGTGGCCACTTCTGGGGTCTTCCTCCCAAAAACCCAGTAGCCCAATCTAACCATGAGAAAAACATCCAACAAACTCAGGTTGAGGAACAGTCTACAAAACACCTAAACAGCACCCCTCAAGATTGTCAAGGTCATCAGACACAAGGAAAGTCTGAGAAACTAGAAGACCCTAAGAAGACAGAATGACTAAATATGTCACATCCTGGATGGAATCCTGGGACAGCAAAGTGCATTAGGTAAAAACCAAGGATCTCCGAATAAAGAGTAAACCTTAGCTAATAACCATGTGCCAATATTGGGTTGTTTGTTGTGACAAAGAGGCCATGGGAATGTGAGATGTTAGCAATAAGGGAAACACGGTGAAGAGCACGTGGGAACTCTCTGTTCCACCTCCTCAGCTTTCCTGCAAATCTGAAAGTATTTTAAAACAAGCTCATTCTGAAAAATCCTGACTCCCAGCATACCCACACCAGTAAAGTGGGAGTGTCTGGGGGTGGAGCCAAGCACCGGAACCATCTAAAGTCCCTGGGTGATTTCGATGTGCATCCAAAGTGAGAAGCTTCAGGCCAGTTTGTGCTATAGCAACAGACAAGTCTCAGGTGCTTAAAATAACACGAATTTTTATGCCCCTCCAGCATCACAGCTATTGCAGGTAGGCAGAGGGACGCTGTTCTTCATAAATGACTTGGGGACCCACCATCTCCAATGTTGCCATGCTGGATGTGGGACCAGAGGGAGAGCAGGCTTGCAGGGTCTTGCACAAGTAATTACAGGCTCTGACAGAAGGGACATGCATATGCCACTCGCTCTCACAATTCATTGGCCAGACTAGTCACATGACCCTATCCAATTACGAGGGGGCAGAGGATGCGACCCTGCCACATCCTTGTGGGGTGGAGAGCAATGGTATGTGGCAAACAGCTGTAATAGGTGCCACAAAAGTGCAGCCAGAATTGAGTAAGAGGGATTTGAACAGAAAAGTTGTTCCTCCTGACATGTGGTAGTGATGGCCTGGTTTTGCCTCCTGCCCAAGCCCTGCTTCACACCTCCATGATGCAGAATGGCTATCCCTCTTCTGCCCCGAGCCCCAATCTCTGTCTTAGTCCCATACCCAGGGCTCCAATTTCTCTAAAAGTAGGGGCAGACACCCCCTGCCCCACCAGCTGCTGGATGTGGTCTTGCCATCTGCTGATCAAGTCCTCAAAGACTCCATGATACTCAGTTTCTGACGGGTCTACTCTGAGTTTCTTATTCCCCTTGGGATTGTGGCTAAATCAGCTTGGCTATGAATGCATTCAACTTCTGGGGAGAGGGCCCACCTGATCAAAAAAGAGTCAGGGAACTCTTTCTGAGAACTAGGGCAGTGCTTTACATTTTCAAGACTGTTATTTTAAGCAGCCATAGTTACTCTGGCAGCTACTGAGACCCACCCTTGACTGGGTACAAAGTACACTGACCCTTGAACAATGTGGTGGTAGGGCATTGACCTTCTGTTCAGTCGAGAACCCACATATAACTTTTGACTCCCAAAACTTAAGCTGTCCCTCGTTGAACCTGTGTGGAGATTGGTTCCAAGACCCTCATGGATACCCAGATCCGCAGATGTGCAAGTCTCTGTATAAAACGGTGCAGATCCACACACCAGAGAGTCCTGGAGGGAATCATACCTTCCCCACAGCCCTGCCCATGAAACCTCTGTGGCTCAGCTTTGAACCTGATCCTATAAATGACATGTCAGGAAAGAGAAAAGGCAGAGCCCAAGAAATCTGGACCAGCTCAGAGGAAATACGGTGGTTCAAGATGCTCTCGTAATCAGTGGTATGAGGAACCCGAAATTACTATCAGAATTTTTTCATGTTACCTGAGATGATTTTAGGTAGTTATGCTTGAGTTAACTGCACAATAAACTGTCTTTTGTCCTCATTTTAGAGCAAGGACAAGCTATTTAATGGTCTTGATGAAAACCCTTGTTAACTGAAGCTCTTTTGGGGTTTGTCACATATGTATTTCTAGTTCAGGTGGCCAGAGTTGCAAAATGAGCCAACAGTCACGCTTACAGAGTATCCCTCTAAGAAGCTGCATTCCTGTTGGATTCTCTGGAACATCCACATGTGTAGTGGAACCTTTAGAAACAGCTTATCTCTTCCTGGTTCCTCCAAAAGTATATCCTGAGACAGGGGCTGATGTAACTGGTTTACGGGGCTGCGGTCTCAGGGGGCGAGAGTGAGGACCAGGAGAGTGAACAGAGAAGAGGTGTGATGTCAGGGTGCAGTGGAGGGTACAGTACAGTCCTCGGAACTCTGAAGATTCTTTAGACATAAGACCCAGAACTGTCCCCCTGAGCGCTGGCAGTCCCTCTCCATGCCCCACAGGTTAGTGGGTACTCACAAGGCATTAATTGCACTTCCAGGTGACATGTGTGTGATAGTTCCTACCTGTCCTGTATCTCAGCATTGAAGAAAAGACCTGAAGCAGGTGTGCAAGGCACAGGCAGTTCATACCTGTGTGAATCTGGTTGCAGCTTGCAGAGACCTGGTTCCCACAGCAGTGCCTGGACAAAGAAATGAGACACAAAAGTATCCCCCTCGCAGGCATGGGCCCAGCAGTGGAAGGGAAGTGGCTGGCATTCAGACCATAGTTCTGCATAGAACGAGTGCAAGGGGTAAACGGAGTCTAGCTCGCCCTGTGGACCAGCTCCCAAACAACTTAAACCCCAACCTGGATGGGTTGCATGGTTGGGCAGGGGAGAGGAAGAGGGAGATGATACCATCAAGGCTGTTGCCATGGATACAACAAAAAACATCACAGTGGGTAAGAGTCTTCTGGAGGTTCATTTTGAAGGCTAGTGCTTGAGGAAGGCGGCTCTCTGTGGAGAAATGGGGTGTGGTAGTTAGAAGCTAGTCAGGTGGAAAGACACCTCTGGGTACTTTCTAGAAGTTTGGAGATGGACATTGCCAGTGCTCCCCATGGCAATGCAGGCACATTTCTTTCCTGGTTGTACTTGGATCAGTGACACCACTTTTTACGTCATTCACCCCAATTTTGGTGAACATTTGGTTCCCAGATGGAAAGGAAGCAGGGTTAGAATGCGGGTAGAGATTTTCCTGGAGAAACGTAATGTGTTGCATGAGAAATGGGAAGGAGAAGAGGTCGGAGAGGACACAGGTGGGCATGTGAGCTAGAGCTGAGCGTGGTCGGGTCAGCGAGCTCTGGAACGTTCTCCTCGGTGTTCTTAGAGACAGCAGGATCATGGCGGGAGGGGAAGGTGGAGGAGGTGCCCAGCACACACTGAGTCTCCTGACTCTGAAGGAAGCAGGAAGCCTGCGGGAAGTGGCTGTGTCAGAAGTGTGGACATGGGAAGCTGGGCTGCTGCGTGGCCCATGGCCAGCTTGGGGTGGCGTAAAGGAAAGCGCAATAACCACTCGCATGAAAGGAAGCATGCTTCTTTGGGTGACAGGCCAGGTGTGGGAACCCTCGGTTAACTGGTCTTTTTCAGGATGTTCTGCGCATATTTCATGGCCATGGAGGAAAAGTTTCAGGTGTTCTGTAGGGTCTTGGTTCTACCCCCAAATATTCTCACAGGTTCAGGTTTACATAAAACACATAGAGGAGGCCGTAGTAGATTGTTAATGCCTGTTGCACATTTCAAACATACTGCTTGATCTCACCAACACAGTATTTGTGTTTTAAACGTGGGTATGCTGTGAGAAAAGTAGACACCTCCACAGCCTCACCGTGGGGCTGGGGCTGAGATGGACCCACAGACACAGGATGAACCCACGTGTCCTTGGCTCTGGCGAGACTGTGCATCCTTGGGTTTATCACCTTGGGGATGCCCTGCAGGGAGAGAATAGCACTTTCCTTCCCCACTTGGGCAGGCAAAGGACAGCAGTATTAATGACACATTCAGAGACAGAGGCCTCAATCTTATCGGAGGTGAAGAGGAGCCTGGCTCATTATCCAGTCTGCCGCCCTCACTTATCTAAGAAACCACACAGTGTGAATTCAGCCTTCAGCCTCCACGTTCCCAGCTCCCCAGCCATGGTCCCCAGCCACCCTCCCCTCCTCGAAACCCAAGAAGGTTCACTTAAAACAGGCCCTGTGGGCCAGGAACCCCATTGGCCTGGCCGCCCCCAGGTCCCCTCTCCTGGAGTGAAGTCTGTGAGCAGCTGCAGCTGTAGTAACCCTACCCCTGCATAGCTCACCTTTTTTTTTTCCTAGATGGGATTTATATGGCGGGGTTTAGTCTTGCCACAGACATTCACAAGAGAGGCCTTGCACTCCCACCTCACCACAGCCCCTTTAGCTCCCTGCATGTTAACTTTAAGTTGGGTTTTTAGATAGAGTTGGATTGATACTTTAGGGAAATCGAATTTGCATGTTATTGAGAAACAGCTTTACACAACTTTATAGATTGTGCTAACCTGTAGGAGGGAGGTAGGGGAGGACTGGGAAAGAATCGCCCTGCCACCTGCATTTTCAGGAGCTTTGTCAACCCCAAGGCTGGGCTTGGAGTCGGGAACAAACCAGAGATGAGTCTCAGTTACCTCACTCACAGGCTATGTGACCCAGGGTAGGTTATTAACCTCGCTGTGTTCATTATCTTACCTATACAATGAGGATAATAACCTCACAGGCTTCTTATGAAATAATGAAAGTTAAGCACAGTCCTTGGCACAGAGAGAGGTCAATAAATGTTAGCTATTTTACAAGGTCTGTTAGTTCATGTATTTAAACCACGAGCCAATGGCTTTGCTGTTGTTTGATACAGGCCATTATTGACAGGTGAACAGTGTTACATGCAGAGAGGCCAAAACTCAGAAAATGAGTGAATCAATGAAGAAACAGACCTAATCGAACCTGCCTAAGGCTAGGTCCAAATGGGCCAGGTATTTGACTGTGTTGGGTAGGGAAGGGGGTGCTAAATAACACAAAATAATAAGTTATATTGTGCATTGGGGGGCCTGGGGACATTTTTACAAAATGGCCAAGAATTACGGCTTCCTCAGTGGGACATAAGGAGGTGCTCAGTCCTTAGCGAATGTCTTTTCAATTAACTGGAGATGTCAGTTCCAGGCAGTGTGGACGGGCCACCGATCTGAAGAGTAATCAGCTTCGTGTCTCCTTGTCTTTACAAGAACCCAGGACACTAATAGCATCCCTGGGGAGGGACTGCAGCTTCACCAAGTGTCACACAGATGCAAGGCTTGCCTCCACAGCCTGTCCTCATAGCAGCTGGGATAAAAGAGTTTTTCAGCTTGGCTGACAGTTTCATCTGAAAAACAAAACAGAATAAACATTTGTTTCTGTGGCCACAGTGGAGAAACATTTGTATTTTTAAACAATAATTCGACATTACTGTGTATGGAAACTTTATTTTATTTTGTTCATTTTAAAAACTACCCCAGAAAATGTCTAAAGCCAATTGACTTTTAATTCAGTACCCCGAAAAATTGTGACTCCCACTCCAAGTCTTCTATATTGGAGGGGCCTCCCTGTGTGTGCAGACAGCCAGAGAAAGGACCCAAGTTGTTCTAGGAATGTTTTTATTTTAATGGCCTTGACATTATTCAGTATGTATTTGCCATGCACACAGCAGGACTGATTGAGGCCCAGCCCTTAGGGGCTTCTATTCACAGAAAGTTCTGGAAGCTCACACAAAAGATTGTTTGGGCCTTTCCAGTCGCCCAGGCCCTGCTCTCTAGCCCTCCCTGTTGACCCTCCACCTAGCAGGTCATGCTGGGAGGGCAGCCCAGGGGTGAGGAGAGATGGCCAGTGGGGAGTTTGGAGACAGGAGGTCCCAGCTCAGTGAAGCTTGGGACTCCCAGTAGGCTTCCAGCCTGTACCCTGCCTGCCATTGGCCCCTGGGAGGACAGAGATAATTACTGCAGGAACTTGTGGAGAGGTTTCCATTCCCCAAACTAAGTTTATTCCATCAGAATTTTTTCTTTGCCTAAGTAAGCTTAATTGGTACAGTCATTATGTCAGGGTGAATGTTATTATTTGAGTCAAAAGCAGAAAACTAGAAAAGACTTGCTGTATTACAGCTCTCTTCTCTATCCTGGGGCTAAATCCTTAGGAAAGAGTGAGCAAGACCTGATTGTGTAGCGTCACCACCAACCCAGACCTTCCAGAGCCTTCAGAGAACAAGCAGGAAACTGGCCTCTAGAATAATCTTAAAGGAGGTGGTGAATACACACATGTGTAGACTATGTTTGTCTGCATAGATAGCAAAAATAGCTCCAGACATCTTTCCTTCTAGGGTTGTTATTTCATCCTGCAGGATTCCTCACTATTCTAAACACTGTAGGGAGGGCAGTGTGTTTGTTGAATGAATGAGTGAAATATGCAATATCCGTGTGTGTGACACTATGCCTTGCTCATGTTGCAGGAAGCAAATTAAACATCAGCTCCACCTTTGGTGAGCTTGTGTCCTGACTGCCTGCTGGGTGTTGGGTGACATGTATCAGTGATGGGGGAAAACATATAAAAAGGACTTTATATTTATTCTTTTACTCAGCAAAATGCATATCAAATTATAGAAGAATCAAAATATCTGTAGGTAAAATTACAGTTTTATAAAGTCAGCAAGTTAAATCTATTTTGCAAAATTGCCACAAAATTGTGTGTGTCCTCATGGCCCTGGTTCAGAATAGTCTCCTTAAATAGAAAACATCTTGGTTTTATTCCATTTGTTTTAGAGCTCATAGTCTATGGATTTTTTTCCAGTAAGATATAAAGTTGTAAGAAAGGTTCGTGAAAACATTAAATCATTTTGTCAGATGCATAGATTTCTAGTTGGCAATTATATAGAGGACTAAAACATGGTTAAGTGTAATCAATATGCATTTAACCTAATCATCATCTAATATTTGGGACTTTATGCTCAAAGAAGTAGCTCATGGGTTTTTGTTCTTTAAAATCTGTCAGAACACGAATGTCTCTTGCAGGTGACACAGAACGGCTGCCCTCAATGTATAGATAGTTTTTTGAAGGTTTCCTGAGAAGTGAGGAAATGCCACAGAAAGCCTGTGGTCCCATTTTGGGTTGAAAACTCTGGCTTTGCCCTATTTTTAGGTGTAACTTCATGCCTGAGAATTGTTGCAAACGGTTCAGGTTTCTCTTTGCAAAACTTTGAAAATGAGCTGTTATATTTGTTTGCAGGGGCTGCCATAACAAAGTGCCATAGACTAGGGGCTTAAGCAACAGAAATGGACTGTCTCTCAGCTCTTGAGGTGGAAGTCTGAGATCACTGTCCCGCAGGGCTGGTCCTTCTGAGGGCAGGTCTGCCCCAGGCCTCTGTCCTTGGCCCGCGGATGGTTGTCTGCATGTTCACATGGCACCCTCCTTGTATCTGTGTCTGTGTCCCAACTTCTTTTTGTAAGGACACCAGCTGTCTTGGATTAGGGTTCACTCAATCTACTTTGACCTCATTGTAACTAGTTACACCGGCAGTGACCTATTTCCTAAGAAGGTCATGTGCTGAGGTGCTGGGGGTCAGCACTGTAACATATAAATGTGGGGGGCACGGAGGGCTCTGCGTGTGCTACACAGTTTAGGAGCCTGAGACGGTTTCACCCCACCATGTTCCCTTTCTTTGTCTTCTCTCTGCCCCTTCCTAAGCCTTTTCCATGGGTGCCTGAACATCCTTGGAGACTTGTCCCTTGGCTTCTTGAAGATGGCTTGGTCTTCAGAGATCTCACCCAGATGGCAGTCATGCCCACAAAAGGTAGCATTACACCATTGTCAATCACTTCTTTGGCACAGTGGCTCTCGACCCATGTGCCACAATCTTCACTGCCACATTTTGCTCAATGTGAGTTTTTATAAAACTGCACATCCATCCTGTCACATGACCATCTCTCATAAGGGACATTGGATTGGTGAGACCAAGAGATGTAGGAGTGCTGGCACCACATGTAGCAAGTAAGAGCTCAGAGGCAGGAGGCAGGGGCCAGCTGGTATGCTCGGTCTTCTGAGTGGATGACAGGAGAGTCAGAGTTTGGAGCAGAGATAGTCTCACCCATGGGGCCACAGGGCTGTGATCTGAATGACCACAGATCCTCTTTTAGGAACTGGCAGGCGATGAGACATGTAAGACTGATTGCTTTGCAATTATCCCTGAAGATCTGAATTGATTTTTGAATACCTGTTAAGATTAACCTTCTAATGTATTCAGAGGGCATTGCAAACAGAGATAGATGAGGAAAGCCTGTTTTTAGCAGAACCAGCTTTCCAACTGTATGCTCGTACTTGTGCTACAGTACCGTGGGCACAGGAAAGGATGGAGATACCCCTGGAAAAAACCAAAGGCCACAGTATAAGAGTGACAGGACCCAGGCAGACTTGGGTTTGAATCCTGAGCCAGTGTGTTTCTGACTGGGTGATTGGACAAAATAGGCTGACCTTTCTGATGAACTCTGACCTCATGGTTCAAGGCCCACCGTAATGCCTGCCCTGCATGGTTATAAGGATCAGGCTGGCACAGAGGGCCCACAAAATACACTACAATGGCTCTAATATTGTTGGACACTGCATCTGTCTCCCTGGACCCAGCCCTGGCTGGTAGTAAAGACATGAGCCCTGCAAGACTGTCCCAAGTTCACTTGATAACCACAAACTTGTTTTTTTTTGCTACAAAAGCTGCTTTTACTATGAGAAAGGGCTTGGAGCCCGCACTCCTCAGGCTCCCGGCCTGCCTTTGAATTGTGCATGCACAGCTAGGACTGCACAACTTCCTGAGCAGCAGGGAGGCCGTGGGCAAGAAGGGGAAATGAGAGTGACCGAGGCTGTGCATACCTGGGCTGGATCAATGGCCACGTTGTGGAGCAGGCCCTCATTGCAGCCTGGAACGCAGGCTCTGGAGCTACATGTCAGTCGTCACCTCCATGGGTCTTGGATGGTTTTCAAATGTTCGATAGTGTGCTTTGCACTTCTAGTAACTCATCTTTATCTGTCCTCCCCCCTAAGTGACCCAGCGCCCTTCCCCATTCATATTCATATTTTCTTCTCCCTAATACCACTCTTAATTTTTATCAGTCTGTAAAGTATAGTTGGGAAAGCAAAAGGCTTGGGATGAATGAGAGAAAATCCTGGAGTGGAAAAGACCACTGAGGTTATTCTGGAAAAGTCTGCATAGAGCTAACTCAGAGGAAGTCTCCCAGCTCTCACTACACTGGTTTCAGCACATGTGGATAGCTTGTGCCTGCTGTTGCTAGGAGAATCACTTCTCTAGCTCCTCTTACCTGCATGCTGAGCCCATCCCAATTAGACCTTGAAAAGGACACCTTGCCCGACTGCAAGTTACAGATAAGAAAACCAAGACTTCAAGGGATTTAGAGTTACTTATTCAAAGATCTACAACCAATAGCAGCTCTTGATGTGGGAGCCTGAATAAATGTAGGTCTTAATGCCCACTTGTTTATTCACACGGGAAATCTGTGTCCTAAAGCCGCTATGTCCACATCTTTACAAACATTCATTGAGTGGAAACATGCTTGAGAATTATGCTAAAATGTGCCCTACCTTTTTTCTGATTAAATGATGCAAAGTTTTATAAAATCCAAAACTTTACAGGCATATACATAATCTCACTTCTAGAAACACACTGCCAAAAATTGGTGCATAAATCTTCATACTCTTTTTTACACTGATATTCACTCCATTATTGTCGCTATTGATTCATTTGGCAATGGCCTCATAGGATCAGTGCTTCTCTGGTACTTTTCATCTTCTACCTCAGTAAAAAGAGGCCTCACTCATTTTTAGGACATGTACAGTACTCTAGCGTGTGGATGTCCCAACATTTATTTAATCTTCTTCAAAGTTCATTTGGGTTGTTTCTATATTTTTAATACTTTTCAGTTTTTAAACAAAGCCACAAAGAAAATTTGTGAGCTTTTGAGTACTTATAAAAGGGTTTTGGAGGCTTGAACCTTAAAAGTGGAAATACTGGGTCAAAAGGTAAGAACTTGAAGCATTTTAGTAAATATTGCTAAGTTGCAGGCCTAAAAGGCATTCTGATTCTCACTCGCACCAAAATGATACAGCTCTTCACTGGCCCATTTTTGGCCCTGTGAATCTGATAACTGAAGCACCGTGCCACTGCAGTTTAATTTGTATGTTTCAATGATCTCAGGAAAGCTGGGGCAGTGGCTTCCCAGTCATGGGCTAGTTTCTTCCTCCTGGCCAGTCTCTGCTTCTCGACTCTTTGTTACTCCCCAACATATGTGTGAATTCTTATGTGTGAATTCTAGAAGCCTCAGCAAAGCCTGACCAGGAAGGCAAGTCAGATGCAAAGTCCACACCCTACAGTTCAGAGCTGAGATGAAATGACTTTTATGTAAGGGGTGTCACCCCGAGCTTCCATTAGCCAAGCTAAGCCACTAAACCATCTTCAGATCTCATCTCAGAGACACTTGCAACAGGAATGACAGCAAGGGGGATAAGCGCACATATGGATGATTCTAGCCCATGAGAAGGTGCCTTTTCTCCAGCAAGTCAGTCAGCTGTCTTGATAAGCATTCAAAGAGTGATGTCCCACTTCAGATCAAAGTTGCGGGGACAAAGGTGTGACCACAGAGCCTTAGGCCTGCCAGCCTGCTGCCTCCTCCACACTTCCCAGCCCACCCTCACCTTTGACCTGTTCACCTGTTTCTCGTGTCAACACAGGGCATGCACTGGCTGATCATTTCCTTTGTTGGTTGTGGGTCTTACTTCCCTGATAAGACTGTCTTGAGGGCAGAGACCAGATTTTATGCTCATTTGTTGCCCAACCCACTCCAGTAAACCTTACCCGTGGCGGTGCAGGAGGAGAGAAGAAGAAAGTTGTAGAGTGGATGAACTCTGATGCCACTGGATCTGATGGGCTTCATTGTGTTTTGGGTCCTCTCTGTACAGATTCCCCAGTCAGCCTGATCTGTCCCTGCTTCCACTGGTTCCAATTTACCCTCATCTAATGAGACCTGAAAATGAGCCAGTTCCAGAATGGCAAGAAACCTGACTTCTCCAGGTGGCCATAAGACCACCCCCAAAGCCAGCCTGGACCTCTGCCCCCGAGTGAAACTTCTCATAAAACATGTTCTATGTTTCTCCTCTCAGACACATATTCCTGAAATTAACATGTCATCACCCTCACCGGGGTCCTTGCCTGAAGGACGGCAAGACTGTGTATACTCATGAATCTGGCAACTATGTCTGATTTTTTTTAATGCTCATATTTGTAGCACTTTGGATTTTTTTAATTTTTGAAGATTAGTTTTTGAGTACCATGTTGCTTCCATAGTTTGTGGCCTAAACTTAATTAAAGCTCCATTAGCTAAGAGTTACACTTGAAATGTGTGAATAACATAACTCATTCAGCCCCACCTATAAAAAGAGGAAACATGTAAAATAAAGCTCATTAGAGTTTCCTCAGACATTCTTGCAGGAATTAATTGCCAGATTTTATACTCCATTAGAATCTTTCCACCTCTCTTTAGGGGCCCTTTCTAAAATCAGGATTTTATTAACACTTTTGAACACATTTGTTCTATGACACCTTCTCTGAAAGCAAAAAATTCCTTATATTTTCATACCTGCTGGAGTACACTATGGATTAGAATATAAATAACAACTTGTCAAGGGTTGTAACGGGGGAGGAGAGACTGTGTTGCCAAGGGCTCAAAAGATGATTGAGGGGTAAGTAAGGAAATGGACCAGTCAGATACGCTGGAGTTAATTCAGCCTGGTGAAGGAAGACCCTGGTGAGCAACTTAAAAAATGTTAAAGCTCATTTAAGTTCTCTTTATTATAAGCCTTTTAAATCTTTAAAAGTTGGTGAGCATTTTCACGCCATTCTATGTATACTTTTAAATTTTTCCTGAAACTTTCTTTTTGACCAATGGATTATGTAGAATTATGTTGTTTAATTTTCATGTGTTTAGAGATTTTTCTGTTTTCTGTATCTTACTGAATTCTCATTTGAGTTCATTATGGTCATTGAACATAATCTGTATGATTTTAATGTCTTTAAATTTTTTGGTATTGGTATTATGCCCAGGGTATGGTTGGCTTTATTAATATTTCAGGAACACTTGGGAAAAAGAAAATAGTGTACACTGCTGTTGTGGGGTGGGGTGTTCTCTAGGTGTCAATTAGATCTTGTTCGTTGACTGCATTGTTTAGATCTTTTCTGATCTTGCTGATTTCCCCCCCTAGAAATTCTATCAGTTGCTGAGTAGAGGGTGTTGAAGTTTTCAACTATAACTGTGGATTTATCCATTTTTCCTTGCAGCTTTATTAGTTTTGCTTGATGGGGTTTTAGGTGCTGTTACTTGGTGTGTGCATGTTTGGGACCAGTGTCATTTCCTGGTAAATTTATCCTTGTACCTCTCCATAAGGTCCCTCTTTGCACCTAGGGGCTTTCTCTGTTCCGAAATTGACTTTGTCAGCTATTACTCTAGCTGCTCCTGTTTTTGCATCACAAATGCTTCCATGTTCTATTTTTTTTAATACTTTTGCTTTCAACCTACTTCTGTCATTGAATTTAAAGTTTCTTATAAATAGCATATAGTTGAGACTTAATTTTATCCACTAAAGCAATCTTTGCCTCTTAATTATTGTGTTAGAACCAAGTCTGCCATTTTATTATTTGTTTCTTGTTTCTTTTCTGTTCCTCATTTCTCTGTTTCTTCTTCCTTGTCTTCCTGTAGACAATTTGCCCAAATTTTAGGATTCTGTCTTAATTTGCTTATAGCGTTTTTTAATATATCACTTTGAATAGCCTTTTTAATAGTGTCTCTGGGTGTCACAGTCTACAATTATCTACTATAAGTTGGGTTCAGAAACCTTGCTTCTATTAAAGTTCCTTTATCTCCCCCACATTGATTTGAGTATCAGATATTGTTATAATTTTGTTTTCATAGTCATATATAATTTATGAAACTCATGAGGAAGATAGTCTATTTATGTACCTGTATATGTTCTCTTTCTCTTATTTTTTCTTCCTTTCTGATGCTCCAAGATTTTTTTTTATCCTTACTTTTCTGCTTGAAAAACTTGTTTTAGCCATTCATTAGGGGTACATAGGTCTGCTAACAGCAAATTCATTTGTGTTCTGTCGTCTGACAGTATGTTTATTTCTCCTTTGTTTCTGAAGGATAGTTTTGCCAGAGGTAGAATTTGCAGTTGGCAGATCTTTTCTTTCAACACTTGAAAAATGTGCTACTTCCTTCTGGTATCTGTGGTGTCAGGTGACAAGACACCCACTGTCACATACATTGGTGTTCTCCTACAGGCTATGTGTCATTTCCCTCTGGCTACTTTCAAGATTTTCTTTCTTTTTATTTTTTTATTTTTCAGAAGTTTAATTATGGTATGTCTTAGCATAAATTTTTTAGATATGTCTTATTCAAAATTCACTTAGCTTCTTAAATTTGTAGGTCGATGTCCTTTGTCAAATTTGGAAAGTTTTCAGCCATTATTTCTTTGAATTCTCTTTTAGTCACAGCCTCTTTCTTTCTCTGAGACTCTGATGTAAGAAATATTGGACCTTTTGTTACTGTCATGAAGGTCCTTAAAGCTCTCCTTTTTTCTTTCCCCATTTCCCCCAGGTTTATTTTCTCTGTTGTTCAGATTGGGTAAAATCTATTGGCGTTTCCTCAAGTTTATGATTCTATTCTCTCATATCTTCACTCTCATTGAGTTTTTCAGTTTTATAATTTCCCATTTGGTTCTTTTTTATAACTTCCATTTCTTTGCCGAGATTTTTTTCATTTGTGTCAACAGAATTTGTAATGGACAGCTGAAGTATTTTTGTAATGACTGCTTTAAAATCTTTGTCCAATAATTCCGACAACTGAGTCTTCTCAGGGTTGACATCAGTTGATTGTTTTGTTTTGTTTTGTTTTGTTTGCACTTCAGCTGTGGTTTTCCTGGGTTGTGGTATGATTGGTGATTTTTTTCTTGTATCCTGGGCATTTTAGCTATTACGTTAGCAGACTGTCTTTTTAGGTTTGGCACTCAGGCAACTCCTGTGCCTGTAGTTACAACAACAGTTTAATTTTCACAGTCTTCATGGTGCTATTGTGGATCTGCTTGGTTTAACCTCAAGGGACAGAGGGAATTTCCTGCAGCTGGTGCTGCTAGGTGATGGAGGGGAACTTCCAGGGCCTGGAAGTAAAGAGGGATTCCTGGGCAGGATCCCCACTGCCTTCGGGAGCAGGTGCTTATTGTGACAGTTTCCCCCTTGCTGATGCCACCCTGCCACTTGGTGTTTCTGAGTGGGAGAGAAGAGTCTCAAGCCTTTGTCAGGAGATGAAGAGGCTTCCTGGACTCATGACTCCTTATGCCAAAATCCCCCTTGAAGGTACTGTTAAGCTTCATTGTGTCTGTCAGTGGAGGAGAAGGGTCTCAAACCAATAGGAAAGGAGAAGACCTCCTTGTCAGTTTTTGTCAGCAGGGCTCCTGATCCATCCCACCCAGCATTTTTGGTTGGGACTCCTGTTCCTCCCAGGGGAGAAATGAGTTTACCTGGGCCATTTTCTACTGTAAAATTGGTGGTTGGGAAACATGTTTAAATTTTCAATTTCCTGATGATGTGGAGCATCTTTTAATATGCTTTTATGACACCTGGATACATTTCTTAGTGAGATGTCTGTTCAGGTTTTGGTTCATTTTTTAATTTGGGTTGTTAATTTTCTTATTGTTGAGTTTTAAGAGTTATACGTATTTGTTGGATAACAGTCCTATATCAGATGTAACTTTTGCAAATATTTCTTTCCATTCTGTGGCTTGTCTTCTAACAATCTTGGTACTACTGAGTTTTGAAACACTATTGCTCCATCAGATATGTGGCTTAGAAATAATTCCTCCCAGTCTGTAGCTTTTCTTTTCATTCTTTTCACAGAGTCTGTCATAGGGAAAAAATTTTAGTTTTGACGAGGTCTGAATTTTCAATTGTGTTGTGCTTTTGGAGTCAAGAACCCTTTGCCTGGCCCTAGGTCTCAAAATTTTTTCTTTCACGAAAGAGAGACCTGAAAAAGAGCTCTAAAGGTTAGAAGAGGAGAATGAACTGATTAGAGAATGGAAACAGGAGGAAAAACAAGAAAGCATGGGTATTTACTCAAATGAACTGGGAATTTATGTCCACACAAAACCTTGCATGCAGATATTTTAGAGCAGTTTTCTTTAGAACTGCCCATACTTGGAAGCAACCAAGATGTTTGTTTCTCACTAGGTGAACTGATAAATAAAACTGTGATATAATCAGAACATGAAATATTATTCAGTGCTAAGAAGAAATGAGCTATCAAATCATGAAAAGACATGGAGGACCCTTAAATGCTTATGCCTAAAAGGAACCCATCTGAAAAGACTATATGCTGTATGATTCCAACCATATAACATTCTGGAAAAGGTAAAACTATGCAGACAGTAAAAAGATCGGTGGTTGCCATGGGTCAAGGAGGAGTGGGGAATAATAGGAGGAGCACAGAGAATTTTTATAGCAATGAAAATACTGTGTATGATTTTATAATGGTAGATGCATGTCATTATGATTTGCCCAAACTGATAGAAAGTACAACACCAAGAGTGAACTCTAATGTAAACTATGGACTGATGATGATGTGTCAGTGTAGGTTCATGGATTGTAGTAAGTGTACCATAAGATGAGAGGTGTTGAATGTGGAGGAGGCAGTGCATGTATGGGCACAAGGCGTAAGTGGAAACTGTGTACTTCCTGCTCAGTTTTGCTGAGAACCTAAAACTGCTCTGAAAAATAATGTGTATTAAAAATAAAACCTCAACAATAAAAAAAACAAAACAAAACAATCAGAGTAGGAGTGAAAGATGTGAACAGACGTTTCACCAAAAGGTAGATCGATGGCAAATAAACAAGTGAAAAGATATTCAACATCAATGACCTTCAGGAAGATGCAAATTAAAACTACTACAAACCTATTGAATGACTAAAAGAAAAAATAGGGACAACATCAAATGCTGGCAAAGACATGGAGTAACCGGATTATTAATATATTGTTGGTGGGAATGTAAAATGGTCCAGCCATTCTAGAAAAATAGTTAAGCAGTTTCTTATAAAACTAAATGCAATGACCATACAACTCAGCAATTACATTGTTGGGCATTTATCCCAGAGAAATGAAAACTTAAGTTCATAGAAAAAACTTTACATAGATGTTCACAGAAGCTTTATTGGTAATAACCGAGAACTTGAAACAACTCAGATGTCCTTCAGTAGGTAAATAGTTAAAGAAACTGGTGCAACCATACTATAGAATAAGATTCAGAAATAAATAAGAACCCAATATTAATACATGGAACTACGTAGATGAATTCTTTTGATGGATCTGGAGGAAATTATATTGAATGAAGACAAAACCAGTCCTGAAAGTTTACAGTGCCTAACTCCATTTATATAATTTTGTTAAAATGAAAAAGTAAAGAAATGGAAAATAGATTAGTAGTTGTAGAGGTTAGGGATGGGTGGATCAGAAGGCAGAAGTGGATGTATCTGTAAAAGGTCAACAGAGGGATCCTTGAGGTGGGGGAACTGTTCTGTGTCTTGACTGTGGTGGTAGAAGTAGAAACCTATACATGTGTTAAAATTATGTAGAACTCAACACACACACACACACACACACACACACACACACACATGCACACACACTTCAGTACAAGTAAAACTGAGGCAACCTGAGTAAGATCAGTGGATGTATCAACGTCAGTGTCCTGGCTGGGGTACTGTACTACAGCACGGCAAAATGTTATCATTGGGGAAACTTCATGAAGGCATCTCTTTGTGTTATTCTGAACATGACTCTACACGTGTGTAAAGGAGAACAAAGCCTTGGCTTTCAGTATTTATGGTTTGGGGACTCCACGTGGCTAACCGGCACCTCTCCTCTGCTGTCCTTTCAGCTCCTCCTGGAAGCTGAATGATGGGTAATAAGGACACTCGATGAAACTCTTCTTTTTCACATCTTTTCCATATACTGCTTATTCCAGCACTCCACACATAAAGCCCTCAGTGTCAAACCTAAGAAGAAAGAACTTCTTCTAGGTGAGGTTCTGACTGTGGATAATACTTTTTGTTGTTTTTAGTTTGTTTGCTTTAATGTAAAAAAATGGATGCATTGTGGTAAAAAGCAATTATTTATATATTAATGTTCATTAATAGGTGTGAAATATTATTAATTATTAAAATGCTAATAATCTTTGACAGTTGAAAATCAAACCTAAAATTTCTGACATGATAAACTTTAATAATTCCTTGTGGTACTGATGGAAGGAAACGGGAGGGAGTGCAGAGTGAAATCTTTGTTGTTTATTTGTTGCTAAAATAGAGCTCAGCCGAAGCATTATCTGAAGAGAAACTTAATGAAACCTTTGGAGACAGAAATAGAAAATATCAAGTTAGTAATTATGTGCAGAAGTCACGGCTCCTGAAGGAACTCTGGACGGCTTTCACTCCTTTCGTGGATAATCCGATGTTTTCCCCGGGGCTGATTTCTAAACGTTTCGTATTGTATTATGTTATAAACATTTCTCCACATCAATAAATCCCTTAATAAACATAATTTTAGTGGCTTCATCGTGTTCAGTGGAGTAGATACATTACCATTTTCTTAACTGTGAGACATGTAGATTGTCTGCTTTTATATGTATATACATATCTCCATGGTATTTGTTATGTTCTTATGTGATATTCCCAGTAGAATTACTAGATGGAAAAAAATGAACATCTTGATGTAATATGATGCATTTTTGTCCAAAAATTTCCCCCAAAGGTGTATAAATTTAAATCCCTTAGAGGAGAGTTCACCGCCGGAAAGCCTTTCCAGATCTGGAAAGCCTTTTCAGATCTGGTTTAAAGAGAAACATGTGCCAGTTTAGTAACGGGAAAATGGTATCCCGTAGTTCTTTTAAATTGCTTTTCCTTGGTTGCTAGGTGGGTAATACTTTTCCCCTGTGTGTCTGTTAACAATTTGAAGTCCTTTTTGAAATTTTTTTATGTCCTTTGAGTAATACCTATGAGCGAATCCGTCCGTTTTATTGACTATATAAAATTCCTGAGAAGTGAAACTATAATTTACTTAATCATTTGTCCGCATTGTACACAAGTTGTTTATGAATTCTACTATTATAGATGAACTCTTTTATTCATACAGAAGATGTTAAAAGAGTGGCTACATGTCAGTCACTATTTATATAGCAGTGAACCAGTCTGACGAAGGGATTTGTTTTCAAGGAACTTGCATTTCCTTGTAGGTAGGGGAGACAGACTCTAAACAGATAAGTATATGATAGATACGTCAGCAGGACTGAGGTGCTAGGAAGAACAAGGAGAAGCGAGGGAGTGGGTAGGTGGAGTTTATACTATTTTATAGAGAGTTTTCAGAGAAGGTCTGACTAATGAAAAGCCTGAAAGACGTAGAGGAGCAAGCCAGGCAAATGTCTGGTAGAAAGTATTCCTGGCAGAGAGTATAGCAGATGCAAAGGCCTTGAGGCATGTATTAGAGAAAGAAAGAACAAGGAGGCCAGCATGGCTGGTATGCCACAAGTTAGGAGGAAATGCGGGGAAATGAAGTCAGGGAGGCAACCAAATTTTACTGTGAGATGGAAAGCCATCACTGGGCTTGAGGCTGAGAAATAGAATGATACAAATAATGTGGCTTATATGTATTTCTAAAGGCCCACTCTGGCTGCTATACAGAGAACAGACTTATAGAGGAGTACAAGAGAAAATAGGGAGAGAACAAATGGGCCATTGCAATATTCCTGGTATGGTTCTGGTACAGGTGGTGAAAAAATGGTTGGATCTTAGACGTAGTCTGAAGCATTGGATGATGGGTTGGTTGTGGCATGTGAGAAAAAGAGAGAAATCAAGGATGGCTCATAGACTTTTTTTGGTTTAAAATACAATTCATTTATAAGAGAAAAACTGTATATTTGTTCCAGAGTTTTATTTGGACATAGTAAGTTTGAGACAATAATTGATCTGGGGCATATGTCAGGTTGGCAATTGGCTGTGACTCTGTCAGTGCTGGAAGAGGCCTGAGCTGGAGGTGCATACTTAGGGGTCATGAGCAACGAGAAGCAATGGTACCTCCTCAGGCATGGGTGCAGAGGAGAGAGGAGAGGGGTGGAGATCCAAGAGCCAAGCTCTGGGTGCTCCAGGTTGGATTGACAAAGAGGAACCAGTAAAGGAGTCTGAGAAGCCACAATGAGGTAAAAGGGGAGAGGTGGAAGGGTGGTGTCCTGGAAACCAGGGGAATGAAGTATTTCAAGAAAGAGACAGTGACTAAAATGAGGGCTTGGAACTGAGAGCTTGGTTTGGCACCAGGATGTCACCAGGGCCCTTAACTAGAGCTGTCAGTGCTGTGGTGAGGCTGAAGATCAAGATGGAGTGAACTGAGCAGAGTTGGAGGAGAAAATAGAGACACAGACTGTGGGTGACCCCGTGGAGGGGTCTTGCTGTAAAGAACAGCAGTGGAGTGGGACTGTGGCTTTCAAGGGATGAGCCAAAGAGTTTGCTTTCTTATTTTTAAAACTGGGAGATATTTCAGCATATTTATTTGCATGTTCATGGAGAAAGAGAAAAACTTTGATTTATTAAAAAGAGGGGGTAGTGGCTGGCGTGGAGTCCTCTAAAGGGGTCGGAATCCAGCACCCAAGTAGAGGCATCAATTGGCATAGGGACACAGCATTGTGGACTTCACATTTGTGTTCTCTCAAAATTAATGTGTTGGAACCCTAATCTCTAATGGGAAGGTATTAGCAGGTGGGGCTTTAGGCTTGTGTGAGGAAATGAGAGCAGAGTTCCCAAGATGAGATTAGTATCCTCATGAGAAGAGTAAGAGCCTAGAGCTCATTCCCTCTGCCATGTAAAGACACAGTGAGGAGGCATCCATCCACAAACCAGGAAGAGGGTCTCCAACAGAACTGTGCTGGCACTCTGATCTGGGACTTTTCAGCCTCCAGAACTGTGAAAAAAGAATGTTTGTTATTTAAGCCACTCATATTGGAATACTCTGTTATAACAGCCTGAACCAGCTAAGACACATGGTCAGTCCATCCATGGTAGCAAAAGTGAAGGCAGAGGGTCTAGGTCCAGATTCAGGAGAACTGGCAGGTTTGTAGACATTCTTTTCTGATTGCTTTTGTCTTTTCAACAGAATAAAAAGGAAGTTCATCAGCTGAGAGTTTGGTCGGAGAAGGGGTAAGGCATGAACAGCTGTTAAGAGGATCCAGGAGAAAGTCCGTTACAGGTTAACAGGGTCTGAAGGTATGGCTGGTAGCTGCTTGAGCAGTGAGATGTCAAGCAGTGTAAAGGATGCCCATATTCAACTCTAATCCCTTCGGTGAAGAAATAGCAAAACTTCTGCCCTCAAATAGCTCACAGTCTACTAAGGAAAAAGGCAATAACAGAATTGATAAGTAAAATACAAAGAAATTAAAAGAATAGAGGTTTTAGGGGTGAAAATGGAGATATAAATTTTAAATGAAGTGTCAGGAAAATTCTTACTTTGAATGTGATGTCTGTATCCATACCTGGAGGCAGTAAGGGGTGAATCTGTGGCTTTCAGAGACAATACTGTTCCAGGCTGTGGGAACAGCAGGTGCATTGGTGTGTTTGAGAAGGCCACTGAAACTGAAGCAGTTGGAGAGGTGGAGAGTGGAAAGAGATGAGAGCAGAAGGACAGGTGGGGAGCCACATTGGGGAGAGCCTCCTAGGTCACCTTTTATTCTGATTGAGATGGGAAGTCATTGAACTAATCTTAGCAGAGCATGGGAACCATCTGACTCATGTTTGACAAGAGCACTGACTCCTGTGATGAGAATAGACAGTAGGGGCAAGGGTGGAAGCAGGGGCAGCAGGACGTACCTGGAGTTACCCAGACAAGAGGTGATGGTGGCTTGTGCCAGGGAGGAAGCCACAGTAGCCATTCACTCCTCTTGCACAGTTGTCATTCTACCAGAGAGGAGGAGACCCATATGCCTTAGAGACACAGGGATCTAACAGGGGCAGTTTGCAAACATCTCTTCTCAGAAGTAAGTTTAGAGAACAAGAGAAAAATAAGAACAACAACTACAGGTCAGGCATGAGCGTGAGAACTCGGTTGGATTTCTCCAGTCTGCAGCCTCCATATTTATTAGCTTGGGACCCTTGTTCCATTTCTGTTTCATGCTTGGTAGTAACAATGAAAATACCTCTTGAAGAGCACAAGGAATAAAGTCAAGGAAACCTCACCTTTCTTGCAGCCAGATGGGAGTAGAAAAGCGATCACAAGAAACTAAGTCCCTGGTGACAGCTCTGAAAGGCTCTGGTCCTATGGGTTGAGGATGTTGTCAATGATTCTCCAGGGGCCTCAACTATCTAAGAGGAACAGAAGACAAGGATACTTCTGGATGCTCCTCTCAGGGGCCGACCACATTTAAGAAGCCATGTGATGTCACTCAGCCTACTACAGCATTAGAGAAGAGCCACGGGCATCTTAACACCTGCCACATTTTGTGTTGGACTGAAAAATTATGGGACTTAATCTCATCATGCTTTTGCTCATTCACAAGCCTATATTTTGTATCAAATGGCCCAGGGAGTTCAACTTGCTCAAGAAAAGTTCATAAGGCTTCAGGATAAAATATTAATATATGAAAATCACTTGCTATCTCTATACATTTGCAATGAACAATCTGAAAATGAAATTTAGAAACAATTCCATTCATAATAGTATCAAAAAGAAGAGCCTCTGTTTTCTCAGAGTGCAGGTGTCAGCATTCAAGACCATACCTGCCAGCGGCCTCCGCAGGTATGTGGTGAGATGGGTTCAACGATTGGGGAAAGTTACCCTGAGTTTCTGCAGAAAGCTGCTCTTTTCAGGTTACACCTCCGCCACCAATAGGTGTTTTCTTAAATAGCCACAAGCAGGCAGCTATTAGTGGAATTTTGAGGTTGCAGCATGCCTCCCTGTCCTCAGATTAGTTCCTCAGTCCACCACTCTGAGACTTTATAGTTCAGATTAAAGTTTTAGCTTCTGTAACCAAGAAAATGTCCCGGCGAGAGACATTTACACTTTGGTATGATTCAATTTATAATCCATTTTATGCCAGACGCGGCGATAAAAATGGAAAGAAATTGAGTACCTCTGAGGACTAAAAGATAAACTGGAAAGCAAAGCATGATTAAAATGAGCTCCCCCCCCCCATTCTCAGTGTTGACTTTGACCTCTACTATGATTCAAAAATAAAAAAGCTCCCTTATCCGTGGATAAGGTTTTATAGTTCCTAGAGCGCGTGCACAATCTCATTTTGTCTTTACATATAACTCAGTGAAGTAAGCATGAATGTGATTCCTTTCCAGGGAAAGAAATTGGAACGTAAAGATAGTGAGCACCCAAGGCCACTGTGCCATCAACTGTTAGCTATGGATCCAGGACTTAAGCCCAGGTCTCTGAACCCCAAATCATGTGCTCTGCCAACTACACAAATGTGTAAGGAGCCTACTCCAGCTTTTCCCCAGACATTCTTGAAAAGATTATGCTAAAGGGGTTTCTTATATCAACTGGAAAATAAAGGGAAGAAGACTGACAAGCCCTCCTTTTATAAATTCATCACTTGGATGCTTCCATTTATTTTTCTCCCCAAAAGGCCACATCCAGTAGAAGATGTTAAAATTGCTATGCTGTGAGCCTGTGTTTGAGAACTTGTTGTTTTAATTCAGGCCCTTGGTGCAGCAGCCATGTCTGATAAGTGAATTAAGGTGTGTTACACAACTGCCCTTGCTGATGGGGGTGGGAAGTTGATTGAATTACTGTAAATCCTAGGAGAAAGGATAATGATATTAGCATTCGTGCTGTTCAGTGTCAACAGGAATCTGCCTCACCCAGGAGTACCTGTGTTGGTGGCCTGAAAGTGGGTCAGGGATTTTTAAAAAGATAAGCATTCTTTTAAATTTTCATATTAAACACTATGTAGGTCATCACCTCCCTGAGGGTTTGGTTGATACTAAAGCCTCAAGAGCCAGATCTGTGTGTGTTTTTGTTATGCAGAGGTTTGGTGGCTGAGCAAGTGGCTGCATCTGATGCAGAGGTGAGCACAGTGAGGTAGGATGGGAAGAAGAACTGAGCAAAGACTATGGTTTTCAGGTTCTCCTCCCTGAGAAGGAGATGCTACTGGGATAGCACAGGGTCCCCATGGTAGGGTCCCTCCCAAGGCTTCCTGAGCACACACAAACTGCATTCTCATGTCAAGAGGGCTTGGTCACCTCCATCCTATTCCTCTGGCTTACATCCTTATCCTCTTAGGGCCAGGAGCAGGCCCCCACTGAACCTAGGGGTGGGCACTGAGTTTGAGGGTGCTGACTGAGTGGTGTGCTCACTTAGCAGTGCGATTTAGAACCTCTGTACCTCTGTGCATTGGAGCCCAAGGTGAAAGCTGGGGTCCTCCATCCTGGTTAGGACTCCAGCAATGAGACAGAAGATGGGGTCAGAAGAACAATCTCACCTCCATGCCCGCTAATTAGTTTTTTTTAAATGACCTTACGGTTTCCTGCCTGCTCCTATTAAAATGGTCAATCAGAGAAAAGCCTTTCTGGGAAACAAAGATGTGTGTGACACTGTATTTTTATTGGACCATCTGGATGTTTTTAAAATATACACCTTGAAAGAGTCAGACTTCCAAGGAGTGTAAGGTAATCTAGGCCATGTGGCATCATTTCCCCGAGCCACATCTTCAGCAGTAAAGCGAGGAAGACTTGGGCTGGCTGATCTAGTACCTGGGGGTTCCCGGGAGAACTTCTGTGGCTCAGGTAGGTCTGCATTGTAAGGGTATCAGAGGGAGCAGGCCTGGGATTTTTGAGACGATGCCGTAAGTCCCATCACAGGGAGGGGGCTGCAGCCAAGTGGGTCATCCGGCCTCCTGACTGCTGGGAGGGGTTTTTCTAATGACAATTCCAAAAGGAATGCTTGGTTCTCTGCATCTGGTTTCCCCTTCAGAGCTGGGACCTGGGACCTGGGACCTGGGACTCGGACTTCAATGGAAACACTTCTAATGCTGGTGAGCAGCAGGTCATGTGGACCTGATTTTGCATCAGGCTCAACCACCAACAGGACAGCTTTCACTGCATCCTGAGTCTGTGATAGAAGGCTGCGCTTCATGAAGCAGGGCTCAGCCCCGAGCTGTCTGGGGTGCTCTCCCATACAACAGATTCCCAAGGTTGGCCTTGGCCCAGCCCCTACCCTCTGAACCAGGCCCATGGGACCACATGTATAACAAGCTCTAGCATCATTCTTCCAACCACTGAGGGAGGACAGCTGCTGTAGGAGGTGGACCTTGTGCTCTTGGCTGCAGCGACAGATACAACAAGGCAGTTTTTCCAAGTCGTCTGAGGCCAGTGGGGATTTGGCTGATGGTTTCCTGGGCCTAAAGGAAGAGGACAGGCACAAGCCTAGAGAGGAATCTTCCTCGAATGCAGCCTTCATTTAAGACAATGTCAGCCCCCACTGCCTACTGCCTCTTGGTTCAGCAAGCTGTCCTCACATCATCAGAGTGAAATGAACTCCAGGTTTGAATGGTTTTGCTGTTCATATTTCCTGCCAGGCCTTTTAGTCAAATGTATTTTCCTAAAGAGGTAATTTACATAGGTTATACTAAAAGTGATCATTTGCAACTTTCAACCCCAATTATCAAAAGATGTTGATTCCCATCCAAAAATGGAAAAACCTCTAATCAACCACTAAACATTTATAAGTCACCTTATTATTATTATTTTTTTTTAGCAGGAACTCAGGAAAGCACCCAAATTTTATAGCTGAGCTAGTCATTCAGCTATAAGTCTGGCCATACAAAATGAGTATGAATCATTTCAGTGAGTTGTGCAGTGAAAAATTCAGGTCTTGGTTTTACAGTTCCCCTATTCACACTTGAGCTGGCCTCCAACCTTGTACCCAAACACTTTCTCTTGGTTAAGATACTGCTTCACTTAGACTATAGTCAGGGTGGCACGCTCAGAGAAAATCACACAGCATAGGGTGACCTCAGGCAAGCTGCCACACTTCCACGAACCTCACCTCCCTGACCTGTAAAATGGGCTAGTAAGCTCCCCCTGACCAATTTCTTAGGGCTGAGCAAGTGGTTGCTATTCTCCTGTCTTCCAGTAGGATTATCTGAGCCTACATGCACAGCAGGCAGTGAGTTACACTCTCTTGTTCACAGTTTTAGATGTGTTTAAATACCCAGAGTTGGGGGATGGGTCAGGGAGAGGATAAAGAGGTTGTGAGGGTACTCACCACCTACTTTGGGAGGGAGAAACAAAATGACACACCACTGGAAGCAAATGCTAAGCACCAAGTGAATGGCAAAGATAGCTATTCCAAGATTAATATTCCAGAAGCACAAGGTCTGAAGCGCCCAGGATGGCTTTCTGAGGTTGTGGTTCCCAACCTTGGCTGCACAGTAGAGTGGAGGGACGCCAGTCAAGTGCCGATGCCTGAGCCCCACTCCATTTAATTGGCTTGGGGTGGAGCCCAGGCATTTGCACTTCTCTGGCTCTCTCACTGGATTCCAGAACGTAGTGGCTGGGACTCTCCATGCTAAGGAACAAGGTTTGCATCAGGCATAACGAACTGAAGTGACATTTGAATAGCACTTGACCATCCCAAGCATTTTCGTCTACATGACTTCAAGAGATCAAGAGGAGGCGCTGGAACAAAGGCCAGGTGACAGTAAGATTTTGATTCCAAAGAAAACTGGGGCTGACTGTTCATTCCGCCACTGGTTCTTATTCTCTGGAGAGAAAAGGACTGTTCCTACAAACAGGAAAATAGCCCACGGAAAAGGGGAGAAATGGATTCAAGACTTCAGAGCTTATGCCGTTTGAGGGTACCTTCTAAAACAAATGATACAAAGTTCCAACTATGACAACCTTCAGCTTCCTTAATTTAGGACAGACCAGCCCCTGGGAGGGACAACATACATTCAGGCACTTTTCAGGTTAGTTAGTCACATGCCTGAGGTCCCACTGCCGGTAATGGGCAGGACTGGCACGGACATCCAGGTCTGCCCCCCGCCCCACGCCACCCCCCAAACCCCCCATCGCCGTTGGAAACCCTGGTGTCTGCCTCATTTTGAGTCATCAAGGCGCTCTTACTTGACTGCTGGTCCCGCAGTAGAAACTGCCACTGGTTCGCAGCGTCTCAGGTGCGCCTCCACAGCCCAGTCCTGGGTCGTGGTTTCCGTTTCCACTGCAGGTGCTGTCCCAGAACTGTTTCCCAGGACACGTGCCAGAAAACATTTGCCACAGCACAAAGCTCATGTCTACACTTCGAAAGCAGCCCCAGGCACAGCTCCAAAGCATGCAAAGGGAAACCTCTGCTGTGGCTGACTGCCACCTCCAGCCAAGCTAGGAACATTTACAGCCTAGCCCTACCAGAAGATTTTCCAGGATTTAAAAACTGAGAACTGGAACTAAGTCCTTTTAGGGTGGCAAGAAGCCAGTCAAGATGCTGCTGGTGGTGACAGGGGAGCCCCAGGCTCCACCTGAAAGCCTGCTTGATCTGGTGATAAGGGAAGAGGGAAGCCCAGGACAGGACAAGGTAGGGGGTGGCGGGTGGGAGGGTCCTGGGCCCTGGGAACACAGAGGGCTAGGAACACAGGCTCACTCAGTGCCAAGAGCAGGGGAGTGAGTCCCAGCCCCTCACCACACCCTTTTGGCCATGACTGTGTTGTATCCTTGCGGGTCAGATTCCTGCTTCAGAGTACATGGGGCTCGCACTTCCACACTTTAGATGAGTCTACTTACCTCTTTTGCCCTCAGATTTTCCACTGAAGAGTGGGAGGTAATTCCAGCGTCTCCGCATGGTGGTTGTGATGGTTACGGAGGTAGCAGGCAAGAGACCCCTCCAAGGTAGGATCTCAGTAACTTGCATCTACACTCACACCTAGCTTTCTGGAAAATTGTATTTATTATAATTTTTTTTAATGAGTAAGGAGTAAGACTGCTAACTCTTACTGTGAATAGATGCTGAGGACCTCAAGGTAGTGATGGGAACCTTGCTCCTCCTAGAATCATCTTCAGTGATCAAGGAAGGTTTACAGAGGGACTTGGAGCCCTCTGTAGTGTACATGCTCAGAACTCGCTGAGGTCAGAGTACAGTGTGACTCCACTGACCTAGAGCCACCATCAGGTGACGACATGGCTCCGGTGGCTGTAGTGAACTGTGAGCCTGGGAATGTGTGCCATTGTGGACTGGGGCAGAACACAGGGCTCCCAGGCCACTTCACACAAGGGAGGTCACGGCAAGGCTTTGGAAAAACTTTTCTGTTAAGAGGGGAATGATTCTTTTTGGCGCTACATCACACATGGTACTAATGAGAAGTGTATGATGAACAAGGCTCTGAGGCCAAGGGCTGGAGTCCAGGCCTGGCTCTGCTGCTGGCCAAGTGTGTGACCTGGAGATGGCCTTCCCTTGCTGAGGTCCAGGAGGCCTCATTGACCAAACGGGGTGGCCCGCATGATCGCCAAGCTCATGCATTTTATTTTATTCATTGCAAAAAATTTATGAAGATGCATGTAACAAACTAACTTTGGCTTCATTATTGAAAAGTAAATATAGTCAGTCAATGAATGAATCAATAGACCAGGTGTTTGCAGAGAAGCCAGCAGAAACACTGCCTACTGCCAAGCCCTCAGTTGCTAAAGCACAGTTGGTGCCCATTGTTCTACCCACTGCAGTGGCCTCTCCAAGTTCCATCACCCATCTCTCTGTTTGAAACCCTCTCGTGAACACTCATCTTGGGTTCAAAATGCCATTCTCCAATACAGGGAACCAGGGCTTCTTGGGAAAATGACTGATTCCAGGGCCAAGACAGAGAAAGTACAAGATGGACCTGGGTCACCTTGTTATGCCAGAAAGGAAGGAATTGCTCACAGAATGTTAAGAGAACTCGGGAGCCAGATTGAATGTGTTTCTTTTGATCAAATCTGGGACAATTTGAACATCAAAATAAATAAAGATAGTAATAGGTTTCAAATCATTAAAATAATAGGAACCCATGAGTCCATACCTGTATAAATACATATTCACACGCATATAGGAGAGAGAAAGGTCCTTCTTATAGCGGAATGCCAGCTAACAAATGTAGAAAGAATGATGGAGTTTTAAAATCACCATTTTACAACTATCATGGTAACTGATTTAGGCGAGTCATCCATTTTGCTAAAATTATTAGATGAAAATATGATGAACAGGCTGACACCACTTGCAAAGGGAAAATTGGTAAATTTACAGATGAGAAACCTGGTAGATGCTACCTTCACCAAATGATCAGAATTCCTGTCACCAATAATGGGACAAACTGAAATCAGGTGTTGATACACTGAGGAGGGTATCAGTATTATATGTCCTGAATTTGGTGACCGTATGCTATAGCAGGCAGACACTTAAGGTGGACCCCATGATCCCCACTTTGTGGTGTTCTTGCCTTGTGTGATCTCCTTCCCTGAGAGAGGGCAGGACCTATGACTTTCTAACCAATGCCACACAGTCAAAGTGACTGAAGACATATGATATAACATCTTGCTGGAGTCTCTCGCTCCCTTGTTGATTTTGAAGATGCAAGCTGCCATGGTTTTGAGTGATGTGTCTTTGATTTTGTCACTTCCTACCTTTTCTGCAACTAAAAGATAAATTAATCTTATTCTGCTGTCCTATTTTCTGATGTTTTGAACTTGAACTTGCCTTGCTATAGTCCATGGTGCTATTCACTTGTGTTTAAGGGTCATGGGCTGAAAAGAACATCAAGGGCACTGTGGTGAAACCAAAGAATCCCATTAACTATGTTCCAAAGAGGAGACAGCCCACATCCACTTTTTTTAAATGCATGACTTCTGTAAAGAGTCAGTAGGGTTTGGCAGGGATGTGGCTACTTAATGAGATGACCTGTAATTGTGGCAATGGTTCAGACCACCTACTGGCTCAGGTTAACCAGGAGGAGGCCTCCTCTGCCAGACTTGCTCTGGATGGTCACCAAACTCCAATCAGAGGATTTTTGATAATATATTTATACACGTTTTCCTCTTGGAGCCTTCTCAGAGCCATTTTAATGTGAAAGCAAGATGATGATGATGCCAGTGGAGGTCATTTGAAATAACTGAGAATCAAACGTCTAGGGAAGAATCTCTTGTTACCAAAACTGAGGCAGAGGGGGCTGGAGCTCAGACGTGAAGCTTCCTGGCCAGTGGACGCAGTGCCACAGGCACACACCTGCCTTTCAAAAAGAGTTACAATCAAATAACTTCGGTGATGATAGCAGCTGGGGAAAGAGGGCCTCTAGAGGACTGGGTAGGCCAGGATGCTAGAGTGAGCTCCCTGAAGTGACCTGTGAATGGGCCTCTCTCCTGGATGGGGAATGGAGATGAGTTAAGGGGTCTGCCCCATTCTCAGGTGGAGCAGAGAGGGCTGGTGGACACTGCCCATGTCACCCTTGCTCTTTGATCTGCACTATGCTGACTCGGCTGCTGCTGTGGGGCCCAGACACTACCCCTCGGGGGCTCCGAGAAAGGCTTGTTGGCCTTTGTGCTCCTATGAACCATTGGCTGGTCGTCCTTTTCTTATGGAAATCATTCCTTTATTCTTGATGGTTCAATATTCTGATAACTTTTAGTGCATGGGTGCTTGTTTTCTTTTTTTCCCAGACAGATGACTGCATCGTCTCATGTGTATAGGAAGTGGCCCAGTGGCATCTTTTCTTGCTTGGCAGATGCCAGCATGCTGGGAGAGCCTGGGGTTCAGAGTCCTGGGAGAGATGGAGGAATGCCAACAGCTCTGTATTTTTAAAAGGGAAACATGAAAATCTTGCATTTATACCAAAAGGTATTCACACATTACTAGAATTCAGGCTTGAACTATCTACCTGAACACGTCCAGAAGCCCTTCCTCTAATTTTGGAAGCAGCCATCTCAGGAGAGTTTTCCATCTGTCTCCTCATGAAGCTACGCTGTTAGCGCAGTGTATTATTTATTACATCTCCCACTTTATGTTAAACTATGATTTTCTTTTTTTCCAGGATTGCTATAAAAATAAGGTTGGCATCACTTCTGCTGGTTGATTTTATTTTTTAAACAGCACTTTTGGGGGGTAAGTTTGTAGTTATTTCCAAACTGCTTTCATTCTGCGCCAAAACTCAGTACCGACTCTGGCTATTCATAGTCACGCTGCCTTGCAGGCCTCATCTGTGTGACTGGAGTGTGTGCACAAAGTCAGCGGTAAAGAGCTGTGTCTTCTGAGGCTTTGCACACGTGTGGGGGCTGGGTTGTTTGCTCCTAGAGGCATGAAGATGACATGGGAGCACATCCACAAAGCAACGTGCAGGGTCTCACATTGCAGCAAATCCACAGCCTCTGAATGAATAGGCAGTTTGTTGAATGTGTTTTTAAAAAACAAACAAATTAATAGACAAGACAACTGATGTTCAAAATATCTCCTGGTCCTGCAAGGTAGTTAGTATTGTGGCAATGATGTGTTTATCAGGGCAAAGTTGCTCAGGCCCACCTGGGAGCTGGGCTTCAGGCCTGGGGTGTTCAGCTGGCTAGAACCGCCTCCAATTCCTCCCCCTCTCCGCCCCAGGGAATCCTGTCCTGCCAGCCTGGCAGAGACACAGCTGCAAGTGTCACTGTGAAATGGAAATGCAGGCCTACAGTCTCCAGCCACACAAGTGACAGACCATTCGGGGTCTGGAGGAAAGAACTGGACCTATGTGTCAGCATTCTTTCAGTTAAACCCTTATTATTCGCTCCTACAAGCTGCAGAGTTTTCTTCCTGGCAGTCTGTGGCTGCTCATGGCATGTCAACAGAGGCTGGGCAGGGTGGGGAGGTGATAGCTGTGGAGGATGCTTATTTCATTTCAGTGGTGAACCATCATTTTCCATCCAACATCTTAGTTATAGAAATATCCTATCAGACACAAAAAAGAAAAGGTCAGTATCTTCTCCACATTATGAAAGTATCACTTCTCTCAGTGAAACATTATCTAGATTATCCCTCCCCGCCAAAGTGTTGTTTTCAACAGCAACTGTAAGTGTAAACAGTATAGAAAATGTCAGTTACTGCACCATCTCCCCACAGATGGAGAGATGTTCTAGTTGAAATAAACAGACTTATCTTTTCTGTCATACAACACTGTCTTTAATTTAATGGAGATGTTATTAAGATAAAATCTCTATTCAATTCCATATTGTACCATATTAACACACAATTAGTAATGCTTTATCAGTTATGAAGAAAGATGATGAGTGCTTTTGAGCTAAATTACCTTTATCATGGCAGCACATGAAGGAAACTACAAATATTTACCCAAGTGTATGCTAATTCTTATTTAATTTTAGCACCTCTTTTATCAACCAAATTAACCAATGAATTTTATTAAAGGGAATGTTATTATAGACAAGGGCTTCCAAAACTGCATTCCATCTGCCTTTATTTGTACAATTTTGGTGTTTTTTTTCTGCTTTCATTTCATTTTTAATTAAAAGGAGCACATGGAAAATTAAACATTTGGGCCTAATTTTATCAGAATTTGGAACAATCAGACCTATGTTCTTGTTAATACAAAGATTGTTGGTGTTGAGACCACAGGGCCTGTGTCTGTTCACTGAACTCTTGCAAAGGACAAGGGAGGTGGGTGATGGGGCACAGCCATAGCCCACAGACAACATGTGGCAAGAAAAAAACACCTTGATGATTTTATGTAAGGAAGCCAAGTATTCCTTTCTATAGCTTAAGAAATTCAGCTTATGGTACAAAGAGGAAGAATGCAGTGAATTTTAAGAAGAAAACATCTTAAAATTCAGGGGGAAGCTTTTTTTTTTGCCAGCAAGATATAAACAAACTGTGCTTCCTTTGGTTCTGGAATTACCCAGGGACTTAGAGTCTCTGATTCTAATTGTGGGGTGTATACACAGGTGGGAGAGGCTGCAATAAAAAACAAAACAAAACAAAAAACTTCTTAGACTGAGGAGTCACTGGACCTTCTTAGAATAAGGGTTTCTTCCTAAACTTTCTCGGCCTTTTCTCCCAAGTGTAGTAGCAGCTTGTTAGTAGGTATTATTAAACCCTCCAGGTAACAGTTGGCAGTTGGAAGATACAAGCTTGAACTTTAGTGTACTTCAGCATTTGAATTACGCTTTTTTTTAACTTGCTTTTTAGAAGTGAAGAGCAGGGAGACAGAGCTATGCCCCCTTTAATGGCTCTTAGGAAGGAGGGAGGGGCACCTTGAGAGATGCTTCTTGGTACAGAGTCAGTGAGCAGAGGGCTATCAATGCCTTTGGTGAGTGTGGGGTGGAGAGATGGAGAAGCTGGTGTCCCTGTGGCCACATCAAGTGTGTCCCACACACCAAGTGTTGGGCAGCGCATTTGGCTGTCTTAGACATGTCTTCACATTGATCTCATGGTAACTGTAGAACTAGACACCGTATCATGGTCCGCATTGGCCAGATCTAACACTAAGAGTCGTGTGCTTACCTTAGAGTCATTCTCAAGGAGACTGTGATGAAAGTATATATTTTAAAAAAGCTAGCAGTGAATGGGGTGGTGTGCATTTCCCACTGTAGGCATTTCATGTCTCATGGTTGAAAGGTTGTTGATCAGGATACCCAAGTTCTTCTAATCTTAATATGGACACTCGTGTGACCTTGAATAAGTCATGTGGTCTCTCTCAGCCTCAGTTTTATATCTGTAAAATGGAGCAAAAAGCTGCCTAATCTATAAAGTGTAATACATAATACATGTTCTCCTAATGCTCAGAATCTTCTAAAGAGAGAGAAAATAAAATTGTTTTTAAATAGTTAACAACAAACTGTCATTGTCATTTTTTACACTGAGCCCTGAGTTATTTTTTATTCCCTTTAAGCCAAAAACAATAGAAGATATTGCTGAAAAATAAATAAGAAAATGTCCGTGGATGAAATAAAAATCATTTTCAATTCCAGAGGACCCAAAAGGGAGTCTCTGACAATCCAGCTTTGGTTTGGATGCTGAGAGCATAATGATCTTACAAATTTAAATATAACCAAAGAATGTTTCATCAAATTGGCAACAAATAATTTAAATAGAGTTCATATGTGTCGATATTCAAGTAGCAGTTTGCTAGTGGTGGAAGCATTGCTATTTTCATTGAGTTATGATAGCTACCTTAACGGCAAGTTATAATGGACAGCCTTACAAAGCTTTATAGTAGCCCTAAATAACCATACAGCGTATTCACAGCCTCTCTATCCTTTACTTAAACTAGCACTTCTCAGCTACAGAAAACTCATAAAATTCAAAGCTTGACAATTTATACTTAATCTCTATAAAGACTGTGTGTTCAGGAGAGATCTTCACAGTGTGAGATGGCATTTGAGAAACAACATATAAAGTTGCCTATCTCTAATAAACATGATTTGACCCCAAGGGAGAAAAGGTAAGAGCAAAGCAACTGCAACTTACATTCATTTATTTCATTCATTTTCATCTTCTAATCAGGCACTTGCCAAACATATGGAAATCTCATTTTCTGTCTCTACAATTCATGTGTCTCCTTACTTTGATAAGTTGTTTTTAGGAAGTGGTGATGTTTTAAAATTATATTTTAAACAGGAAAAAGAAGTCAGTCTCCATATAATTGGTGAAAGTAACCAGATTATTTGCAATCAACATCTACTTAATGCCTTATTACTCTAGTGGAAGTTATTGTAAGTGATGATAAAATTGTCAGGAAGAAGTTATACTAAAGGATGATGAAATTGTCATTGGTAAGGAGAGAAGTGAGAGAGATGATGTCTCCCTCTTGGCTACGTGAAGACAGTGAGAAGGCTGTCATTTGCAAGCTGGAAAGCATCCTTACCAGGAACCAAATTCTCATCCTCGGTGCACTTTGCATGGTTTTGCCCATTTGGTCCATTTCTCTTTGTTCCTAATCTGTGGTTTTTGCTGTTGATCTGTGACTCCCAGGCTTTGTGTTGGAGAAAGGATTGGCAATGAAATGATTCTTTTGCATGCATATGGAAAATAAAAGCAACGGAGTGCACATGCAAGTGATAGGAGCCCTCGGGCCAGAAGAGGGGGCTTTCTCAGCCTCCAGACCAGGAACTGGCAACTGCTGTCCTTGCGCCAGGTGACTCACTTACACATGTCTGGTAGCAAGGTGGCTCCTTCACCTCTGTTTACCGACAGTTACTTGACAAGTTGGGGGCGGGTAAAAAATACAGATTCCTATGTTGGTTGTAACCACTGACATTGTCTTCACAGCAGAATAAATGGGGACAATGAGGCAGGCAGATATGAGCCTGTGTTCAAGGCTGGATCCAGCATAGCCTCTGAAGAAGGGTTGGTGGTGAGTCTGACCTGCAGCTCCTAGGTTATATAGCTCTTTAAAGGGAAGGCCGTGTACTTGGAATGCCTTCCCCACTAGAATGTAAGCTTTGCACAGGTGGCCAGTTTTTTGATTTGTTCACTGCTTTCTCCTCAGCACCTAGGACAGGGGCAGAGAGGAGCTCAGCAAATAAATACATTTTGGTGGAGGCACACATGGTGGTCTCTAGCACCCCAATGTAAAAAGAAGGAGTGAAAAAGTAGTTGTCCCCTAACTTCAAGACCTTCTCATCTTCCCATCACTCTTTGTTGTCCCTCTACCCTCTGAGAGCCCAGCATTTGGAAGTTCCGTGTTATTTTCATTCTTCTTCCTCAGCTCGCCATCTCATCAGTTGGCAGATCTTTCCCATTCTGATCTGCAGTGTCCTTTTTGTCCCCTCCACAATGGTCCTGGGCCCAGCCCTCTAGCCTAGCAGTGGCTCCAGCCTCCTTGCTTGAGCAGCTGCCTCCACAATGCACCCCACAGTCACAATGTACCCTATAGTCCAAGGCTGGATCCATCTCGTTCAAGCGTGGCTGCGGTCACCCCGCCTCTGTCAGGAGTTTTAGGGGGTGCCCATGGAATAAAGTCCAGGTGTGTGAGGCCCTGAATTTTGAAGCCCTAACTTTCTTAGCCTCGCCTTTTCTGGGTACATGACATCTCCATGAGACTTCTTTGGTGTCCGGGACATTTGACATGGCTATTTTAAAATGTAGGCTTTATTATTATTCAGGTATGGTAAGGCCAGCCAATTAGGAACCCCACTGAAAAGCTAGTTTGTTGCAGTTCCCCCAGTGAGGAAGCATGCTACATCACTCGGGGCCATACAACACAGGGCCACCAGAATCAGTCAGGAGGCAGAGTGAGGAAAAACGTGGATGGGCCAGTGCCTTTATTGTGGCTCCCTTTAGAAGGAATGAGCAGGGCCGGGAAAACAGTAAATAAGTTTAGTGTTGGCAGTTTGAATAATTTCAGAGGGCCCTTGTGTGTAAGGGCTGCCCCAGGTGCCTGGCCTGGTGGGGTGGGGGTGGGGGGGGTGAGAGCAGGGGAATGAGTGTGAGGCTCTTGGCAGGGTGGGGAGGGTGAGAGCCTGGACAGGTTATTTTGCATGTGAAATGCAAGCCTATAGGCCTCAGGATTGGCCAGGGGACAGCAATCTCTCCAGGTTTATCCAGGCCCCATGGTGTTAAAGCATCTGAAAATACAAAAAACAAAAAATCAAAAACATGATTAATGCAATGGTCAACACTCCCCTCCCCAAATCACTAAGCTACTGAATGATGCCTAAAATAGTTAGCTCCAACCCTTCTCCCACCCCATTCCTAACACTCACTCCAATGCACAAATCCTCCCACCTATTGTCACTCCCAGTACCTTTAATTTGCTAGAAAATGCTCAAGAATTGATGGGAAATTACTTGGCTTTTTCTGTTTATTCCTTGGGGATTGGGGATTGGTAGTACTCGCAGTTAGATGTGTCCCAATACCCAGGTCTCTGTTGTAGCCACTTCTGTGTCTGAAAGCCTGTCATAGTCCATTTCCTTTACAATAGTCCATTAAGAGTCAAAGCCAGTCATCTGTTCAGCTAGGTGTTTGCCATTTGCCAATTCACAATGCTTAAACTAGTCATCTCAAGCTATTTTGTTAATTTTTAATAGGCTTTGTCTGTGTTACTGGGTGCAGACTCCTGAGAGCAGCCACTGTACTCAGCCTCCTGGTTATCTGAGAACTTAGCCGAGCCCCTGAAGGCTTTTTCTTCCATCCCATAGACTTTTATTCTAGCTTTAAAATAACATAAATTCCACTCGATTACTCACTTCCCTATTTTGTTCATGCTTACCCATTAATCACTTTTATTAAAGATGGTGACTGATCCATTGCATGTAAAAGTAGTTTACCTTCTGTATTTGAGGAACACTCTCTTTTGAACACCTTTTAAATTTTTGTTGAGAACCTATGTAAATAATGAGCAAAAGTATGAGAATGGGAGATCATCATTCTTGGTATATTCCTCAAAATCTTTCCTAAAAGGGATGTATCATTCCACCTCCTTGATCTATCTTACAGTATTTTCATAGCTTTTGCAAAACTTCCTATAACTGTGTGTGAAACAGAGGACAAACACTTGTTAAAAACTATAATGAAGGTTTATTCCCTAATCTGACATTTAAATGAAATAATAGATTTAAAAGTCTTTATGATTGAATTTTTCTCCCCCAAATTTCTTTTCTGACTAAGCTTGAAAAACCTCTCAAAGTGTACTTCTGATGTCTGCCATTCATCTTGATGGTGTTTTTAGTGCTTTTTAGGTTTCTGGTCTGTGTATAGATGCATACGGAAGAACAAAAGACATCCAATTTTGAATAGTTAATTGCATTTACTCCCTTAGAACACAATCATTGCACAAAACATGGAGGACGGGCTAATGTCGAATTTGCTTATTACATGAGATGGTCAGTGTGGATCAGAGCTTGCTTAAGTGGACAATAATAATAATTTTGGATACCATGCTACATTTTTTTTATACAGATTTTCTTATTTAATCGTTAAGCCTGTGAGGTAGGCACTCTGATGATCTCTATATATTGGGTGAGAAAATTGAGCTGAGGCTTGGAGAGCCTGGGCCCCATGCCACCCAGCTGTGGAGCTTGGTCCCCTGAGTCTTCCTAGGACCAAGAGTCCTCTCCACTGGGCCACCTCCTTCTCCATGCAGAGAGTCAGCCCCACTCCTTTTCTCACTGCAGTCATATACATGCCCACCAGAGGGTACAGCTCATCAGTATTGTATGCCCTTGAAGAAAATTAAATAATTGATTACAGAAAGTCTTGGAGATCCAAGGAATATATATTGGTGGCTATTTAGGCCATGAACTGCAGATGTCACCTGCTTCCCGTAGAATGTAAGTCCCCCAGGGCAGGACAGTGGGAATCTTCCTTTCATGGTTCCCAGCAGCCCCCAGACCAGAGCTGGGTATGTGTCAGTGCTCAGTGGAGGAAGGCCTGGGAAGTCTCACATAAGTCAGAAGATCTGGTTTTAACTCTTGGATCACTCTTTGCTGTGTGACATTAGGCAAGTCACCTCACCTTTGCGAATCTTAGCTTCCTCATTTGTAACAATGGGGGAGAAATCTGCTTCCTGTAGTGGGTGTAAAAACAAGTGAGAGAATTATTGTGAAAGTGTTTTGTAAACTGTAATTAATACAATATAAGCAATTAAGCAAGTTCCAGTTGAAATGCAACATGCTTATGTCTAGGCACAGAGACCTCAAGCCACCTAGTCTCCAGGTACCTTTGCCATCCCTGTGGCTCCAGTTTCTGAGTTCGTGCTGGGCATGTTTTCTGGGAACGCTGAGCATAAAGGTGAGTATATGTGAAATGCTATAGGAATTCCAAGTGAAATTCTACATAGCCGAGTGATTCTGCTGGCCCTGTTTCGAGGTGGTAGGAGCTATACTCTTTAAGGCACTCAGGCACTCAGAGCATGCTAGCCCTTCTCGTGACCAGATGAGCAGTGGGCAGCACATACTGTTAAGGATTCATTTACAGGTGAAGGGGCTAAAGTGCACAAAGGCTGAAAGGCTCACTCAAGGTCATAGAGCAAGAAAGTGGCAAAGGCAGCCCACTGACCCATGCAGCCTAACCCCAGGGCCCCTGCACTCAACCACTAGACTGCGGACTGCCTGGCATGCTCTGTGAGGGCTGGGGGAAATTTGTAGGGGTAGCAGAGCTGTCTGTCTTTTCCACGGGGCCCAGGTGGAATACCAATGGCTCATGAAATGACGGTCCTTCCTCTGCATGCCACCTCCTCCTCCACACTCCTCACCTAAGTCAATGGAAAATAGAGAAATGTCATTCTCTTCCTCTGTATGACTTTTACAGAGCGTGAATGGGTCCATGGCCAGGCCCCTTAAAGCTGTTGATTTTGGGGCCTTTGTGGGGGCAGGTGTGGACTCTCAGAGGGAAAGGCTGGCCTGGCCTGGGGGTGGGAGGTTGGGCTCTGCCCGAGGGAAGGGCTGAAGTGTGTGTGGGGGGCTTGGTTTTGGTTTTTGTTTTTTATCTAGGTGAAATTCACATAATATGACACTTTTCAGTGTTGTTTACTGCATTCACAATGTTGGGCAACCATTATCTTGTTCCAAGATGTAGTCACCCCCAAAGGAGACCTTGTGAAGCGAGGTTTTAAAGTTGTAAACTGTGACCTATATAACATAACTCCCAATACTGCCCCAACTGCCACCTCCTGTCAGGTGCTCCTGGCAGCTCAGGTAGCTTTTGCGTAAACGGATTCCAGTAGGGGACTCCAGAGGGTTGACACCTGGCCCCACATCAGGACAGAGGATACAGGAGACTAGGCAAGTAGGGTACAGACTGAGAGTACCTCTGGGGGTGTTCAGGCCACAGGAGACCCACTGGGGTCAGGGAAGCTGTGGTTATCCCCACTCCAAGATTGGTGAGGCCTCAGCTGACATCTGGGTTACAAAAGCAATTTGTGTGCTTAAGAGGCAGCTTCTCCAGCTCAGCACAAAACATGTCTGGTACATAAAATGCTCTCCTCAGAGCTGTACTCACTGTACCTTGTACCACAGAAGCAACTGTGTTTCAGACAGCTGCTGTAAATTGTCCAGGAAGCAAAGACTGTTTTTCTATTGGTTCTAGGATCATCTCCAAGGCTTAGTTCCATCTCTTGCTATTTCTGCCTTGGGCTCATCACAGTGCAAAGCAGGCAGGGACTGGAGAGGGGAGAGGAACCCAGAGCTCCCAGCCTTGTTGGCAGTGGCCCCCTTTGGCAGGCACAGTCCCCAGTGTCCTGGAGCCACAAACAGGAGCAGGATTTCTTCCACCACTAGGCTGTGGCCATGCCGTGGCCATGCGTGGCCATGCCGTGCCCCTCTCCCAGGCTGCTTCTCTTGCGGCCTCCCAGCCCCACTCCCTCCTGTCTGGAGGCTGAGCCACATTTTTCATTTCCCATCTGGTGCATTTCTGGTATTTCTTAGTTGCTTTACTGAAATGTCACTTTGAAAAACATCTCTATTCTTTAAAACAAGACATATTTATGTCTTCCTGTGCTAAAATTATATTTCATCGAGGATTCCCTTATAGTGTGTTATTATTTAATGGACAATCTGCCCTGCTGGGAATGGCAGCAAATATAACTATTGACAGGGGGAAAAAAAAAAAGATGCACTTTCTGAGACACATTTGGCAAAGTAAATCTAGCTTCTTACAAGAAAAGAATGTAATGAATTTTACTCTATTTTTAGTCATGCAAAAATCCCTTTAATACATTTGAGCTCAAAACTCCATATTTGTCTTGGTCTGAAGTTAAATCTACAGGATAAGTTTAAAGGACAGCATATTTGTCTAACCCTATGTATTGGGCTCACCAAGTGCAAGAAGAGGTTTCCAGAGCCCTGGGTGTTATGGCAACCCTAGAAGTGAGACCCTCCAACATGTGTGGAAAGGGAAGCAGACTGGACTGGGACAGAGGGCCTGGGAACTCCAGTTTTGATGTTCAAACATCATAGGTGGGAGGGAATCTTTTTAAACTTGGCATTTAGGGAATTTAAATAAAGGCCCAAGTGGTGGTGGAGAGAGGTGACTATATTCACATGAGAGAAGAAGAAAAAGAAGAGGTGTGTACTTCAGTCATTGTCAGATTCTAAGTCTCTCTATTTCAGGATTTAAATTTTTTAAAATTTGTCACAGAGGGAGAGCAGTCACCTTACCCTGGGGGCATGGCCAAGATTACAGAGAGTGGAAGAGGCTGGCCCAGCACTGCTGATCAGAGGCATGACTAAGTGGATGTTATTAGCAAGGGAGTTCAAAGCCACAGCAAAACCTAAAGTTGTACAGGGGCCACACTGTGTCACTGGCCCCACAAGGGACAGAGGTACTGGAGCTTAGAAAATTGACCAGGGAAGGGTAGTACCCCTGACTTCAGAGGTAGAAGATCCCAAAGGACACACATGTAAGCAACCACTGAGCCCCGGTAAAGAATCTAAAGCAGTGGTCCCCATCCTTTTTGGTACCAGGGATGAGGGCTCTTATGAGAATCTAATGCCTGATGATCTGAGGTAGAGCTGAGACGGTGACACTAGTTCTGGGGAGCAGCTACAAATCCAGGTGAAACTTTAATCGCTTATCACTCACTGCTTACCTCTGGCTGTGCACCCAGTACCTAACAGGCCATGGACCAGTACTGATCTGTGGGGTTGAGGACCCCTGCTCTAGAAGGCTTCGCCGGTGTTGTAGGGAAGGGGATGTGGCTAGGGCGTTCAGAGGAACTGCTCCCCTTGACCAAAACTGTCATGTTGCTGCTGGAGTCTGAGAGCCCCACTCGTCCATTCTCACATCAGGGCAACAAGACTAGAAAGAAAGAAAAAAGGTCTCCCCTGTGTTCACCTTTTGCCATCTTTAGTAGTGTTAAAGAGAAAACCACAGGCCCCAATGGCATCTTTCCTTTTAAAAGCTAGCTCATGGTACCAAAGCTGGATATAATACCTGACCTAATTGCTATTTTGACCTCTCTAAGAGACAATCTAAATCAACCAGTCTGGCATGTTCTGGTCAACACTAATGAGGTCATCAGTCACATGGAAGTCTCCCCACAGAGAGAAGAGAAAATCTGCATGTTAAAAACTCTTGCCATTCTCTCCCCACCCAAAATACCCTAGTCTAAAAAAATTCTGTCTTTCTTTTGTCAATAGCCCCCTTGCCCCACTTTTCTTCCTATAAAAACCTTCCATTTTGTACAGCCCCTCAGAGCACCCTTCACGCGGTTAGATGGGATGCTGCCCAATTCAGATGTGCCTGGCAGACAGCTAAAAAAGCAGACAAATGATACTGTGCCTTTGTATGATGCTCTGTGCTCCTTAAAGCACTATAACATGTTTTTATTCTGTCCCCTTGGCCCTCAGTGGGGCAGGTGAGGCAACAAAGCTCATCCTAAGTGACATTCTGAAATCAAGCCACAGAGGAGCGCAGTCACTTGGCCAGGGTCAAAAGCCCTGCCCTAGGGCACAGGTCCCCTACTCACCTGCTGATGGATTTGCAGAGGCCTAGGGAATACAGATGTCCTGTTGGAGTGATGTCAAAAATATCTTTTTGAAATGTACATGGAAAGAACACAAATAATGATTCTTCTTGAATCTCCATAAACTTAAGGATTGCAACCTTCAGAGAAAACCGTCCACGAGATTGCCCATAACTGACAACACAAACCAGGTCAAACACTTTAGTATAACCTTCCATTAAAGCCTTTTCAAAAGGACCTTGCTACCTCCAAATCTTTAAATGCCTTCTATGTCTTCTTATGTGTAAACAGCACCACCCCGAGTCCCTTGGATGTGGCCACCAGATGTGTCTGCTGGACCAGCCAGAGATTTTTATTGAAGAGGAAACAAAATGCACAACTGTTGTATCAGTCTCATTTTTCAGCCAACTGTTTTGGTCCATATAGAGTAGAGTAGGCTTTGAGAGTTTTCTAATGGAATCACAGTAAGGAATCTGTTCCGGATTTTACATTAGAAACTTGCACAGTCTGAATAATGAGCACCTGAATCCCTCCCCATCCACCACCATTTTCATTGCCTTAAGGGCTTAAATCGACTAACAGCTGTTCTTCCTATAATGATGGAGGAACCAAATCCTTCACAAATGTTCCTCCTTTTATATAGCAAATAAAGGGCCAAACCAATCCAAATCTCACTTTTGAAGGAATTAAATTTTGAGATGAAGACTTTTAGAAAAGTTTTCTTTTAATTCAGAGCTGCAGGAAAATCTACACTAATCACAGAAGTAGTGTCCAGCCTTCCGGTAGTACTGAAAACAACACACGCTACGTGCGCCCCTGCTGATGTCTATACTTCAACTGATGTGCCCGGTAACTAAAGAAACAAAACAAAACCCCCAAATCCTGAATACTTTTGTTTCAATTTTTATTTCCAAGGCCAATGGTTGGGGATCCGCCTTAGTGAATGGAACAGCAAATATATTTACGTGATAACTACAAGCAAAGCAGAGAGATCTGTATATACAAAAAAATAACCAACAAATGAACCAAACCAAACGAACCAATAAAACAACTTTACAATAGGTGAAAACGACATTTTTCCTCCTGGTTTCAGAGTCAGTTTCAGTATGATGTGTATTAAAATGGAGTCATTAATATCAAGAGGTCATTAAAGAAATTAGACATATATATTTGCACCCAGATAAGGTTTGGACATTTGTGCTTGCCGTAGAAGTACACGCTGGAACTTCCATCTTTCTTTGTTTTCTCTGGAGTGCAATTGGGTTGCTACCTGAATCTGTAGTCTTCTAGGTTGCAACTCCTTTTGCCCAAATATATCATTTTTGTTCTTCATTACCGTCTAAAATTAATTTTGGTTTACAGAGATCACTTTTTGGAGACTCCAGACTAATTCTTCCCTGTTTGCTGCCCACCCAGGTCTCTTTTCTTCCTTCCTTCCCACTGTTCTGTGCTCCAGGAGGCTGACTTCTCTAGGATGCATTGCCTTGGCACCCTATGTTTAGGCACCTTGTTGGATTTCTGGTTGGACTCAGCCACTGGGAGGGACTGGCAGGCAGGAAGACAGAAATTAGTACATTTCTTCATTATTCCATATATTGGTGCCAGGTGTCTAATCAGGTCCCACTACTCTTCTGTTATTTGTCCCAAGGGCACTGTTCCCTTTGCTTGCTCCTTAGTCCCAGGAGAGGTGAGATTTCCTAGTGTTGTAACAGCAGCTTTCGTTGTATCCTTAACTGGTCCATAGCTCTGTGTCTGGCCCCTTCAACAAACTCTTTGCTTGAACCAGTTGGCATGAATTCTGTTTCCTGCTGGGACCCTGATATAGATTCTCTTTACCACCCAAGAGAATCAACTACCCTCCAGTGCCCCTCCACATTTTTCTCAGGTACCATTTATATATCCCTCCCTGTAGTCATTATATTTCTGTTGGTCTCCCCATTACACAGTGGGCTCACTGAGGTCCAAGATTAACTTGTTTACCTTTCATCCTCAACACCTAGGACACTGTCAGGCCTATAATAGGCAGTTAATTGATACTTCTTGAAAGAACATGTAATTAAAGGTTAAACAAATTAGGTCTAAATGCTCTTCCGAGACAGTCTACATACATTTAACTTCTCACTTTCCTCTGCACATTCATTAAGCACCTGTTACAAGCAAGGCAATGGGACAGAGTCATGAACAAGCCAGACACTCATGACCCTCAAGAAATTTATAATCTAAGGGAGTGTTGAGGGAGCAGTTAAGAAAATGAGTGGTTACAATAGTGTGTGATAAGTGCTTTGACTAGAGGAGGGAAGGGTGCTTTGTCAAAATCCAAGAGAAAGCCAATCCAAATTGGGAGTGGGCAATCAGGGGTCCTCTTAAGCCAGGGTTGGCAGCCTCAGATACCTACAGACCAGACAGGCAATATAAATGGGTTAATCCATGTAGGTGAGAGCTGAACAAACTGGATAGAGCATGCCCTGTCTAAAACGGCTGCTGTCTTCAGCTTGAGCAAAGACAGTCCTGTGGCCATGGGGGCCAGTGTCTGTTCTCAATTTTCAAGAGAGTTCAAAAAAATAGATTTTTATTTTTAAATGTCCAGAACCAGTCCAAAAATATAATAACACTTAGGGAAACAAAATATGTCAATAGACCAGATACTATCAGCTTCCCATTCCTGGCCTAAACTATTAGTCAAAAGAATGAGCAAGAATTAACCTGGTGAAGTTTGCGTGTGTGTGTGTGTGTGTGTGTGTGCACATTGGGTGCAGAGGTAGGTGCTTCATTGGAAAGAGGGTTCCAGATAAAAAGGACAGCATAAATAGATATCCAAAACAGAGTCTGGCAGGTTGAGAAATTTCGTGTAATGGAAGGATAGAATGTGAGAAAGACATGACAACAGAGGCTAGATAGACAGACAAGGCCAGATAATCAAGGGTCTTACATGCCGAGTGTGGTGGATTCTGCTGATTGCCTTGCCTCTTAGCCTCCTTTGCTGCTGGAATCTCCATGTGGTTTAGCTACTAAGCAGCAAGTGATTGAGGGTCTAAGCCAATCACATAACCCCCTTTGCTCCCCAGGGGATTGGTTTAGTGTTGGCAAGAATGAAACACCTGCCAATAAGACAGAGAAAAGAGTGCTTTCTACAAAGGTTTTCTTGCTCATTAAAAGAGTCACATAGAAACAAACACAGCCTTCATCTTTTTATTTTCCCTGTGGACAAATCCTAGCTGTTGTTTGGGGACCAAAAATAAAACCAACCCCAGAAGACAAATCAATATGCTGGAAAGACAGAGCAGCCAAATGGAAATACCCAATGTTCATGGTGAGGTCGTTGGGCCGACAAATGAACTGGGTCCAAAGCTCATCTTCCCGGGAATTCTGGTCATGTGAGGAGGCCATTGCTGGCCTGTTGTGAGTGGTGTCATCTACTGATTATTGCCGGAAGTGTATGAAGTGAATCTCCAAGTCAGGGAGTTGGAACTTTATTCTGAGGGTGTCAGGAAGCCATGGGAGGGTTTTCTGGAAAGAAGTGTCACAGGTATATCTAAGTTTTAGAAGGATCACTCTGGCTGCAATTGAAGATAAATAATTGGTGCCAGGGAGAAACAGCTACGTTTCATTTTGCCCAGAAAACTCTAGGTTCCTTGAGGGGAGGAATCCTATTTCATTCCTGTTTCTTACAATGTTTTTTTTTTTTAAATAAGATTGGCACTCAGTGTTTGTTCAGTGAATGAGGTCAATTGCTGAGAAAGGCTGCAGGCCAACCTCCAGCTGTGTCACACACAAAATACCTCTAGGTTATTTCCAAGAATTGCCAGTTAACTTTTCTTTTCTTTTTTTTTTTCTCTTAAGGTATGTGGTCTTCCTCTAGCTAGAACCAGCTGCATCATTTATAGAGCACAATGCAAAATGAATACATAGAGTTCTTTGTCCAAAAAGAAAGGGCAAGTGTCATTAAAGGTACTGACATATAAAGGTTTTACATGTAGCTCCTCTGCTCATGCACATGTGCCATTGGACTACATTCATAAAACACAAGTTCAAAGAATTGTTAAGAATTTAAAGACAGTGAGAGCTGAGCATTAAATCTCAAGCCAGGGACCCCTTTGAGAGTGGGGCTCTGTGAGATGGCATAGATCTGGTTTCCATGAAGCCAGTGTTGCCTGGAGCCAAGAGGCTCAGGCTATGAGGTACAAAGCAAGATAAGGTGGGAGCTGATGAGGAGGGGCATACAGGTGTGGGTTTCAAGGGTGCTAACTACATTCTAGTTACTGACTTCAGTGGCTTTATAATTATAGTTTACTGAAAAATTGTTTTTATGCACTTCTATTTCTACGTATTTTTTTCCAATTATACAAGTTTGAGTGAGTGATAAAGATAAATTCATTGTGAATCTAATAAATTTCCTAAATTTCCCTCTCTTGGGAACTTTCTCTTTGTTTCCATGATTGTTTCTGCTGTCTCATTTATTCCATTCTAACTTCTCAGGAGGAATTCAGTTTCGCAAATCCCAAACTGCACATTTCTTTATGGTCCTACCCCTAATAAGTAAACTCAGAATAGAGTTTAAAGAAGAGTTAAAAGGTTAACCTTCTCCAGAAGCATTGGCAGACAAGGGAAGAACTGTATAACACATCAGAGGGCATGAACAATCCTGTGCACAAGCAACGTCTATTCTGCTATCTCATGGCTGGACCCTCAAGTGTTATTCTCTCATAGGCTCAATTTTTTCATGAAGGACCAGGACCACCCCTCCTTCTCCCCAAAAGAAACAGGATTGTCCATTATTCTAGAAGGATTATGCATCCCACCCCCACACCCTGGTGTGGACTCAGGACACCTCCTCCAGCTGTGGGGACAGCACTGTTCTTTCTGTCCCTACAGATCTAGGACAGAAGGGCTCTAGTCTCATGTAATGGGTGGGCTGTGTACTCCTTGTTCACCTTAGTCATTAAATGCTAATTTAAAAATGGGGAGGCTGTACTACAGCAGAGTCTACATATCAAGTGACCCAGGTACAAAACATATTTATCTATCCCATTTTATCAATATATGTCATCATTTTGGTGACACAAATTATTTTTTAAATTTTATTTTAACCTTTCTGGAATTAAGATACACCTTGCAGTCAGTGGTTATAGTTGCCATTGCCTGGACTGTCACTGACCTTGAAAGCACCAGCATCAAAACTTGCAGAGTGGGCATCAGCAGCCTGAAGAAAAATTCTGAGATCACAGTGGAGCACTGTACTACCAAGTGGCTGTCAGGACATGGTGGAGAAGGTGGTAAACCAGCCATTTTAGACACATCCTTCAAGCCAGAGTCACAAGTAGGCTTCTACAGAAAAAAAAAAAAAAAACGTGAGTGGTTGTTTTTAGGGCCATTTAAAAAGTGCTATATCAAGGAGGTTGACGGTCCTACATCATGACATTAGGTGGAAACACAGACTGAATGTGAAGTTTTAGGAATGACTGAAACTATTGATTTCACTTATATTTTCCTTTTTTTAGTTCCACAGAAATGATATGTGATTAAAATCTATGTCTAACTAGAATAGCTATTAGACAAACAAAGCAGAAAACAAGTGTGATGAGGATGTGGAGAAATTATAGCCTTTATGCACTATTGGTGGGAACATGAGATGGCGAAGCCACTGTGGTAAATAATATGACAGTTCCTCAAAAAAAAAATTAAACATAGAATTATCACATGATCCAGAAATTCCACTTTTGGGTATATGCCCAAAAGGATTAAAAGCAGGGACTTAAACAGATACTTGCACACCCCTGTTCATAGCAGCATTATTCACAGTAGCCGGAAGGTGGAAGCAACCACACTGTCTTTCGACAGATGAATGGATAAACAAAATGTGCTATATCCATGCAATGTACTATTATTCACCCCTAAAAAGTAATGAAATTCTGATACTGGCTACCATATAGGTGAACCTTGAAGACATTATGCTTAGTAAAATAAGCCAGCCAGTCACAAAAGGACAAATACTGTGTGAATCCATTTATATGAGTCAAATTCAGAGACAGAAAGTTGAATAGTGGGTACCATGGGCTGTGGAAAGGGACCAATGGGGAGCCACTGTTGGGGATGGTTGCATAACAAGGTGAATGTACTTGATGCCATTAAATTATACACTTAAGAATGTTTAAAATGGTAACTTTTATGTTATGTATATTTACCACAATAAAAACCTGCCTTATTCAACCTCTTAATAAGTATAAAATATTTTTAAATGATAACAAAGCATTTTGACAGTTGACAGTATTTTTTTTTATTGTTTACTAAGATAATGGTACATCTTTCAGTCATTGGCACCCTAGATTTGTGATGTATGGCCAGATGTCTACCTTCACTTCCTTCCATATAAAAGAGGCCCATTTAAGAGGTTCTGCTTTGAAGAGGTAAAGCTATACCCAACACTATTTGAGGAGCTGGGATTAGAGATCTAATTCTTGACTTCGATGAACATGTAGATTCTTGGTCAGGTAAAAACAATGCAAAATGCCTTTAGGTAAAATTGTAAACTCTGGAACAGGAATCTAAAAGCAGGATTTCAGCCCAAACCAGGCAAGTCACTTTGCTTCTCTGAGTATCATCTATAAAATGAGATATTTGGATTAACCCTCTGAGGTCCATTATTACTTTTCTGCATCCATTGAAATAGACGAAATATAAGCAAAGTGAGACATCAATGAACATAGCAAACGGTCCCTTCCTCGTGGACAGAGAGTTCAACTATATTTCCCAGTGTCTGAGCAGATACATAGGGCCAGGTGACTTACTGTGGCCCAGCAACAGTGGTCAGAAACTACTTGCAGCCATAAATGAGGTGTGCCGCAATCAGGCCCGGCCCCCGTCCCAGCGAGAGCCTACACTCTCTTTGCCTGTTTGTGGAGCTCTCGGAGGCCACAGGCTGAAGATGGTATGCCATGATGGAAGGTACTTTCTTCCTAGATGGTCCCCTGAAGAGGCGTTGCCCAACCCATGTGGACCGTGAAGATAGCAAGAATTACATGGTCATCGCTAAGCTACTGATTTTATTTTATTTCAGTAATTAATCTATTCTGAATAAAATGAAAAGAAAACTATGGGTACAATAACAATTCTTCGGATGGAGAAATATCAGAGCAGAGATAACTGACTGACATTGACCCTGAGGCATAGGCAAAAAAAATGGGGAGGAGGTTTAGAGAGGCATTTCAACCAGGAGGAGTCTATGGGTTTGGAATCTGGTGATTCGGTGAAGTTTGTTATAAGAGCTGACATGAATATTTGATGTACTAATCTATCTCCATGTCCTACCCCGCCCCCCACACACAAGGATCTCCATCATCCAATAATATCATCAGAAAATAAGCAGAAAACTGAATATATCCAGTACTATAGAAATAAAATATGCAGCATCGTGAAGAAGCCAAAGCATGGCACAGCTGAGTGTATTGGTGTAGGTGCTGAGTTAGCACTCACCTGAGACCAATCTTCACAGAAGCTCGCAAGCCAAACCCAAGAAGAGGAGGCGAAGCAGGAAGGAGACTAGGTGAGTGGGTGGAATCCCTCGTGGGGTGTACGGTGCTCCTGGTGAGTGTGGTCCGCCTGGCATGGGTTACTTGGGTGCTATCAGGAGGGAAGGGAGGATGAACTTGAAGGCCCCCACTGTACAGTCAACAGGTAGTGTGAGCACTGGGGAGCAGAAGCCACATCCACCACGCTCTGTGCTGGGAGGACCTGTGCCCCAATGCTTGGTCACTGCTTCATCCTGGGGGCAGGCAGGATGAGGGAGGGGAGATGAAGAGAGAGGGTGAAAAGCTGGCAGGAGGAAAGTTAATCAGAGGAATGGATAGATAGTAGAGGAAGGCTTGTTAAAAACCCTAATAAAGGGACAAAACCTCCCTGAATGATTCAGGAGAAAATGTTCAGATCAATCAGCCTTCTCTGTGATGAGTTGATTTCTTTACAATATAAGAAGTAAGAAGGCTCAACACTGAGACAAAACAGAATGTGGGGTGGTTTTCGGTGATGTGTATACAAGCCCCCAAATTTCTGCAGCTTCTGGGTGGAATGTCAGCCACCTCAACAGGACTTTAACCACAGGCCCAGAAGCACCACAGGGAAGCAACAGCAGTGGCACAGGTGAGCAGTAACTGCAAGGATTGAACTTGGCCAAGAGTGGAAGGAGAGGTGGGGCAGTGGACTGGGGGCAGGCTGGGAGCAGGGACTGTGAACAGGCCCCTGGCAGGCTCTTCCTTGGAGCCTTTGCACTTGCTCTTTCCTCTGTCTAGAAGAATCCTATTGGTTGTGGGTTTCTCTTCCTCACTTATTTCTGCTGTCCACTCTCCCCAGACATTCCATCTCCTTATCCTGCTTTAATTTTTTTCTTCATTATATTATTTTCTCTATCAGATGTTAAATTATGTATCAATTTTCTATGAGGGCATCGTTTTTGTTGAGTTTTCTGCTTTGTCCCCAGAGCCTAGAAGGGGTCGCTGGAACGTATCAGGATTCACAAATACCCGCTGAGCTATCTTGCTAATCCGCATCAGTAGCTAGTGGTCATTGGAAGGGCTGTGTTGGTCTGGAGCATCAGAGAATGGTCATCAGTGACTGATATTGTGCCTAGCCATGGCACAGTAAATAGGTTGGCAACAGTGCTGCCTAGTATTGGGATTGAAAATGGTGCTGAGTTTGGACTTTGCTAATAAGTCAACATTCTGGGTTTATGGGTGAGAGAAGTGTTATAATGCAAATTTGACAGGGGAAGAGTTTTCCACCGGCAAGGCACACGGGAGGGCAGAATGGGGCTGTTGTGGGAATTAGAGTGCATGGAGGAGGCTGCAGTGGGAAGTGAGCCAGGTCCAGGGTGATGAGGTGCTCCAGAGAGAAGCTAGGAGGCTACTGTGGGAGGCGGGGCTTGTTTGAGCTCTTGTCCAGAGTTAGGGAGGGAGGACCAAGACCTTGGTCTCCACAGTATCTTCACATCACCCAGACCCATCCCACCACCTTGCTGCCTTGGAGCAGAACTGTAAGTATTCATGAAAGAGGAGAAAGCAGAAATAAATAAGCCCACAGGTTAATATGTCTTTAGGTGATATCCTTTAAATATTCCCTAAATCTGAAACTTTGGTGTGATTTCTCTTGGTTCACTAAGTCAAATTTAACAGAAAGGAAACTCTCCTCTCCTTTTTGGATTGGAGGTTCTGCCAGGCCAGGCAATGCCAGGATTCTTTTTCAACATAATTTAAATTAATTGTTAAGTGTAAGCTTTTAAGCAATTGTCCTTAGTGCTGTGCCAGAGCCTAGCACAATAGTGCTAGTTTCTTAGGGCTGTGTTGTCTTCTCTGTCTCTTTCCAGAGCACATAAATAAACATCATTGAGCATCTCTGGAACTATGTCACCCTATTTTTGGGATAGGATATAGAATCGATGGGCACATCTTTATTTTTCCCTACAATATTCTTGTGTAATCATTTCCTCATTTCCTAGAGTCTGTCCCAGCCAAAGGACGACAAGCATAACACAAGCACCACTTGCAGAAGGGCCTTTATGCGTTCTTCGAAAGTCCTTAATTTCCTTCCAGGCTCATCTTTGTAACTGGGAAGCAGCTAAAGGTCGTGAGTAAAACAAATAGATCAGAACACGAAACACCAGGTTTTAGAAATACAGTTCTGCTTCTAATAGTAAAATAATTATAAGCAGGGGCCTTAAAGCAAGCTTTAATTTACCCTCAGGAAGAATTGTACTATATCAGTTTTCTGCTGGGTTAAGATTGGAGTTTTAAATGGTTTCATTGGGTCTCTGTTGAAGTAGTGCTATTTTATCTCCAGAGATAGAAAGAAAATAATATTTAGTTGCATACATAGCGTATTTTTTTTTTTTTTCTGAAGGGCTGTTTGAATTTGAGGACCAAATTCTCATGCAGAACAGACATGGAAATGTCAGGAAATTTTTCAGAGTTCCATTTTTTTGATCACTACATGGGACGATTTAGTTAGTTACAAGACCAGAGTTTCTGGTTCTGATAAATAGATTCTCTTTATACAAATAGAGTTGTACACAAATGATCCCAAATCTTAGGTTATTTCTCATTTGTTTATCGTTCACTTTTAAGCAAGAATTGGGTTCAGAAGCATCCCTGTTATAGACTGTAGATACAGTTTGTGCCACCTGCATGCCCCCTTTCTGCCTGAATGACATGTTTGACCCCACTTGAAATCAGCAGCCATTAGGATTTATTTCTGCAAATCTACATGCCTCAGCCCAAATACTGCAGATCACTAGTGGGCACATATTGAGGCTTAGAAAATGAACATCCTCTAGTGCTTGTCATTCACTCTGACTGTTGCTTGGTCTGCTAAAATGGGGCTTTACTCCCAGCCAGGACATCAAAGTTAGATAAAATGGGACAGTATACTGGGCTGAGGAAGTAAGATATCACCGGAAAGAGGCATCTCCCTCTCTTTGTGCATCCCCTTAGTCATTCAATGAAGAGATTTCAGGTGATGGCAGGAAGACAAGTGACAAAGAAAACTAAAAGCACAATGGGAAAGGCCTTCTGAGGCCATACCATGGAGAGGTGAGAGAGACGCTGACTGTGGACCAGTTACTACAAAGAAATCAAAGGTGCTGGCTGTGCACCTGGCACTGAATTTTGGAGTGATCTGCAGCATGAAAGGTGAGCCCAGTGTGCTTTTCTATCAGATGCAGGTGGTGCATGTGGGCATTTTCTGGTCCTTTACTTCTCTGTCCTCTCCCAGGCCTGACAGTGAGAGCCACAGGGAGAGTTCTTACAAGGTCAGAGAGGCTGGTCCTCTTGGAAGATTTCTGCCATGGCCTGAGAACTTTCTCCTCCATGGGGAGCTCTCCCTCCACCCAACAGTACTGACATTCCTGCACCTGCAATGGGTTAGAGCCTGGGGATCCCTCGCCCACTCTCCTCCACTCAGCAACAAGGCAAAACCATCCAGAATGCCTGGGAAGAAAGCCATTCCTTAATGAAAAATGAATGAGGCCATTATATCTAAATAATAGTTATAAACTGATGCCAAAGACAAAATGCAGAAACTACTCTGGTCATGTTTTTTGCTGCCAAAACAAAGTACCTCAGTAGAAGTCCACTGAGGCAGTTTATTCTTTCTAAGCACTGTCTGTTTTAGGATGGCCAGCTGGTTTGCCTGGGATGTTCTCAGTGTTAGCTTCTAGGTGAATCAGGATGGTTGGTCACCCTACTTTTAGTATCAGAGTAGCTGTTTGGGGATTAAATTTTTCAGACATGGATAATAAAAATCTATCAGATGATACACTCCATTAGCTTTATCTACAGAAATGAATGTAGTGAATGGAACCCCCGTGAATCACCTGAGTAGGTAGACCCCAGTGACTCTAGAGTCAGGCTCTGGGAACTTGAATATTGGCTCCAGCACTTACTTGCTGTACGAACTTTGGCAAGGTATCATTCAATCCTTCTGTACCTCAGTTTCTTATCTTTAGGGTAGGGATCATAGGAAAACATCTCAGAGGGTTGTTATCTGAATTAAATGAGCTAAGGCACACAAGAGGCTCAGAACAACACCTGGCACATAGTAGGAGCTTAATACATTTTAGTTGTCATCATCATAATCATTATTATCTTTTCATAAGCCCTGAATTAAAGCCGAGTGCAGCAAAGGTTAAATAAACATAATTCCTAGGTGCACAGAAAGCCTTCATGTTTAACTGTTGTAAACTCTGTGTCATTAGACAGTGTCTTTGAGACCCAAGAATGTGATTTTTCTTCTTGACTCTGTGCTGGCCTGGAACTTTTCCCTAGCCTCTGGCCTCATTTGTATCCTTCTGTTCAGAGAAAGACATTAGTTAGCTTCCTGATAGCCCCTCTGTCAAAGCCCTCTCCTTAACCTGTAGCTCAGACTTCTTTGCCTGCTTTCTTCCTTCTCAACTCTAGGGCTCTAACTGCCCCTCCTATACATACACAAACATGCACACACTCACACACCACATACACACATGTATGTACCACACAAACACACCTACATGTGTACACACATAAACACATACATGTACACACCACACATGTGCAGGTGTATGCATAACACATATAAATGCACAGACACACAGTGTCATTCACCACACTGCTAGTGAGCTGTAGACTCCAGCTCATTCCCAGAGAGCACGTGGAAATGTTCCCACCATTTCCACATGGATTTAAAGGTGGATCTTTCTCTAATGAACCTTCAAGAAGGAAAAAAAGATGCCTATGAAAAAAAATCGTGCATGGTTTGCTTCATTGTCACTTTACAGATTTCAACCATGTTAAAGACTATATCATGTGCCAAAACCTTGGTGTACATGCTGGTCATTTAATTTATTCAACAAAAAATTACAACTGTATTGTTTGTCTCTAGGACTTTATAGTTTACAAAATGCTTCCTCATATGTCATTTCATTTGACGAGGAACTTCTATATGCACGGCACTGCATTTGGTGCTGTGAAATTACCTGGCCTCAGAGCTAATGTGTGTCTGCGTGGGAGGAGGCTCAGCGGTGCACTGCTTGGGGCTCAGCAGAGACTGAGAAATCTCAACTGGGGGTGAAGGAATGATGCTGGCCTGGCCCAGAAGGCAGGTTGGTGGGCAAGCATTGTGTTGGACTGGATACCACGGTTGTGATTTTAGAAATGATTAGCTCTAAGTGACCACGGTAGCCAAGGGAAAGCAGAAGAAGACTGAATTTACCCCCTGCATCTAGAGAAGGAGATTTGGGAAACTTGAACTCTTGGAGCTGGGGATGGAGATGGTGACAGGCAGGCTGGATCTTGGAGCAACATGGCAATCATGGAGGAAAGCCAAGGAAGGAGAGGACCACAGAGAGAAGTGCCAGGGCAGGCAGGAGGTGTGGGATGGGCAGGTTGGGTAGATGCTGCTGGCTTTCCAGCCCCTTGTCTGATTGGAAGGCAAGAAGACACAAAGGGCAGCAATGGCATTTGTGGCTGTGGCCCCATCTCCTTATCAAAGGTCTAAGCATCCCTAGAAGGGGCTGGAAACTCTTTATCTGTATGTCAGCAGGACATGGCATATGCAAACTGGGTAGTTGGACAGTTTAGTAAAGAACTATTTGGAAAGACTGGCAGAGTTTAGGGAAATCAGCAGAGGAAGCAGTACCTGGCACTAGAAACAGCCCCTATGGGGCTAACTGGAACCCAAGGAGAGTATGTGTGTGCAGAGGGCAGCCTGAGGGAAGTGGTGGCCTTCTTCAGGGAGGGCCACAGCCACACCAATGGGGTCCAGCACAGGGGAGTTGGCAGGAAAATATATACCTCTAGTTCACTCTCTCCCTGCCACGGATACCTGGCTGGTGCCACCCATTGGCCAAGTCAGCCAGAAGGAAGAAGGCAAGTGTGTCTGTCCCTGCAGTACATCCAAGCTGGCCTGGATGGACAATGAGAAATATCCAGAAGACTTCACGCCTTTTGCCCTTCAGCTTCCTCACTAGCTTTTGTTTGGGAAATTGGTATCCTCAACCAAGGGACACATAAAATCCTTTCAGTGACTGGATCAGGGTTAATTTGGTCACATTCCCTTCTGAAACCAAAAATATCAGCACCACTAGGACTCATATCAGGGGAGAAAACAGGTAAAAGCATTTCCTTAGCAAACACACAGCTGCCACAGTCCTCTGTTCTATAGCCGGCCACAGGCCTAAGTTGACAGCATAGCATTCTCCTTCCTCCACGCAGTACATGTCCCCACTCCCTCTGCCAGCGTCTTGGCTAGGCAGCTGGGGTGACCAAGGTTTTTAAAAATTTTTTGTTAATTATAGTTGACATACACTATTATATTAATTTCAGGTGTACAACATAGTGGTTCAACATTTTATACCTTAGGAAGTAATCACTGCAGTCTAGTACCTGTTACCATACACAGGTATTGCAATATTACCAATTCTTCCCTATGCTGTGCTTCACATCCCCGTGACTTATTTTATAAGCAGAAGTTTGTAATCCTTAATCCTCTTTACATCTATTCTCCCACCCCCTTCCCTCCAGCAGCCATCAGTTTGTTCTCTGTATCTGAGTTTATTTCTGCTTTATTTGTTTTGATTTTTAGATTCTACATATAAGTTAAATCATATGGTATTTGTCTTTCCCTGATTTATTTCACTTTATGTAATACTTGCTATGTTCATCCATAGCAAGATCTCATTCTTTGTATGGCTGAGTAATATTTCATTATATATAAGTACCACTTTTTCTTAATTCATTTATTGATAGACACCTAAGTTGTTTCCATATCTTGGTTATAGTAAATAATGCTGCACTGAACATAAGGGAATATATATCTTTTCAAATTAATGTTTTAGATTTCTTCTGATAAACTCAGAAGTGCGATTGCTGGGTTGTATTATAGTTTTATTTTGAATTTTTTTAGGAAACTTCATACTATTTATCATAATGTCTATACCAATTTACAATTCCACCAACAGTGCATAAGGGCTCTCTTTTCTCCACATCCTCCTCGGTACTTATTTGTTGATTTATTTTGATAGCCATTCTGACAGGTGAGGTGCTATCTCATTGTGGTTTTGATTTGCATTTCTCTGATGACTAGTGATATTGAGCATCTTTTCATGTCTGTTGGCCATTTGTATGTCCTCTTTGAAAAAATGTCTATTCAGGTTCTCTGCCCATTTTTAGATTTTTTTTTTGATGTTGAGTGGTATGAATTCTTTATATAGTTTGGATATTAATCCTTTATAGGCTACATCATTTATAAATATCTTCTCCCCAGTAGGTCGCCTTTTGGTCTCTTCAATGGTTTCTTTTGCTGTTCAAAATTGTTTTAGTTTAATGTAGTCCTATTTGTTTATTTTTGCTCTTGTTGCCTTTGCCTGAGAAGTTATATCTAAAAAAATAATGCTAAGAGTGATGTCAGGGAGTTTACTTTCTGTCTTTTAGGAGTCTTATGGTTTCAATCTTTACATTTAAGTCTTTAATTCACTTTGAATTTATTTTTGTATTTGGTGTAAGAAAGTGGTGTCATTTCTTTTTTTGTGTGTGTATCTGTCCAGATTTCCTAACATCACTTATTGAAGATATTGTCTTTACCTCATTGTATATTATTGCCTCCTTTGTCATAGATTAAATTACCATATGTGTGTGGGTTTATTTCTGGGCTCTCAGTTCTGTTCCATTGATCTATGTGTCTGTTTTTGTGCCAGTACCATGCATTTCTGATTACTATCGTTTTTTAATGTAGTTTGAAATCAGAGTTTGATGCCTCCAATTTTATTCTTCTTTCTCAAGATTCCTTCAGCTCTTTGGGGTCTTTTGTGGTTCCATGTAAATTTTAGACTTATTTGTTCTAGTCATGTGAAAAATTCCATTAGTATTTTGATAGAGATTTCATTGAATCTGTTTACTGCTTTGGGTAGTATGGTCATCTGAATGATATTAATTATTCTAGTACATGAGCAAGGTATATCTGTCCATTTATTTGTGTCTTCAGTTTCTTTGGTTAGTATCTCATAGTTTTCAGAGTACAGGTTTTTTACCACCTTGATTAAACTTATTAGGTATTTTATTCTTTTTGATGTAATTGTAAATGAGATTGTTTTCTTAATTTCTTTTTCTGATAGTTCATTATTTGTGTATAAAATGCAATAGATTTATGAATATTAATTTGTATCCTGCAACATTACTGAATTCATTTATTCTAATAGTTTTTTTGTGGACTATTAAATTTTTCTATATGTAGTATATCATCTATAAATAGAGATTTTCTGACTTTTGAGTGTTCTTGGTTTTCTTTAATTTTGTCTTTTCATACAAACACTCCTTAGAGCTATTACAGGCAGTCATCTGAGCCCACACCATTTCTAATCACTATTATTGCCTACACTAGGGTTGCTAGCATCCCCCCAAAATTCAAGTCTACCTGGAACCTTTGAATGTAAACTTATTTTGGAATAGAGTCTTAGTAAATGTAATCAGGTTAAGATGGTGGTCACACTGGATTGGGAAGGGCCTTAAGTCCAATGTGACTGAAGTCCTTATAAGAAGAGGGAAATTTAGATACATACACAGGGGCAAAGGCCATGTGAAGAGGCAAACAAAGATTAGAGGAGTGCACTGTAAGCCAAGACATGACAGGGATTTCTGGAAACCACTAAAAGTTAGAATAGGCAAAGAAGCATTCTTCCTTAGAGCCTTTAGGGAGAACACACCCAATGACACCTTGCTTCTGGACTTTCAGCTTCCCGAACTCTGAGAAAATAAAGTTTGCTGTTGTAGGCTGTCTGCTTTATGAGACTTTTTTATGACAGCCCTAAGAAACAATACATTTCCATAGCAACTGAGGACAACAGTCATCTACCTCCCAATGCTTGACCCTACCCACACTTCAATCCATGCTGCCTTTTGCTGCCACTTGCTTCTCTACTCCACCCCAACCTGATCCTACTCAGGGACTAACATATGCTTTGCTGTTGTCTCCCTACCCAGTTGACTTTTTGTGCATGCTAAAGTTTGAGAACCATTGGTTTAAACCCTAAGGTGCTTAGGTCTTTGTCTTTTATTTTACTGGAACGAGTCTTCAAAAGTAGAATTAGATGGAATAGCAACCAGAACAAAGTATCCTTAGGAAAAGACTTAAGATCCTCAACAATTATGGTGATTTGTGAAAGATAACTGTTTTGGAATCTGAAGACCTAAAATCCCAACTGTTCCACTACTGGCAGGTTATACAATGGCCTTGTGTCTTAGTTTCCTTGGAACCCAAACATCATGTTGTTCTTATTTCTTTTCTTTCTGCCTCCAGTGTTCTTCCATGTGTGAGCATAATGTACTAAAGTGTTAGGAGGAGCTCAAGCCATTTGGTCAAGGAGGGGTAATTCTCTCCTTGGGAGGTTAGTGTGAAGTGCCACCAGCAGGTGAGTTATCCTCACCTCCTGCTGATCTGCAGGCAATGAGGCTAATGTAGGTCAAGGTGTCCTGGTCCTAGGACCTATTTCTGCTCTTCTCTGTTTTATGTTTTTCTCTCTCCATATTCAACTTGTATTAACTCTTCTCCCTATTTTTGTCTGCACACTTCTGATACTCTGACATCTCTCTATTCTAATCATTTAAAACATTGTCCTGCCCTTGCTGGGGTCACAAGGTCCCACTCACCTCACAGTTAACTCCCTTTCGTCTTTTAAGGCCTCATTTTCCTAAGAAACTTAACCTTATTGCATATCCAGCTCAACTATAAATTGAAAGGAAAGTCAGTTCATATTACTTTTCAAGCCAGATTTGAGACAGAGCAGCATTTCCCAGCAGTGGAAAACAGCTTTACTGCTATTGTGTTTCTGCTCATGTCTGGACCCTGGGCTTGGCCTCCAGTCCTACCCTGCTGGTGTGCCTCCATTCTGGAATGTGGACTAAAAAGGCTTGCTGGAGTGAGCTGCTAAATCTTTACAAACATTTAGAATGAATCACAAATGAGAAAAACATGTTCAACTAGCTTTTAGATTTGGGTTAAGCTGTGCTCTTAATTCTCTCTATTGAAATGTAAGTGTTATGATCAGGAAGAGCCACTGCAGGCCTGAGAGGAAAACTTGTCCTGCTGTACTTGGGGTGACTTCTCTGTTAATATTCTCTCTCTCTCTCTTTCTCTCTCTCTCTCTCTCACACACACACACACACACACATTCATGACAAGGAAAGTTAATATTTTGAGCACTTTTATTTAATAATATTACAGTGACTATGACTAAAAAACAGTTTTCTGGGCCACTGGTAAACTTTTTAGATGGAGGCAGAAACTTAGTGAGCTGCAGTTTTAACTATTTTGGATAGTTGAAAAGAAATAGGCATAAGATGGTAGTGTGAGGAAAGTAATTAAATTGTTGGGGAGAAAAAACTGATTTCTATGATTGTTTTAGAATTTTTAGTAATATTTTCAAAGTGTAATATATACACAGAAAATTATATAAATCATAAGTGTATAACTCAATAAATTTACACCAAATGAATCATGTATAATCACCCAGATCAAGAAACATTTCCCAACCCTCAGAAGCCGCCCTCGTGTCCTGTTTCATCACTCCAATCACCCTGGATGTAACCACTGTCAAGACTTCTATCATCATCAATTTTGCCTAAAATTATAACTATGCACTCTTTTGTGTTCTTCTATGCAAAATTTTGTTTGTGAAATTCATACATGTTGTTGCATGTGGCAGTAACACGTTTGTTCTGTTGGTCTGGAGCAGGGACAAGCAGCCCACAGGCCACCACAGCCTGCTCTCATGTGGCCACCAGCTAAGGACAGCTTTTCCATCTGTAAAGGATTGCAAAAAACAATAAAGAAGAACATGCAACAGACACTATGTGGCCCTAAAATATTTACTCTCTAAAGCTCGACAGAAAAAGTTCACTGACTCCTACTGTGTAATATTTTGTTGTACAAATATAACATAGTTTATGGATTCATCTCACTGCTAAGGTATTTTGGTTGTTTTCAGTTTTTAGCTGTCACAAGGAGTGCTGCTATAAACATTCCTGCCTTTGAACCTTGAGTCCATGTGCACGCATTTCTGTTGGCACACCAAGAGGTAGAATGATTGTGGTGTCAGGTATGAAGACGGACACCATTAGTAGATGCTTACTCCTGAATAGCGTACAGACTCATACCCCCAGTAGTGGCTGAAGATTCTTGTTGCTTCTTGTCCTTGTCACGACTTGGTATTGTCTGTCTTTTTGATTTTAATCATTTTGGTGTATGGGTTGTGACATCTCCTTGTGGTTTTGGTTTGGATTCACCTGGCAACTCATGACACATGAATTTTTTCATTTCTTGATTAAATATTTGCATATTCATTCTGTGACATAGCTGCTCACATGTCTTATCCATGGTTTGTATGTATTTTCCTTATTGATTGGCAAGAGTGTCAAATTCTGTTATATATGAATTGCTAATTTGTATCTTAATTCCCTAATGGTATCCTCTGCTGAATGGGAAGTCTTCATTTTAACATGGTATAATTTACCAGTTTTCCTTTAGGGTCAGTGCTTTCTATATCTTAGGTAAGAAATCTTTGCCTACCTTTGTGTCACAAAGATATTCTCCAGCGTTTTCTTTTAGAAGTGTTAGCATTCACCTTTGACATGTAGATCTATAATTCATGTGGAATAGCTTTCTTTGTATGGTGTGAGGTAGATGTCAATAGTTATTTTGCCTCCTATGTTGTCCAAATGGTCCAGCACTGCTCTTAGAAAAAGTGGTCATTTCTCCACTATCTTATAGTGTTACTGTTGTCACAGATTAGTAACAGCATATGTGAACATCTGGTTTTGGACTCACCAATGTGTTCCATAGGAATTTGTCTGTGGTTGAATAAAAGCTTCAGCTTTCTTCTTCAAGATTGTCTTGGCTCTTCTTGGCCCCTTCGATTCCCATATAAATTTATTGAATCAAAGAGAAAAAAATGAGATTATTATGGCATAAAAAGTGAATATGATATATTCCTTCATTTATTTAGCTCTTCTTTAATTTCCCTGTATGCTAGCTTATAATTTACAATGCAGAGGAATTATATAACTATTAACTTTATTTTTAGTTATAAGATGTTGATGCTACTTCAAGTGGTAGATTCTTAAAATTTTATTTTGTGATTGTTTCTGATAATAGAAATATAATTGTTATATGTTGACCCTGTATTCAGTGGTCTTGCTAAATTCTAAGTTTGCAGTTTGTCTTTTCTACGTACACAACCATGTTGCTGTGAATAAAAACCATTTTCTTTTTTTCTTTCCAATTTCTGTAACTTTTTTCCCTTGCCTTGTTGTGTTGGTCCTATTACTGTATAGTACTGAATGGAAACAGTGACACTAAGCATCTTCATTTCTTTTCTGACCATGAAGAGAAAGCTTTCTATTTTCACCAGTAAGCATGTTGATTATAGAATTTTTGTAAATACTCTATCATATTAAGGAAGGTTTCTTTTCTAGTTCACCCACTTTAAAAAATAAATAGTTGTTGAATTTGGTCACATGCTCTTTAAAAAACTGTTCAAATAATACAAATTGTCGCATCTTTCTGATAGTAAATTATATTGAATGGGTCTTCAAAATTATTACTGGAATAAACCCAACTTTTTTGTAGATGTTACACTTTTAATAAGTTTCAGGATGCAACTTGCTAGATTTGTTTTGAGGTTTTTATATCATAAGAGAGATTGGCTGGCAATTTTTCTTTTTTTTTTATTGTTTTATTTTGTCTGATCTTGGTATCAAGGATGTGTTGGCCTTATAAACTGAGTTGGGAAGTATTTCCTTTTACATCTGTTCTCTACAAGTTTGTGTAAGATTGATGTTATTTCTTCCTTAATGTTGAGACATATTCACCAGTAAATACATTTGAGCCTGAAGATTTCTTTGTAGAAAAACTTTTTATTTAAATTTTAAAATAGGTTTATTGAGGTATAATCAACAGACAAAAAATTGCATGTACTTAATGTGACTAATTTGAAAGTTTGAATATATGTACACATCCATGAAACTATCACCAATCACCATAGTCTTCTGCTGTAATTATGGGTTTGCCTATTTCTCCTTGTAGATTTTTAATTTTTGCTTCTTATAACTTAAAGTTCTATTTTACAGACATAAATGTTAAAATCGTATGTCCTCTTGATGAATTCATCTTTTTATCATTATAAACGACCCTTTTTCCCCTTGGTAACTTTTTAGCTCTGAAACGTATTTCACTGGGTATTAACATACCAATTCAAGCTTTCTTTTGATTAGTTATAACATGCATATCTTTTTCTGTTCTTTTATTTTTAACCTATTTATGTCTTTACATTTCAATTGAATTTCTCAGGGGCAACTATGCTTGGTTCTTGATTATCTTTATATCATTTTAAACTGAAATATTTAAATCATTGAATGTGATTATCAATATGACTAGATTTCACTCTGTCAGTTCACTATTTGTTTTCCATTTGTCCAGTATTGTTTTGTTCCTTCTCTCTCTCTGCCTTTTGGATTTCGTGTGTTTTATTCTTTAATTTTACCTTTTTCATTAATTATTAATTACAACTCTTTGTTGTGTTATTTTATTGCTTTCCTAAGGGTTTCTAGTATACAATTTTTAATTATCATAATCTGCCTTTAAATGATATGTTGCATTCTACATGTAGTTTAAGAGTCGTTCAACAAATTGTCGCATTTCTTACCTCCTGGCTTTCATACTATTGCAGTCATACATTTTTCTTCTATACATGTTATAAACCCCACAATATTCTGCCACTATTTTAATTTTTTATGTAAATTCAAATAATTAGAAAAAGGCTTTCTGCTTGGTTGCCTTTGCTGGTGCTCTTCATTCCTTTGTGTAGATAAAAGATTTCCACCTTGTACAATTTTACTTCTGCTTAAAGAATTTCCTCTAGTATTCATTGTAGTTTGTAATAAAGTTTTCAGCTTTTGTATGTCTGAAAATATCTTTATGTTTGCTGAGTAAAGAATTCTGCATTGACATTTTATTTTAGTACTTAAAAATTTTGTTCTAGTGTCTTCCAACTTGCATTGTTTCCAGCAAGAAATCTGCAGTCAGCTTTATCTCATTTCCTGTGTACATAATGTCTTCTTTTTTTTAATCTGGAAGCTTTCATGATATTTTTCTTTTCACTGATTTTAAGCAATTTGATTGTGATATGGCTAATTAACAAATAATCATTGGTTTTTGTTGCTGCTGCTGTTAGTATTTTCCTAGAGTTTACAGTTTTTATCTATGGGAAGGTTGATCCAATGTAGGCTACTCCACCATTTCTGGAAAACAGACTTCTTATTATTTGCTTCAAAATATTTACTAGTTTTCATTCTGATTTCTTCTTTAGCCCATAAGTTATTTAGAAATTAAAAAAAAATTCCAGATATTTGGGGATTTTCAGTTATCTTTTGTTACTGATTTATGGCTTAATTTCACCAACAGATATCAAGCTCTGAATAATTGCACTATTTGCTTTCTGGACCAGATTATGTTTGATTTAGATAAATATTTAATGAGAATTTTAAAAGAATAGATAATCTGTAATTTTGTGGTATATTGTTCTATAGAACAATCAGGTCAAATTTATTAATCATATTGTTCAAGTCTTTTATGTCCTTACTGGATTTCTTATCAGCTTGTTCTGTCAGTTAATAAAAAATGCATATTAAAATGTCCTAGTGGATTATGAACTTGTTTATCTCTACTTTTAGTTTTGTCAAGTTTTATTTTATATATTTTGTAACTATGTGATTAAATGCATACAAATTTATAATTTTTATATATTTCCTGAAGCAGTGAAATGTTTCTTACCTTAAAGTCTGCTTTGCCAGTTGACGAGTAGTTGGTAGATTAATACAGCTAAACCAACTTTCTTCTGCTTTGTGTTTGTGTGGTACATGTTTTCCTTATTTTCTTTAATTTTTAACCTTTATCATTTTATCCTTATATTAAAATACGTCTCTTGTTAACTGCATATACTTAGGGTTTATTTTTTGGAATCTAGTCTATGACTAATTTCCTTGGGTAGGTTCTGTTCCATATGTTTTATAGACTTTTTTTTAACCTCTTTTGGATAGTTAAAAATTTTATTATTCCATAGTTTCAATCTTGTCATCTTGCTGTTATGTTTTCCTGTACTATTCTTTAAATAACTACCCTAGAGTCTAATATCTGCTTTTTATTTACTAAAGTTTAATGTAAATTAGTTCTTTTTACCACTTCTCATGCTAGGACTTTTAACTCTCTTTATTCATTCCCTGCTTTTTTTGGATATGGTTGTCACAAAACTTTAATTGTACATACATTTTAAATCACACAAGTTGTTATTGTTTTTAGAGTAATATTATTTATTTGTATGTGTCTTTCTCCTTCATTCCTTTCTGTATTTCAGTTTGGGATTGTTTTCCTTCTTCATGAAAAACCCAATTTAGTGTTTCTTGTGTAGAACCCTGGTGATAAATTCTCTGTTTGTACAAAATCTTTATTTTTTCTTAATTTTTAAAGAATGTATTTTCTGAGTATAAATTTGGGAATGACTACTTTGGAAATTGCTGAAGATATCTTTCAGTACCTAGAGATATCTTGCCATTACTTTTGGGCTTCTGAAGTTCATTGTCCATTTGCAAGTGCTGTGTCTTTTCTTTTTGGCTGCTTTAGTATTTTCTCTTTGTCATAAGTTTCTTCATTTTCACCATGATGTATTTAGGTTTATGGGGTTTAATTTTTTTTATTTATACTGTTTTAGGATCCTGAATTTGTGGCATAATGTCTTCTGTAAGTTTTGGAAAACTGTCAGACATCATCTCCTCAAATATTGCTTCTGCCCCAATCTCTCTATCTTCTCTTTCTGAAATTCTAGGTACACATATTTTAAACCTTTTCATTATTATTCTTATGTTCTTAATACTTTTTTGTATTTTCATTTTTTTCTCCTTGTTTCGTTATGTGTATTTTTCTACTGACTGATCTTCAAATATACATTGTCTCTCTCTAGCTGTTTTCAATTTGCTGCTAAATCGACTTATTGAGTTCTTTTTTAAACCAGTTATTAATTTTTATATATTTTTAATTTTTAAAATTTTCCATTACTGTATTAAAGCTTAATGTTGAAATTCTTCATCTTATCACTTACTTGCACAAACATATTAATCAGATATGTGAATGAATATATATATCTGAAATATCTTGATCACTTTGATGTCTATTGCCTTTTTTTCTCTTGACTCTGCTTCATATGTATTTGATATTTTAAATTAAATGTCAAGCACTGTGTATGAAAAATTAAAGATTCTGAGAATAATTTCTTTCTTCTTTCAGAGAGGATTAATGCTATTCTTAGACAGCTCAAATAAAGGTAGTTTATCTTAATCCTTTGTTTGAAGTCATGTTATAGACTTAGTCTGTCTCCAATCGAAACTACATTTACTATATACTCCAGACTCTCACTGAGAGCTTGAGTCTTTACTAGAGTTTAGAGCATTCTGGACATGAATTTTTGTCTCCCCAGATGTTTCTTTTTCAAAGATTTCTAAGCTTTTGTGTTGCATAAATTAAGACTCAACAGATGCTTCAAAGGAAAAACTGTTGTGGATTTTAGGCTCACTTTTAAAAATTTTTTGGAGTACTTAGCCTTTTGGGTCTTGGCTGCCTTCCACCCCAGACTCCTGTTTTGCCTCTTCATCCCTGTGAGATGACCAGTAGCTTTTCTGGCTTATATTATTCTTGGTAGCTTTCTTCTGCCCAGTTCAATCTTTGTCTGTGCTAGGAACAGACGAAGGTCCTGAGAGGAAGAGTGGAAGGAAAATAGTTACATTCTCTTTAGTGAGCTTTCCTTTTCTGTAGGATATCACATCCTAGCACTTGTCCCAGCATCTCTCCAATGCCATGAACCAAATTTACTTTGTATCCTAGTTGTTTTCAGTTTTAGCATAGCCTAGTACACATAATTTCATCATAGCCCACAGATAAATACTCTATAGGATTTTAATAAAACAAATTTGAATCATGAGCACAAGTTAAAATACAAAAATTGCATATTGTTTTCACATGACAGTGGTTGTTCACTCTTCCTCATGCTAGTGTTCATGAATGTTGTCATGGTCATATTTTCTGTTATGCTTACAGTAATAAAATAACTAACGGTGGCACTGGGATAGCAGTGGTTGATTGTTTGCGACAATGAAGTTTTGAGATATTTAACTGCTCAACATTTTCACCTTTTGCTTCTATCCACTAATACAGATAGTTTGCACCATGTCCATTGTCACATGTGAGAGTATGATGGAATACAAAGCAAAGAGGCTCTTTAATCTCTGGCTTTAGTGTTGCAAAATTCTAGGTCTTTAGGACAACTTTGAGAAAGTGAGGCCTCAGCAAAATTATTGAGAGAAACAGGGTAGAGAACGTGGTGGTCTCCCCACAACAGGACAGGAAAACCACTCCTGAGTTGAAAGCAACAGAAACAGAGTCACAGGGGAGAGAGCCATGGCATAGCAGATGCTATTGGTGTCCTGCCCCTCTGCCTTGTCACTAATTAACTACCCTAGAATATGCCAGGCTAACTTCCAGCTGCTACTACTTACACTTCTTTGCCTAAGGGTTTCCTGTAGCATCCAAGTCCCCCTTTGCCTTCCTATCTGGTAGACTTGAAGAGCCGATGAACTAGCTCCTCCAGCAAGTAGCCTTCAACCAATGCAGATAGGGATTGTTATCAAAATACTTTGGCCCCAGAACACCTGGGTTATGTGTTTTACAATGGTTCCCAGGTCATTTTCCTATAGGTTAAGTTCCAGCTGGCCACAGTGGCTTGATAATACCCCCTTTTGGCTGCTTTCCCTTCCCTGTCTCTCTTTCTAAATCCCCTACTGGTGTTTTCTGCACCTCCCAAATGAACAGTTTGCACCAGAGTTCTTGTCTCAGAGGCTACTTCTGGAGGAATCCATCTAAGACATGGCTTGGACTAGTGCAGCACCCAGACTTGGCTCCCACACAGCAACCAGAGGTGATAACAAGGCTCAGAGATGAGGATGTAGAGGACTCTGGGCCATGGGCCACAGTCAGCCTTGCAGGATGTTTGTTGAAGGAAGGTTGACTTAAGAAGACTCTTTACACTAGTGAGGTGTCTGTTTCCTAGTTGGATAAGTAGTGATAAGCTACATTTGAAAAATAAGTGAATGACTCACCAGCTAGAATCATGCTATGTTTTGCAAGTGTAGCCTAAACTAAGGTTTTTTATCAGGAAGAAGTATTCTGCTCCTTTTGCCCTTATTTATACAGTATTAACCACCAGAATGTCCGGAAACAGGGAAATTATTCTGAATGTATATAAGCAAGTAGATTTTAATGACGATTCTACATGATGTTTATTTCAGATCTTCTAAAAGACTTCAAAAAGGTGCCAGGAGTAACTTTGTTTTTCTTAATTTTTCTTAAGCCACTGAAAGTATGATACAAAATGGAATGATTTTAAATTTAATTCCTTTCTGAAACTTACATTTTGCTCATTAAACCTTGTAAACCAGGTGAGATTATGAAACTGGTGGTTAAAGCTTGAGAGTTTTAATATGACCTGTTGGCTTCAAAATGCTAGGAAGCATTTTCTAGCAGTTGAAATGTCTATTATTGCCAATGTCTTCCTGTATATTTTGCTATATAGCATGACTCAGTAAAGTCACTCATGCTAGAGAGGTGATATTTTTTCTATGTGTATAACATATACACAAATATGTTCTCAATACACATATGTAATTCACCGTTTGTTTCATTTCTTCTCCAAAGTGGAAGGGAAACTTTCTTCTGCATTCCTTTAGAAGAGAAACTTCAGGAGATCATATTAACTCAGTATTCATCATCCAGATCACTGCAGTTATGATGTCAGGTAGCATAGATGAGTTTTAAAACTAGAAGATCCAAAATGAACTGAGTACATGTAAAGTTTGTTTTCATTCCAACATCTTTCTCCACTCAGTATCAGAATCTACTGAGTCAACAAAATCAACATGTTTTTGGTCAGTATAATAGATGTTTTTTATTTATCCCTCTAGATCCAGTTTCTCCCATTCAATCCTGTGTCCTGAGAAAGGCTAAACTTGATCAATGTAATCAGTGGGCTCCTTTGCTCTCTGGATTCCATTTAGGTTTGGCCAGTGGGAGTCACTGGCAAGAGACCAGAGAACAATAAAAGAGTTACATCAGGATAGTTACTCTCCCGGTTCCCTCCCAGTTGTTATTACAATTGGCCTATGCTCCTCTAAGTCACATATTCTTTGAGCCTGCCCTCCTCTCTGACTGTGGCTATGCTCTTGGGATCACAGGTAGAGGGTTGGGGAGTAGAGGTGGCTAATGATGGCTTCCTGCTGTTGCTAACCCAGATATCCTTCAGCATCCTTTACTGGTTTCCCCTATCTCTGCCCAACAACAGTTTTAAAGTTTTTTATTTTTTATTGTTGTTAAACTCTCCTCAGTTACACAGTTTTGAGTGAGTCTGCCATCTGCTTCCTGCAGGGGCCAAGACTGGTAGAGTCTGCCCCTCTTCATTTGTTGCACACAAGCAGGACAAGACAATGCAATAAATGCAAATCAATTATGAAATGAAAATATACATTTTGCAAAAGATGATGGCATTTCATGAAGCAAATAAGAGTGGTATTGGAGAACTATTTGAATTACATGTAAAACTATTATCAGAGTTTCTCCAGTTAAAACTAAAGAGAAAATCAACACTTTGCTATTTTGAAAGAGTGATTTTAATGTCAAAAGATTAAGATAGACATTAGGCAAATATATGAACTCTTTGCCTTTTTAAAAAAAAATAAATAAAAGAGATACTTTCTTTGTGCAATAAAACTGTGTGAAATAAAGGCTGCCTTCATGTGCAACCCTACTCTTTTGTCAGGAATGTGTACCAAAAGCCACCCAGATAGAACTCAGTTTGTTTGTTTTAAGAATTAACACATAATTATAATTATAACCTACATTTAAACAATGTAAGGTAAACTTACTTTCATAACTTCTATTTTTATTTTTAATGATTAAGTCACAACCATACTTATTTCTCTGTTGAGTGTTAAATTTTGGTCCCTCTAAGTGGCTTTTCTTCAAAACCAATTATCTTTGGCTGAGAGGACCTCTGAACATCCTTGGAGCTGCAGAAGGCCATTGGGGGTGGGAAATAGGATGCCTGTTCCTTACAATATTTCTGAGAGCATCCCTTCAGGCGGATTTGAGGTTGGGCTCTGCAATCACGAAGCCTGGGGTTTGGGTTTCAGATCCATTCTCTTGGCAGTGGCAGACCCTCAGCCGTGGGAACCCAGGCTGTGTCATCTTTGATGCTTTTAGCCCAGGTTTCTGGCACCTGGTAAACACCCAGTTAAAGTCATCTTCTACCAGAGTTATTAAAAATTATTGTGCTGTTAGTCATTCTATTTAATATGTTGCTCCGTTAAACATTATACTAGTCCTGCTAAAATTAAAACAGTAAATATTGCTTATGTTTTTGTTAATTTAAAACTGATTAAACTTACAGAATAAAGGACAAGTGGAAATAAAACAGAATCTCTACTTTTCAAAGAAACTCATGCATAATTCATATAGAAAAATCAAAATAAGATGAGTAGCAAGAAATATAAAAAAGGAGAGCCTTAAAAACAATGTAATAAAAGTCAAGTAAATCAGTTAAAACAATAAGAGGAAACAGGGGAAAATCCTTTTTAAAAGGGCAAATATCAGGTGAAACAAAGTATAACTGAGGTACTAGTTTCCTAATATATAAATGAAAATGGCAAATAAATATTAATATTAAAAGAATGAGTACTCAGAAAAATGCTAAACATGAGGGAGGCAGGGGTATGATATTACTATTTATACAAAGTCAAATTCGATGTAAAGTGCATTATAATTTTAATGAGAAATGAAATTGTCTTATAAGGTATAAGGAATAATAAATAACAAAAGTAAAGCAGGCAGGAACATTTTTTGTACCTAAAAACAGCATCAAAATATAGAAAGGAAAAGTTTTTAAGTAATCAAGTTTTTTTTTTTAATGATTACCTTTAACCTGTAGGAGAACTAATAATTTAGTATTTCTTTTAAAATATCTGTTCCTAAATAATAGTTCAAATACATAAGACCAAGCAATAAAAATAATGAGACAGGTACACACAAAATATCAGCTAACGTTCCAAAATGAAAGCCACATATCTGTTTTGAAGCTCAGGATACCATTTAAAATTTATTTTGGTTATAGAATGCAGTTAAACCTATTTAAGGATTTTTTCCCCTGCTGACAAGTAATATGAGTTCTTATAGCTGTCCTGTTCTTTCGGCATCTCATTTGTATGCAAATTCTCTCATATGCGACTTATTCCCTGATAAATGCTACCAGTGGATTGAGTGTCTCTGTAATTATGTCCTTGTCTACCCTATTTGTTTCTTATTATGTCACTGCAGCCATCCTTGCTTCATGTTTCGGTAATGAATTCCAGGGTGCCTCTAGCAGCGATTTTTCTCACGGGCAAGGAGCCACTCTACTACCCTCCTCTTACTTAGCATGTTGCCTGCTTACCAGAACTTTCTCTACCAAATGTGTGAGATTATGTCCTTCTGCAGGTTTCCTTCTGTTATTTATTTATTTTTGAGCTAGAAGTCTGTTTCTAACAGAGATAAGTTGTTCAACTAATTAGGGGAGCCCCTCTCACCCCCTCCCTTCATTTAGTTTATGCAATAATGAAATAGGAGGTCAAATTACTTTGTGTACATGTATATGTTTGTGTTTCTCAGTAAGGCTGAGAAACCTAATGAAAACGTCATGTGTGATGGTCGTGCCAGGAACAAACATAAATGGCATATAGATTTACATATAAATATAAACACAGTGAACTTCTGTTATAAATGTATACTAAAGAATTAATTTTTAAAAAAATTAACTGTGTTGGGGTAACATGGGTTACAAATATCACCTAATTTTCAGGTGTGCAGTATTATCATTTGAGCTTCATTGCGTGCTCTCCAGCCAAAGTCTCGTTTTCTCTCATCTTCGTATATTCGATTCCTTCACCCTCTTCCCCTCTGGTAACCACCATTCTGTTGTCTGTATCTATGACTTTGATTTTGTTTGTTTTGTCAGTTTATTTGGAAAAGAACAAAAACTCTATGACTTTAGTGTATCATAAAACTTTTCTTTTAAATAAAGGCATTCTGCTCTATTGGGAGTAGCTTTCCTTGGGTATGAATTTTATGAAGAGTTTACAGTATAGTAAGGCAGACAAACAAAATAGTTGTAATGATATTCACTACCACTTACTACTTTTTATATCCTGTACATACATGCTGCTGTTTAATTTTTACGATCACTCTGTGAGGTAGGTACTGTGTAGATGAGGAAGCTGAAGTTAAGTGATGTACCCAAGGGACTACACCTAGTAAGCGGTAGAGGCAGAATTCAAACCCAGGTTTTCCTGATGTCAGAGCCTCTTAACCACCAGATCACCCACAGTACCACCCAGCATGGAGGCAGTGGCTCCCATGGTAGCTGGCACATGGGAATTCTGCCTCCAAGAGGAGTGATGACAAAGGGTTTTCAGCATCCATGGGGATTTGCCAGATAGCCGATGGAAGTAAGGTATAATAGCATGGGCAAAAATAGAAGCTGAAGTAGCCTGGGTGTTGAGGAACTCACCAGTAGTGTGTGTTGTTGGGTGCTGAAGAGGGCAAAAGGTAGTGAGTGTGACGAGAGGCTCCTGTGTCAAGCATAGTGTCAGAACTCTGGGATTTTCTTACAGGCGATAGGAAGCCATTGATGTGTTCGAGACTAGGAAATTGGTGTGAGGGGCAGGTAGTGGTACCATTATTTCAGTCTCTTCCCAAGAAAATTTGGAGGCATTTGGAAAATGCTCCAGAGGCTGTCACCTGGGAGATGAGTTTGGGGACTACATGTGTCTCCATTTCTGGTCATTCTCCCTCCTTGGTAAAGAAGTCCTGACAACATAGTCCCAGTAGATGTATGATTATTCACAAATAATCAATACAGCTGTATTCATACATTACGTGCATTGAGATGTACACCAAAAGTAAATGCTAAAAACACAACATAAAAATAAATGTGACTTTGGGGAATAGGTAGAGGTGGTAGTTGCACAATATTGTGGATATGCTCAGTGCTATTGGATCATATACATTTCTAAATGGTTGGTGGTTAATTTTATGTTATGTGATTCTAACATCAATAAAAACATACAAGAAAGCATGAAGAGATAGTCAAGTATTCTTCTCACATCTCAGCACATTTTCTTGCAGGTCCTGGCTGCATGTGTGCCTCTGTGGATTGGGCAGTGCTGACAAGGCCTGGGCCAGGGCCTGGCTGTGGGAAGGGAGAAGAGGAAGGGCTGAGGTGTAGTTTAAGAGTAAGAATTGACAGAGCTCTGTGATTGAAGGCTGAGGAGTATGTGAGGCAGGAAAGAAGGAGGAAGACTCCCCTTTTTCTGGTTTGGATATAGGAGAAAGAAAGGTTTCCTCCTTGGACGGACATGGCAAATACTGGGGTAATTTCCCTGTGGTTTGCATAGGATTGGGTGAGGCAGCTTCTAGATATGTCTAGACATAAACCCAACCTGGGGATATGGATGGATGGCCCTGTTTGAATGAGGATAACTGAGGGTGAAACCTGCAGAAGCTGTATTAGCTAAGGGCAAAGCAAGAGTCCAGAAGGAGGCAAACTGGGGGTGAGAGACCAGGAGTGAGTTAGGAACAAGGTGGGAAGGATGTCACAAGCTACACTGAGAGTGGTGCAGTGGGGGAGTTACAGAGTGGGCTTTATTCTGGTTCTTTGCACCTGAGTGCCTGGGGGACGTCCTGGGAGAGCAGCAGAGACTTGTGAATATATAGACATGGGTTTGGGAGGCAACACATAGAGAGCGGAAGAGAACACTGTGGGGAACATGAACCACTAGACTGAGAGTGGAGCCCTGGGTAAGGACAGAAATGAAGACATCGAGAGGGATCATGTGACCAAACCCAGGAGAACGTGGAGTCATGGGGGACTGATGGGGGCTTCCAGAAGGAAAGAAGTGGTCATGTTGTCAAATGTTATGGGGACAAATAAAACAGGGACTGAAAAAGTGTCCATTGGTAAGCTCCTCAGTGACATTAGTAAAAGTAATTCCAGAGGTGGATGGAGTAGAAGAGAAGGGTGTGGGGTGAGGAGCTGTGCTTCTGGGGACTGAGTAGTAAATGGAGATGGGGAAGTAGAAATCCTTCCCATAGAGTAACCTGGATTCATCTGATTTCTAGAAACATTACCATACACAGGAGACGGAAGCTTTGATTCTGGTCTCTTAGATGTCTGGACAGTTTAAGGAACCAGCAGAGTTTGGGACAAGTTAAGCAAGCCATTTAAGTCAGCATACCTGATGATAATATCTCTAAGGGATTCTTTCAAGGAGTCTGCAGAGTCATGGAGAAGCAGAGTGATGGGAAACTTGTCCCTTGGCCTCCACAACCACATTCTTTTGGTCTATGTCAGGTGGCCCCTGGAGCAGGGTCTGGGATCCTGCTGCCAACCTTCTGGTAGACCTTGCCCTGCTGAGTGTTGGGTGGGGAAATGCCATTGGCTGGTTTAGTCACTTGCCTCTACACTTTCACATCCTCTATCAGCACCTGCACACTTGAGCCGTGACCACACCATACTCTTCCTGTTTATGCAGAAAGTGCCATTCAGAAAGCTGCCAGTGAGAAGGGAGCACCACACTTAGCCTCTGGAAAAAGAAGCTGACCAACTTATTTGGGAGAGAAAGAAAAGGAGTGTGTGAACTGAGAGGTAAGATCAAGCCAGAGAGCACCAGCCTTGCCTTGGGTGGAAAAGAAGTAGCCCTTACTGTGTCCCCTTCAGGGGGACACTTGGGGGAACCCAGTCTGTGCTCTTCAGGGATGGGCAGCAGAGAGCACTTCAGTATGCTTCATGGAGGTAATCCAGCCTCGGGTGAATGGCTGGGTGGACTGGGGAGGCACACTTAGAATGTGATCAAAAAAGTCCCATAATTCATGTGATGTAGCATGTAATAAATCTGCAAGCCAGGTATGAATGTGCTCTCACACACTTAGGATGCTAGCTAGGTGTATGGTCCTTAGGAAAGGTGTGTCTGAACCTCATTTATCTATATCTCAAAAAAATTCCATGGCATGGCCACGGACTGGCCCCCAGTGCATGGCCCCATTGGGGGTTAACAGCATTACCTCCGGATTCTTTATGCATTTGTGTACATGAGAGTGCATGTGTGCACACACAAATATACATAAGCACATGTATCCTGTAATATATAATAGCAGTATTCACCAAGTATGTGAGACCAGAGAACTAATGATGTGACAAAGAATTTATTTCCTTGTTGTTCAAGTCTTAAATATATAAAGAAGAGATGATGTCTAGATGTGCATTTCATAACCCCTTTTGTTCAAAGGATTTCCGTTGACACCTGAGCTTGCAGGAGAAACAGCTGAAGGCCAGCACTTGATGAGCACCCCTGACCACACAGAAAGGCAGTAAACTCATTTCTTGAGTTTTGGGTATACACACAAAATAATCAATTTTTAAAAAATTATAATGTCTGCTTTTATCAAAAGCATTTGCTTTTGGTGCAAAGCTGAGGAAGGGGAAACTCTCCTTACATCATGCTGTGGAGGTTTCCATTCTTGCTGTAGTGAGATTACTTCAGTGAAAGTGACACACTCACTGTTCTAAGTTTTGGTTTTGTGTTTGTCAACTGCTGTGCCCTTGCTGTAGTCACTACCTGAATTTGGTGTTTAGTTGTGTCATGCACATTTTTATTTTGCATTTTTTAAATGGGAAAAAAATGTATATTTCTCCTTTGCCAGACTTCTGAGTTCAAATCCCAACTAACACTCGCCATGGCTTTGGCAAGTCCCTCCACCTGTCTCCATTTATGAAATAGGTACAGTAATTGTCTTGGCCTCTTAAATGAGGGTTAGATGAGCTATATGTGTAAAGTGCTTAGAAGAGCCTGGTACATTGAAAGGGCCCAGGAAGGGTAGTGACTGTTGTTGTTATTGTACTGTTATTGCTATCACCACATTTTGTGCAGTCGAGCTGCCAGACTTGAAGGGAAATGGTAGGAGGGTGGGAAAGACTGAAGGTGGGAGGTGGGGATGTGTAAGTGTGTGTAGGAGGAAACACACCAGAGGTTGGAGCGATGACATTAGCACATGCAGTCTTGCCTTGCAGATGGGTGGTGAGCGGAAGGCTGGGAAGAGAGCTGGGGCGCCTTCCTGGAGTCCCGCTTGGGAGAGGAGCAGGCACTGGAGCTCAGTGGGCTCCACAAGCTCCTACACATCTCAGTGTCCTTGTGCACAGCAACTTAGAAAGTAGATACATGTAATTGTGGCATCTAGATGATAGGAAATGACACGTGTTTAGTGCCTCTCACCTGTAAAGTGTGTGCTTGCATATTACATACCTTCTGTCATGTCAGTGCATCAAATTATCCGTCAGTGTGTGTTTTTAGAGAAAAAGTCGATTGCTGGCTGAGAGTACAGAGCTGGGACATGTTAGAGTTGGTATCTGACTGTCTCCAGACTCTGCTCCTGGCCCCGTGCATTACCTCTACAGTATGAGTGGGGTGGTAGTGAAACACAACTAACGAGGAAGCTGAGTGTCAGGAAATTAAGGAATAAATTCAGAGTCACACTGAGAGTTAAGGGTTTGGCAAGGAGCTGGATGCTGATCTCTGAGTTCTAGACCCTTGATTCTACACTGTGGTTTAGGGAAAGAAACCCCTCAGCTTGCAGCATGCCTTCTGAAGCCGATAGCTGTAGGGCTCCTCCAGTAAATCACTTTATCTCCCACACTTCAGTTTCTTCATCTGTGAACTGGGTGTAGTAACCCATCCTACATAGTTCACAGGGTTTTATGAGATTCCAGCAAGGCTACATGTGTAAAGTACTGTTATTTATTTCTTACTCATGTGGTAAAAAATGGTGAAAGTGACTTTCAGTAAATGCAAGTTAAAAGAAAAGGGAAAGTACAAATAAGGTTGGTTTCTAATGATATTAATCATTAAGCAAGATTTCACTTATTCTTTTAAATGGCTGCTTTGTACTCTCTGATACTAATACTCCATAATTTGTTTCACCAGTTCTATATATGAAAAACTAATTTTCATTTTTTAATATTCCAAATCAAACTGCAGTGGCCATTCTACAAATCCTTTAGTGCAATCATCCTATCAGGTCTTTCAATTTTGCAAACTTGATAAGCAAATGGTGGTATCTCTTTTTTGTTTTTATTTGCTCTTCTGTGATTATTATTGAATGGATTCCAAGCATTTTGAAACAGTTTTGCCAAAAAGCTAGAAACATTATTCCTCATCCAGAAAACAGCCCAAATAATACTCTTTTTAAAGTGAAATAGCACCATTTTTCTCATGATTAAAATACAAGCAAGATATTCATGTACAAATATAAACCTTGCACAAATATTAAAAAGCACCTTGCACAAATATTCCTCTTTATAGCTTTTATCAGTGCTAAAAATGGGATTATAATGAATACAAGACAAGTAAACTCCTGCAATAATAACTAATAAACATGACAATTTGATTTATTGCTTTTCCTCTGCTATAGCCTGTTGGCAGATTTCTCTTTATGTAAAAAGTACCATAGTTTAAATCTGTATCATATGGCACTTAATTCAGTCGACAATATGTTACCAGTTAGGTGCTGCTGAAACTACCAACAGCTGGTAAACCAGGAACATGTTAAGTGGGATGGCAATCAGATAATTGGTAAAATGCTTTGTGGCAGCTTTCTCAGGAACAAGGGGCAATGCTGAGACAGTGGATAACGAGAAAAGTGGATAAAGAGAGAAAGTGTAAAGAAAGCATTTACTTTTCTCCATTCTGAAAAAAGAAATTGTTTCAGGTTCTCTTAAAAGCTCACAGTGGGTATGTGTGAGTCCATGGTTGTCCATATCTGCAGCCCCTCCTTCACCTGTCCACCCTCTTGACCACTTTGATGATAAATTTGCAAACTGAAAGACATTCTATTCCAAATCCTCTTTCATGTGAACTTGGTCATCATGTCCCATTGAGTCATGTGTTTTAAGATTTCATCTTTCTCCCAAGATTTCATCTTTCTCCTAAAGTTGACCACTGTGAGAGAGAATTCTTGTTGAGTGAGATAAGCCTCTTATTTTCCTCTCAGAATCTGGATGCTCAGTGCTCTTGAGAGAGCGAATCCAAACTGAGAGAGAGAATCCAAACTGAGCTGTGCCGGACAAAACAGCAATCTTGTGGAACATTTTGGGAGCTATGCAGGCTTGAAGGAGATCTGCAAGCGAGGGGATCTGAAGGCTAGGCACCCAGGACCAGCTAGAACACCATTAAAAACCACTGTCATGAAACCGTGGGCACAGTCTGGGCCATATAACCTGGCCACCACTGTAACAGACATGACCTAAATTGTCCCCACATTGGGTTTTCACTTATGTAATAGACAGAATCCCAGAAAGGAGAGAGTGATGAGCTGCCTCTGGGTCACATGTCTGCCTCTGGGAACAGTACAATCCATCCATTTGACTTTGGGCTCTACCTCCCAAAGCTACATAGAGGGAGGTACCCCCAAAAGAAGACTGAAATGGTAATAGGATAGGGTGGATGGTTGGAATAGAGCAGGAAAAAATACAAAGGTTTTCCACATGGTTACTGCAGGGCAGTCGCCAAGTGGAAGCCAGTCAGTTATAAATGGGTGGTTTGTCTGTGCAGACAGATGTACACCAGGGAGCATTAGGAGACTGAGACCCCATTGCTTCCTGCAATCTCATTCTGGTCATTTGGCTTCTACAACTGGGAGCAGAGTATGAGACTAAGGATATTTTAAGGACCCAAGCAGCAATATGGAACTCACTTCTACATTTAAGAAATAGGTACTGTTTACCCAGCTCCTACTCGATCTAGCATCTTACAGCCATTTTCTGTGTCCCCTCAACAGTCCTGCAGTGTAGATGTTACATACTCCTTTTACATATGGAGAATGGAAGCTCTCAGAGGCTCAGTGACCTAGCCAAGTACATACAGTTAGACACGGGTTTCATATCCAGACTGCCTAACTCTAGAAACTTTTATACCAGTCAGCCTTGAGGTGATACTGAGCTCTGTCTGCATAGCAGAAGCATACGTGGTATTGTTTGAGTTGAAATCCCTTTTTCCCAGGACACCACTGTGTGTAAGTCAGTGAGAAAGTGTGTGTGTGTGCGTGCGCATGTGTGTGCGGGTGTGTGCGAGAGTGCTCCAGGCACACATAACAAGGAAGAATGCTGAGAGGAAAGTTAGGGGCTCAGAGGAAAAACATCCCATATGTTGAAACTTTGCCTGGGCTGTCCCTGTTTCTAAATACCATGACAATATTTTTTGAAGCAAAGATCAAAAGACATATGGTCTGAGTCATGGGTTAACAAAGGGAAAAATATTTGAAATTGAGAAAAACTGGGACAGTTTGAAATGTGTGGCTACAATCATTCCCAGAGCACCTGGAAATCATGGAGTTCTTTGGGGAACACTTTGAAATGCTGACATATTAAATCCCATTCTCCAAATGAGGAAAGATTTTATCAGCAGAAATTCAGATAGCCTCACACACTGGCTATATGGCCCTGTAGCTGTGAGCTCTCATGCCCATGAAAATAACACAGGTGTTGAAATCTGATTGCATCACCCGTAAAATTATTAAAAATAAGAGAATTTTTAATATAAAATATCATTTTTTATAGCAGAAATACCCAGTAAGAAAATACAATGAGAAAAAGAATATAATTCACAAAAGCCACTGCAATTTAAATACCTTAAGAGAAAACACATGAGACCTATATATTAAAAACATCTACTTAGGAATGTAAAACATATAAATGGAAACACACACCATGTGGAGAATAGATAAGCAGGCTCAACATTAACTCTCACCAAAGCAATTTGGATGCAAAAAATTATACATGTATATAAATAAAATAAACTTTCCAGTGCATTTGGGGAGAAAGGGGACTTGATAAAATTTCAATCTAAAATTCTGGCGAATTTCGGGGTATTTTGGGAAAAAGAAAAATGGTTAGAGACAGGCCTTGTTCTTACCTTGTCAAGTATGAAAGTTTCAGTAGTCATATAGCTCTAGATGGTTAGATCAGTGGGAGGTAAGAGCAAAAACGCATGCACACCCTCTCACACGCATGCAAATGTAGCTTGTGATAAAATCGCCTTTCGAACCAGTAATACCAGGAGAAAGGACAGTAATATGGAGAATGGTCAGTCTTCGTCTGACTCAGTTCTTCGTTAGATCTGACACAGTTATTCACTCCTTCCTTACTGGAACACCTTCCTTTCCCAGAGAGATTCTCTTCCCTTCCTAGCTCATGGACCACTCCTTCTCAGTCTCTTTTTCAGGTTTCTTCTCCAATTCTTCCACATCTGTACATGGCAGAGTGCCCAGGGCTCAGTCTTCCAACTTCTCTGTCCATACCCAGTCCCCAGGTGACCTGGGCCAGCATGACACCTGAAGTATAGCAGTGCCCAAACTTTATCTCTTGGGCCTTTTTTCTGACCAAACACCCAGCTGTCCAGCAGCACTCAGCGTCTCTGCTTGAATGTGTATTCAGCATCGTAACCTTAACGTGTCCAAAGCAGAAATCCTGGTTTCCCTTGCTTCAGCCCTGCTCCTCCTGCTGCTTTCTCACATGTCAGTAAAGGTTCCCTTCCTTCTTTCAGTACCCTGGCAGGCTAGGACCCTGAAGCCATGCTTTACTCCTCTCTTTCTTGCCCCACATCCATCAGCAGATCCCATCCGTGTGACCTCTGAAACAGATCCAGGATTGGATCTCTTCCCACCACTTCTGCCTCTACCTCCCTATCTCTTCTTACTTGCTCTGCAAATTGGTTCCTTTCCACACTCTCTCTTCTGTATTCTGTTCTCAGTATAGACTCAGAGGAAATCATGTGAAACTTAGGTTGAATCATGTTTGCTCAGTACCTTCCAGTGGTTGTACCTCACTGTTCCATTTACCCATTGCTGCATAACCAATCACCCCAAAACATGGTGGCTTAAAATAACTTCTCCATTTTGACCAAGGTACTGTAGAATCTGGGCCTTTTGGTGTCAGCTGAGCTGGAGGAAGGACCCCTTGCCAAGGTGGCCTCTTCACTCAGACCTGGTGCCTGTGGCTGCTTGGCTTCTCTCTTCATGTGGCAACTTATCCTCCAGGGCTCCCTATGTGGCCTGGGTTTCTCACAGAATGGCATTCTCAGGGGATTTGCACTTCTCCTTTATGGCTGTCTTCTGGGAGGCAGCAAGAAGAAATTGCCAGACTAAGTGAGGGCTACTCCCCAAACTGGCGTAGCACCCTTTCTGCCTTCATTTATTGTCCAAAGCAGTTACCAGGCCTGCCCAAATTTAGTGAAGTCAAGAGATAAACTTTTCTGATGGGGGCATGGCAATGTCAGATTGCAGAGAGCACATGGGATATTGCTACGGCCATCTTTGGGAAATGCTATCTACCACACTTATTCAGTACCAAAATCCAAAGTCTTTACCATGACCTGTTAGGTCCTACATGATCTGATTCCGGCCTCCCGTCCAACTTCTCCTGGTACCCCCTCCTCTCATTTGTGGTGTTGCTATAGCTAGAGAGGCCTCTTCACCATTTTCTGAATACACCAAACCTAAACCTGCCTTATGGCCCAGTGCTGACTGTGCCTTCTGCCTGGAATGCTCTTCTTGGGGTGCATAGGCCATTTCCTTCAGGTCTCTACTCAAATGTCACCATCTGAGAGATAGCCATGTAAGATAGCCATCCCAGCCCCTCCTGGTCCACTGCAGTTAGCATCACCTAATATATTACATATTTAGTTGCTATGATATGACTCTTCCCATGAGAATATAAGCTCCCTGCCATAGCTGCAGGACCTAGAAAGATGTGTGCTCATCATAGGCTCTGAAGAAATATTCTTTGAATAAATGACAAGTAACTTTTCAATAAATAATATTGGCAGACTTTCTAACTAGGGGGGATGCTGGGGAGGAGAGTAATATTAGAGGCATACATACTACATTAAACCAAAACAAGTCTTAGAAAGATTTTAATATATTATTATAAAGCTCGAAATTTACTAGAGAGAATTCAGGTAAAGATTAAATAATCTTAAGGTGAAAAAGGTTTTTGTAAGCCTGGAACTAAATAATGAAGTATAAGTGAAAATAAAAGTAGATTTGACTCTCAAAACACCACACCCACACCCACACACACACACACACACAAAACCAAAAAAAAACAACAACAAGAGACTTGGAAAAATACTTTAAAGAGCATATACTATTCTTAATCTAGAAAGAACTCTGTCTAATAAATTCAGAAAAAAATACAAATGCTTCATAAGCATTTGGGAATAAAAATCCCACCAGCTGTGTGGTGGTGAGCAAGCAACTCAGTTCTGTCAGCAAGTTGCCATGTGGGTTTGATAAACAAATAGGCATCCCTTTCTTAGAACAGTGTCTGGCATATAGTGGGTGCTTAATAACCATTGGCTTTTAATATTGTCTCCTAAGGCCATGTCTGATACAGAGAGGAACTTTTAAACCTTTCTCCAGTATTTCATTCATTCATTCCTTCACTCATTCCCTGTGGTGCACACGTCCCCTTACTTCAGAGGCAGCACTCTGCTTCCCTCCACTGACCTATAAAAACCATGATGAGAAGGTGCTATAGGAGCCCTTGAATTCTTGAGAAATCTGAGAGAACTGTTTTAAGAGGCAACCTCTTCCAGGAAAACTGCATTTATTGCATATCAGTAATAATAACCACCTGAGAATGGCATCCATCAGAGTGGTTTCAGGGCTGAGGAAGCACCCTGTGCCACATGGCGCCAGCACCTCCTCAGCTGGTGCAGGAAGAAGTGTGGCTCTGGGGTCTGGGTTTCCAGGAACAGCAGGCCGCCCTGCTCTTAGGGGAAGAGGGACGTTGGGAAACTGGAACACTAAATCCATCTTTTTGTTTTCAAGTAACATGTTTATAGTCTGGGGTCAGAGAAATTCTGAGTTGAAAATGTTGTTGTGAAATTTCTGGCCATGCGTTTTATGAGTCTGTTACTCAGCCTTTACTGTCGGCTGGCCTGCAGTTGTCTGCAGTTTAAGAGATGCTTGACAGTCTTTGTTTAGAAATAAACCATGAGTGATTAACCTTCTCAGCTGTCAAATGTCCTCCTGGTGTCTCAGCTGAGATTTGAAACTGCCCCTTTGGTGCATGGGGCTTTCTGCCCGGGGCAGTGAACATACTAGCATTGTGGTAAGATTTGTGCAGGCTGTGGCCTGCACTAAGCACACTGCTGAGTGCATGAGAATGATCTAACATCCAGCCCACACTCCACTCACCAGGAGGAAATGACACCTTTTCTCTAATTCTCACAAAGGTACCAAAATCTCACCAAGCCCTGTGCCCACAGGCTATCATGCATATACACAGAACAGGCCTAAGTGGCTGGAGTGGCTGCTGTGGTAGACATCTGTGGGGCAGGGGAGGTGGGAAAAGCTGGCATGTACCTTGCCTACAGAGTAGTTTGGGCACATCATTTTTCGGAAGAATGACATCTGCAAACTGAGAATCAGCCATAGATTCCATTAACCCTGAATGTATGAATGAGCTAGAAACTTCTTTGTGCCCCCTGCTTAAGTTTGGAGGCTGTTATTGTAATCTTTCTGTTTTACATACTACATGCTCTTCACTAATAGTGAGTGACTGAAAGTGCGATGCATGCAGTATACCTCCTTTAAGATAAGACTCCTTCCTACCAGTGACACTTGGTCATGACACACCTCATTCTCGTGGACAGCACATGTTGTCTGAGGCAGAACCACATAGTGGCCAAGTGAAGAGGCTTCAATGCATGCTAGTCCTTCACTCAGATCCCAGCTGTGCCTCCTAGTATAAAATAATATTAATGACCTTTCATCCAGCACTTTCTGTGCACCAGGAAGTGAGAGAGCTGTGTGACTGTGGGCAACTTGGTCTTCTTTGGGAGTCTCAGTGTACTCTTCAGTTAAAATAGGTGATAAAACATCCAGGTTGCTTTGAGAACTTGATGAGGTTATATGTGATGTGTACAGAGTGCCTGGGACATTTGGAATTCTTGGTGAAAAGTAGCTGTTTTTTATTATTTGGACATTGGACCTGCATCAACGTTAATGTACCAATTACTTCAATAATGAGTAAATTAGACATTTTGGGAAGAGGGTTACTTCCCCAGATTGGTGGAGCATTTTGTGACCCATAATAGTAATTTTCTAAATGGCTCTGAGCAGTCTGAAAGAGCCTGGGTGCAGGACAGGCCCTGTTGGTTTCCTGGAGAGCAAATCACCTATTGGAACAGCCTGACCATTGCTTGCTCCTAATGTGGATTCATGTGTTTGTATGTGTGTGTGTGTGTTATAGCACATTTGTGAGGAAAATACTAGGCTGATACTTTTGCCTAAATAGCTAATCTTTTTTTTTATCTTGAATAAAGTGTCAATTATATGATTTAGGGTTTATGTTCAGCTGACCTTTTACATTGGGAAGCATCAATCCAGAGTAATTGGTAAGTGGGTACACATTCAAATGATGCTCTGATACCCCTGCCATGTTTTCCTATGAGTCTGGTGTGGAGTGGGGGAATCATTAGGGTTTTTGTTTCAGAATCTCATCAAAATAGAGACTTTGGTTTAGCTAAGTGGTTGCTGCTGTTAAGTTTTTTGACAGTGACAACGTAGCTGAAATCAGGGCAACTCTGACTTATTAGCTGTGGACCTGTGTTCTGCCCAGTTGCTGTCCTGGGGGCCACAGCCTAAACATGCCTGGATGAACTTAGTGGATGAACAACTTGGGTCAGCAAAAATGACAGATGGACTGGAGGTGCCTTACCATTGCCCCGACCCCTGACCCAACTCCTTCTCTCTGTACTCCAGAGACGTGTCTGTAGGAAGGAAACACAAATTAAAAATCTTGGCGTTGGAACCTTAGCAGTCATCTCTTTTAACTTTACCCCTCTTGTCTGGCAAGTATTCATTGGTTCAGTTTAATCATCTCTGGCAACAGAAACCACACGGTCCCTTGATATGGCCTTTTTCAAAGAGTTCCAATTGCTTGAAAGTCCTTTATTTCAAACCCAAATCAACCTCTTTGTAACTCTGACCCTTGTTCCCTGTTTTGCCTTCTGGTGTCACAATGAATAAATATAAGAATATGAGATAAACTTAGGCAAACAGATCATAATTCTCCGTATTCAGAGTGTCCTCTGGGCCAAAGAATAATTAGCAACATTTATTAATCTCCAGTGGCATGGGCTGGAAGAGACAGGCTCTGGAAAACTCATTGCTTGAACTCTGAAATTAACCTTCTCTGAGTGGGTCACTCTGGTCTCCAAACCAACCACAGGAAAACATCAGGAGTCACTCAAGAGCTTTCCCTATAACAGTGGGTGAGCGGAAAAAGGACGGGGAGGGGTGGGGGAGGGAGACACACACATACATGTACTCATGTACATACACACACACGGTAGTATTGGCTATGCCTATAGTATTCCCATTCCCCCGCTGAGAAAGGGAACAAGCAAAAGAGGATCAGAGGTCCACCTGCTCTGTAATTAATTGTTTTCCATCTGGTGCCAACTCCTGCATGTCATGTGTGCCATACTCAGCCTTCTGCAGGCCTCTGGGAGACTTACCAGCACCAAGTTGGGAGCAGGCATCTCCCCAGGGTGCTCTTCTCAGGCCTCACGGGCTCAGGCATGCTGAATGGTGGGAGCTCAGAAGTCAGGCAAAGTAGGGCCTGGGGTAAGGGAGTCCGCAAGAAATGCCCACCAGGAATCAGAAGCCCCCCAGGCCGGTCTGGCTCTACCACCCAGCAGCTCCACGACCCTGGGCACGTGTCCTCGACCTTTCTGAACCTGGTATTTTTTTACCTGTTAAAGGGGAATAACCACTCCCACCACCCCACCCATGTCACAGCGGTGACTTTAGAATCAGATGAGACAATGAAAGCAAATGACAAGGAGTGCCCAGCTGAAGGTCCAGAGGGAGCAGAGCTCAACTTTCGAATTAAAACATAACAAATGCAGGTCAGTAGTCCTGGATTTTGTAAAGAGCTGAGTCACGGGCACTAAACACCTGGGTGCACCATCTACTTTTCTCTAAGTGGATGAACTGTGATTGGAGACTTATCTCCTAAAGGTGAGGAGATACTGGGCTGCCACCCAGGATTGCCAACAATATTCTTGTAACATCACAGAGGAGCCTGACAGCTCATTGAAGCAAATTTATATGCATCCGCACTATTTTCATCTCACTTTAAACAAATTTAATTAATAATACCCTCTTTTCTCAGTATGTCAACACAACTCTACCTTTTCATTTCGAAAGAACTTAAATAAATATAGAAATAAAATATTCAATTATTGGAACTAGAAATGAAATATAATTGATTTGAGAGGCTTTTGCTACAAAAATTCCCTGGGGCCACTGACTCCATTTTATTAAAAAATATCACATACTTCTATTTCCACATTCCTTATGTAATATTTTGGGTTTCTCAGGGAGAAAATAGTATTATTGAAGGAAAAATAATTATGACAGTGTTAAAGATTAGTGAGCCAGATCCCCCTGGTGTACAAGCCACATCCTGGGAGGAAGTTAACACTTTCAAAAGCAACACAAACTCTTGTCACTAAGTAAATTGCTGTTTTGGTGCACTATCAAGGACCTGGTGGATTGCAAGAGTTTATTCTGCTTCCCAGAGCATGTGGCCTAGTCCCTTTGTGGCCCCTGTGCTCTGTGAGAGTCTGGATCTGCATTCATCCACATCTATTTCTGTCTTCCAAGCATAGGAATTACTTCAGGGCAGCACCTGTATCTTCTCAATTATCCTTGGCATCTGGTCCCGTCTGTGCTCCTGAGAGCCCAGCAAACATTCCTCTGGCTTCTTGACTAGAACGAGCTTTATCACCAATCAATGCCTAAATTGCCTCCATTGGGCTTTTCTGTCTCCCTGAAGTAATGAAATACAGACAAGTTGTAGGCATCATGTCGCATTTCTTGAGAAATTCATGAGCACCCTGAGTGTGGTCCCTGACTTTGTCCCCAGGCTCAAATGAGCTTCCCGCCCACATCCCACCTGTCTGAATCTCCTTTTTGCCTGGAACTGTTACACATGTTCCCTCAGCCTGGAACACTTCCCTCACCTGGTTGATTCTTCCTTCGGGTTTCTTCTTACTTGATAGTTCCCCAAAGAAACCACCACTATGCATAGCATGCTCCATTCTTCCATGTACTTTCACAATTATAATTTTTTTCATCAAAATAATACCTTTTTCTGGAAACTGTTCAGTGTTGGGAAAAGACAGCTGCTGGCCCTTCCTATCTGCACTTCTAGTACCATTTCTCAGAGTCAACTTCTTTTCGGTCACCATTTATCAAGCAGGTATGCCAGGGAAACACTGTCCAACAAATGAGGTAGATGAGGCCCCTATTCTACAAGGTTGTTTCCGTTTCAATTCTTCTGCTCTTGTCTCTGTGTAGACAACATGATTATAACTCTATTTCTTGAAATTTAGTAATAAAAGATATTATTTACAGACTTTTCAGTGAAAAGTTAGGAATTTAGCTCAGTAGTACCACCCTTCCCCCCAGAATCCTGTACACTCCTAGTGTCTGATGTCTGTACTGTCATCTTTGTTCTTCCTGGGTTTATATTTGCAACTTAACATATTATACTAAATCTGCATTTCTTGCTCCATTAATTTGATAATATTCTCTCTCTGATTTGTCACTTTAAAAGATAAAGTTATTGGTACCCTTGCTCTTTTTTCCACCTTCCAGGTCACTTTATCAGATAAACATGTACTTTACATTTATTCCCAAGGTTGCTATCAAGTCTCCATGATTCATCCATAGACTGAACAAGCCTTGTGTTAGGACTGTGTTCTTTTTAATAAGTCTAATATCATAACCCCCTGAGCCAATCAAAAAAGGATGTTGCCAGCATCCAGATTCAGTGGAATTTCTTTATTTTTATCCTCAAAGATAACCACACTTTAGTATACTTCATATATGAATTATGGTTTTATTATATATTCAGCTCTGTTGTACATTCCTACCACCAGTCCACATGGTTTTCAGTGGATGCTCGTTTGTCTTGCATTGTTCATCTTTGTGATTAATTTTCCCCCATGCCTGTCTTCTTTGTTAAATCCCTGTTCTCCTGAAGACCCCCGTCCCTGATCTCCAGTCTGCTCTGGCTGCCCTCTAACCCTGCAGTGCAATTGTCATCTTGTCCATTTTTTCCACTGTCACAGATCTCTAGACCCCACAAACTGTCATTCTACTCTAATTTTTTTTTAACTGGGCTATATCTTTAAATATCTTTAAAGAAAAGGGTGTATGGGAGATAAACACTCTGAAATCATCTTGTCTGAAAGTATTATTCTGCCCTCATACCTAGCTAGGGCTAAAGGCTGTTGGAGGTTTCTTCGTGTCCTCGGTGCTGTGATGCTCCAATGATGTGTCTGGGAGTGGCTCTCTTCTCATTGGTTATTCTGAGCACTCAGGATGCCATTGTAATTCTGAAAGATTTTGTCCTTCAGCTTTGGACATTTTTTCATCATTTTTTTGATGAACTTTTTTATCTCCAGCCCTGCATGTGAAACCTTTTAGACTGAACATCTCTCTCATAGTTTTCCATATCTTTGTCCTTTTCCCCTAACATTCTGAGTCAAGAGAATCTTTGGGCTTATTTTCCATTCCTTCTTTAATTAAAATGTTTTCCAACCAGTCTTATGTTTTTTAACCTGCAAGCACTCTTTTATTCTCTAATTGTTTTTTTTCCTCAGTATTCTGTTCTAATTTTAAGGATATAATATTTTCTCTAAGATTCTCTTAACATATTAGAGCATTTTTAATGTTGTCTTCCATTCCCTAATTGTCTCTCTCTCTTTTTTTTTCTGCCTTAGGTCTGTTTTTGTTTCTTTTGGTCTTTCTTTTTCATGCGGCAGTTCTCCTTGTATGCCTGGTGATCCTGAATTTTGAATTTCTATTTAAAGAAGAAGGATTAAGTGACTATGCATTTCATGTGATTATTATTAATAGGTCTATTTTTTGGCTGGATCTCTGTCCTTTAGCATTGTGAATGGGATGGAGTGGAGTTTGTCTGCCAGGAGGCTTTGCTTTATGGTAGGATGATGGTGAGTGACAATCACCCTGAAAGGTGCTAAACTGAGAAAAGGTTTATTCTAGTACTTCAACGTGACTAATGCCACTTTATGAAAAGGAAACTGAAGCTCAAAGACTTGCTTTTAAGGTTAAATAGCTAGTAAGTGATGGAACCAAAAGTTGAGCCACTGTTTGCCTGACAAATATATTTATTCTTATTACAAAAAAACTAAATAAACTTCAAATTGAAAAATAGTGTCATATAAAAAATTAGCCGTATCTTTTGGTAAATAGACAAAATATATAGTTCAAGCTTCTACCCTGATGGTCATATCTTGAGCAGTATACCTGGGACTCTGCACCTTTCCCCCCATGTAGTGAGACTTTTTTTTAAAGCAATATATCTACTCTCTGCTATTAAAGAAAATGAGATGATTAAATCTCACTCACACTCAAAAGGCATCTGAGCCAAATTATTAGTTTCAGAGGAACTATGTGATGTGGCACTCAAGAGAATAATTTATCCTAGGGTTGGGCAGGCCATGAGATGGTATAAATATTAAAAATTATTTTTAATAAATGTTAAGAAAGCCACATTTTTCCTAATTCTAAGGTTTTTGTCATGCTTCCAAAGGTCATGGCTGCTTCAAGTTTTTAAAATAAACACTTCAAGAAAAAATTTTGTAGTTGACAACAAATTATTTTATTAGAAAATTCCTTCTAAAACTTAAAACATAAGTGTTTATTGACCACTTAGTATATACCAGACACTAAGAAAGTAAACATTGGTTTCTGATTTCAACATTTTCCACACTGACTTGGAAAATGGGAATAGACATCCTATGAACAACGCATTCCAAGGTCAGTAAGTTTGATCAAATCTTGATTAAATGAAGTTAGTTTTTTTTAACTGCTGTTCTTCTCAGAGCCTTTCACTGCTAATATGCATTGTGAATCTTAAACAGAGTCATCATTTGGGAAATGTATATTTTTGGTGACGCTCAACTTAGAAAACTCACAGTTTGAGAGACATTGACTTACTTTATTAAAGAGTCATTTTGCTTTTCTCTGTTCTCCAGAGATATGATCTCAGTTACTCCCACTTGAGCCATGCCTCCCAGCCAAGTAGCTTTTAATTTCAGGGTCATATTCAGTTTTTACTACTTTGGGTTTAGTAATCTTAATTTTACAACCAGCCCCCACATCCTTGAATGATGCTATATTTTAATGCCTTGCTTTTCTCATCTACATAATATTGACACATAAACACATTAAGCATTAGTGAGAGAGAAAAAAGAAAAATGATGGCCTGGTAATTACATAAAGATGATAAAACATTTGAAATAAAGTTCCTGCTTTTGGAGAGTTCTCTAATGATCATCTCAGCCTTTAGTAAGAAATACTCCACCATGGTAAACAAAATCAAAAATATACCAAGACTTAAGCTCTCAGACAGTCACAAAATGTACCAATAAATAGGTTACAGGGGGATTCCAATTGAGTATATCTGGAGAAGGGCAACTTGAGACAGTGACACTTATCGAGATGCACCAGTCTCTTGAATGTGAATTTTCCCAATTTGTGGCAAAATATCACTTGTGTGCTATTAATTTGACTGATACCTCCTCCTCCATCTGCTTGTTTAGTTTATGGCACCACTAACTGTGCCTCTGCCCAAGTGAGAACTTTACAGTCATCCTCACCCCTTTATGTGTGCTTTCCTTTCTAATTTGAACAAATCCCTTCTCTAATTCATTTCTTAAAAACCAGCTCAAAGCCTAGACAAGCTCAGCCACAAAATAAACAAATTTATTTATTTATTTATTTACTAAATAAATTTATTCACCCAAGAAGAATTCATTGAGTACTTGGTATGCCAGGTATTACCCAGAGTTGCTGACTGGCAGTATACAGAGGAAATATATGGGAACTTCACACATATATATCATCACTGCAGGAAGCCACTGCTATAGACTGTGGCCACTCCTTCATCACCACCATCTTTGGAATTGGTATTTTAGATCATTTCACCATCACTCATAAGCTTTGATGTTAGCAGTCCATGAATCTCTTTCTATCCATGCATAGGCTTGCCACATAACGTTAAAAGGATGAGGTTAAGTGAAGGACTCAATCTCATGATAATCTTCTGAAGCTACATTTTAATTATCTCAAAAAGTTAAGGGGAAATTTATTTATTCCTCTTAGATAAGTAAGGGTGACCAGAACTATTTATGTAAATGCAGGCCTCGCCCTTCAGGTTTATGGTTGGATAAGTTTTCACAGGGAAAAAGCAAGACTTTGTTTAAGTAGGCAAGGCAACTGGACCACTAAGTAATTTATCAAATTTTATTCTTATTGCAAGTTTATTTTACCTTCATAGATCCTCTAGTGCAGTGGTTTCTGTGGGAGGCCTTATAAATTCTGTAACATGGATACACACTAAATGTGTCTCATCAGAGACCCCGTGGAAACACAAATACCAGTTGGACCTAGAAGGTTACTTGTGCACAGGTTTGCAGGAGTGTCACCTTTCACTTTGTCAGTTGTAAGTTTCTTTAGGCAGCTTCTTCTCAAGACCTGTTAATGTCTTCTCTTATGGATTCTTTATTAAACGTCATCACCTACATGACCAAATGACATCCCTTTGCTTCCAGATTCTTCTCACCCAGTTCTGATGAGTTGTTTTTGATGTTTCTAACCTATTTGTTTTAATTAGGTTCTTAGGCTCTGTTCTCATCAGCGTAGTTTTTAAAAGCACAATCTACCCCCATTCTAATGGAGCAGTTCTATAGAACAACTACAGACCTATTAATTTGCCAGACATTCCTTCAAAACTTCATATCAACCTCCTCCTTAAACTGAGAGTCTGAGTTTCTCGATCTGATATTCAACATAGAGAGCCCAAACTCCCAGAATGGCTGACATGAACCCTTTAGCTGATTTGTGGCCTCAGATTAGATACTTTGCCCCTATAAACCACAGTCCTCCCATGTAAAAGGAGGGTAATGACAGCACTTGCCTCATTTGGTTATGTGAATCAAATAAGAGCATGTGTGCACATTGCTTGCCACATTGTAAACACTCAATACTTGTTAGTAACTACTAAGCCATAATTAACTATTGTTAAATCTTCTCATTGTTTTCTCAAAGGCTGCCAAGAATAACATAATATTGTTTTCTACTTTTATTGACTTTTTACCAGGTTTTGACTCTAGGGTCAAGAATAGGTTAGGAATTAAACAGCATGAGGTCAATGAAGACTCCTAGTTATTGATGTTTAAATGAACCTGCTTTCAAGTGCCCAACAGGCAGCATTGGCAGGAATGGTCTCCTGAAGAGTAGGTAATTGAGACATGTAAAGCAGGGCCAGGTGGTTTAAAGCAGGGCTGGCTATAACAGTGAGGCCCGTGAGGGTAGTCATGGGCACTTTTTCCTAGTGTACCTTTGGCCTCACCTGTGGGTGAAGAGGGGGCTAATAAACACATTAAAATGATTGAGACAATTGTAGAAATTTAGACATGTAACCAGGAGTCTCACATGTCTCTGCATGGGCGTATGCTTTAAGGCCACTCATAGGCAAAGCCAGAATCTTCTTTAATTGGAGTATGTAACTCACCCCGGAATGCAAGGAAGTTTTCCACTGGGTACTCGAGTTCTACAGTGTGAGCATTGCTAAGCTTTGGGTATGGAAAATTACAAGCAACTATTGCCAGGACCCCAAAGTCATGACCTAAGAGTTCCTGCCTGAAATACACCAGAAAAAAAATCCCACAATTACAGTCATTTTAAATCTAAAGTAGTTATCTTTGGCAGACATTAGTAAATATTTAAATGATTCATATTGAATAAGAATAGTTGAGTGCTTACACTATATGCCAACACTGTATTATATCTTTGCAATATTAGTCCATTTACTTGTCAGCAAAGAAGCTATAATCATCTCATTTTACTAGTGAGAGAAGTGGGAATCAGAAAGTTTAATTAAGTTGCCAAAAATCACACTGCTATTAGAAACAAGACAAGAATTTGAACCAGATTTGCCTGCTCTAAGTCCCATGCTCTTAACCAAAACACAGGATAGTTTACAGCCATCCTGTGAAGCTACCTGGAAGAGAAAATTATCCAAATCCAAATAAAACTTTTTTTATTTTTCATAGCACATCTGCATCTATTCCATTCCTTTAAAGAATTTTTTTGAATAATTGGACTATAAAGTCATTACAGATTTAAAAGTCAAGTGAAGAATTTCAGAGCAAGCTCCAGAGGAAAACGGAGGTTAAAGAAAGTTTATTTAGTGTTTAGGATCACTTTTCCCCAGAGGCCTATCCCAGTTTTGAAAGCAGTGGTCAAAAGGCTAATGCAAGCTGTTGACATCCTTCTGGGGCTCAGGTATTGATGAGGAAGTCAAGGTTCACAGAGGAAAAACAGCATAGTGAGTCCCCCATAATTGGATCAGAATCCTGAATACTGTACCCTAAAAGAAATAAATACTTGAAAGTAGACATGCCCAAACTGTACTAAAGTCACTAGTTTAAAATTCCCAGAATTTGAAAAATATAAACATAATCCTGAATTGCTAATGCTCTTAAGAACCTTACTTCTCTAGAGAAATGTAGCATTACCCTAGGTCTCAAATTATTTTGCAAATAGAGTGTTTATCATATAATAAAAAATAACTAGATATAGGGAGGTAATAGTATGAATGACATGTTATCAGTAGGGAAAAAAAGTAGAAATACACTTATAGGGGCTCTAGATAAAGGAGTTGTTAGACACAAACTTAAAATAACTATGCTAATAGTGTCCAAATTGAAGAAAAATAAGATTGGGAATTTTAGCAAAAAGTGAAACACAAAAAAACCATGAATGGAAATTCTAGAATAAAAAAGATACCCCATATCAAAAATCTAGCAAATGGGTTGAACAGCAAATTCCATATAGCTCTAGAAAGAATTAGTTAATTTGAAGATAGAAGAAAATATTCAGAAAGAAATATTGAAATTTCAAAAGAGACTAAAAGAGGATATAGTGAGAAATTTAACAGGCATAAAATTGGAGTCTCAGGAGGTGAAAGAGTGAGTCAAAAATCAAAACTGGAAAGATAATGGCTAAAAATTATCAAAACTGATAAAAACTATCAAACATAGATAAGAAGCCCTATAAAGCTCAAGTAGGATAAAGACAGAATCTACATCTAGGCCACTTCATAGCAAAATTGCTGAAGGCCAAAAACAAGCCAAAAATCTTAAAATAAATCAGAGGAGAAAAAAGACTTTAACCTCTTAGAAACAATATAATCGACAACTGACTTTTTGATAGACATGTAGAAGCCAGAAGACAAAATATAATATCTTTAAATAAATTTAAATTGCTGGGGATGGGGGCTCTGTCATACTTTAAAAGCTGATGCCTGAAGATCAGGCTTCTAATTTAGCTTATGTCTAGAGGCTGGCCACAATCCATTCTGGGGCCTGGGAAAACCAGCAGACACCACATCTGCCCTTTTCCTCCATTCTACTCCAAGCTGCCAGTATTTCCTTGAAAGAAGCTTACATACAGGTCTGCACTAGAGTTTGCAATGCCACCCAAGGGATGGATTCCAAGATTTCCTCATTCTGACAGCCAATGGGGCTTCCACTTCGAAATCCCACAGGTGCCCCACTGTGAATTTATATCCAAGCCCAATGGAGAGGAAGCAAAAACACTATCTTACAGTTTCTTCCTGGAAGGGGCTTAACTCTATATACTTTACCAGTTGCTATATTAGGGTCTGGCTTTCAATCAGCCTGCATCTAAGTGCTGAATATGATCCCCAGCTTTGGGACACCAATAGGTCTTGGCACACCCTCAACTACTGGGAGCCACTAATAACAAAAAAGGCAGCTTGGACAGTCACAGAAGTTTGAGAGGCAGTCAGGTACTCAGGCTGGGCTGATCGACAAAGTTAATTTCCTATGAGTCAACCCTGGGAGAGGAAGCTGTTTTATCTGATGTACAGAAACCACGTAAAGAGCCAAGGAAAATGAAGAAACAGAGGGAAATGTTTCAAACAAAAGAACAAAATAAATCTGAGAGACAGAAATTAATGAAATGGAGTTAAGTAATTTACCTAATGCAGAGTTCAAAATAGCATCATAAAGATGCTCACTGAGGTCACTGAGAGCAATCATGAACAAAGTGAAAATTTTTAAAAGAGATAAAATATATTAAAAAGTACCAAACAAATCATAGAGCTGAAGAATATAACAGCAACTGAAAAATTCAATACAAGGATTCAGTATCAAACTAGATCAAGTGAAGGAAAATACCAGCAAGCATGAAGATGGGAAAGTACAGATTATCCAGTCAGAGGAGCTAAAAGATGTAATGAAGAACAGTGAAGACAGCTTAAGGAACTTATGGGAAACTGTGAGGAAGACCAATAGACACACTATAGGGGTCCCAGAAGGAGAAGAAAGAGAAAGAGAAAGAGAAAGAAAGGTTCAGAAAGATTATTCCAAGTAATAATGGATGAAAATTTTTCTAATTTGGGGAAAGAAACAGAGATCCAGATTTAAAGAGCCCAAACAGTACCACAGATAAATTCAAAAAGACTTAGCACTGAGGCACCTTACAATTGTGAAAAATTAAAGACAAAGAAAGAATCTTAAAAGCAGCAAGAGTAAAGCAACTTGTTACATACAAGGGAACCCCCATAAAACTAAACAGAGTGGATATTCAAAGCACTAAAAGGAAAACACTGACAACCAAGGATACTCTACCCAGCAAAGTTGTCCTTCAGAATTAAAGGAGAGAGAAAAAGTTTTCCAGACAAACAGAAGTTGAAAGAATTTATCACTACTAGACTGGCTTTATAAGAAATGTTCAAGGAAGTTCTGCAAGCTAAAACAAAAAGATACTAAAATTAGTAACAGGAAAACATGAAAGTATAAAAACCACTGGTAAAAAGGAAATATATAGTTAAATTAAGAATAATGTAATGATTGTGGGTAAATCACTTATAACTCTACTATTAATATTAAAATTCAAAATGATTAAAAATACCCACAACAACAATAATTTGTTAATAGACAATATAAAAAGATGTACATTGTGATAGTAAAATAAAATATGGGGAGAGAGTGTAAAAATGTAGAGCTTTTGTATGCATTTGAAGTTAGGCTGTTATCATTTTAAAATAGACTATCATAAATATGTTTTATGTAAGCCTCATGGTGATCACAAAACAAAAACTTACAGTAAATACACAAGAGGTAAGGAGAAAGTAATCAGAGCATACCACTACAGAAAATTATCAAATCACAAAGATTGAGAGCAAGAGAGAAATAAAGGTACGAAGAAATTATAAAACAATAAAAATAATAAAATGGTAACCGTAAACCCAAATTTATCAATAATTATTTTAAGTGTAAATGGACTAAATCCTCCAAATAAAAACCACAGAATGGCTGGAGTTAAAAGCAAGCCCCCACAGTATGCTGTCTACAAGAGACTTACTTCAGCTTTAAGGACACACATAGACTGAAAGTAAAGTGATTGAAAGATATTCCATGGAAATGAAAACAAACAAACAAAAACAAATAAAAAGAAAAAGAAAAAGAAGTAGCTATACTTATGTGAGACAAAAAATGTCTTGTGACATTAAATTGAAAACAAAACATACCAAAACTTATGTAATGCAGAATACTGATAGATGCCTACATTGAGAAAAAACCAGAACAATACACCGAACTTTACACATCAAGGAACTAGACAAAGAACAAACTAAGCCCAAAATTAGTGGAAGGAAACAAGTATCAGAGCAGAAATAAATGAAATACAGGCAGAAAAGCAATAAAAAGATCAATGAAAGAAAAATTTTTTTAAAAAGATAAAACTAGATGAACCTTTAGCTAGTCTTACCAAGAAAAAAAGAGAGAACTCATAATTATAGTTGAAAGAAGTACCACAATGGGTACTATACAAATACAAAGGTTCATAAGAAACCATTATGTCTAATTATACACCAATAAATTAGATAAAAGAAATGGATAAATTCAGAAAAATATATAACCTAATAAGATTGAATCATAAAGAAATAGAAAATCTAAGTGGACAAATTACTAGTAAGGCGATTGAGTCAGTAATTCAGTAATCAAACATCCTCCAACAAACAAAAGTCTACAACCAGATAGTTTTACTGGAGAAGTCTACCAAATATTTAAAGAAGTAATACCTATCTTTCTCAAACTATTTCAAAAACCTAAAGAGAAAGTCACACTTCCAAACTCATTTTATGAAGCCAACATTACCCTGATTAGCAAAGCGAGACCAGAATATTATAAGGAAAGAAAATTATAGGCCAATATTCCTGATGAACATGGATGTGAAAGTCTTCAACAAAATATTAGCAAACCAAAATCACCAGTACATTACAATAATCATATAACATAATCTGGTGGGATTTATTCCAGGGATGCAAGGGTAGTTCAACAGCTGTAAATCAATCTATGTGATACACCACATTAACAGAATGAAAGACAAAAGTCATATAATCTCAATCATTTGAAAAAATTCAGTATCCTTTCAAATAAAAACTTGTAACAAATTTGTAATAGTGGGAACACATCTCAACATAATAAAGGCCATAAATGACAAGCCTGCAGCTAGCATCATACTCAATGGTGAAAAGCTGAAAGCTTTTCCTTTAAGATCAGGAACAAGACAAGAATGCTCACTCTTGCCACTTTTATTCAACATAGTACTGGAAGTCCTTGCAGAACAATTAGGCAAGAAAAAGAAATAAAAGACATCCCCATTGGAAAGGAGGAAGTAAAACTGTTGCTATTTGTACATGACATGGTATCATGTATAGAAAACCCTAAAGACTCTACCAGAAAAGTGTTAGAACTAATAACAAGTTCAGAAAAGTTGCAAGATAAAAACTCAGTATATAAAATCCAGTTGCATTTCTGTACACTAACAATGAGCTGCCAGACAGAGAAATTATGAAAACAATCTCATTTACAATAGCCTCCCCCAAAAAATAATAATGTAACACGTAGTTATCATTTAATAAATATCTGTTAAATGACTGAAGTATAAAAATAAATGATGTTAATGTTGAGAGATTACAAATTGATTAAGAATAAGTAATTAGTTATCTGTGTATGCTAAAGTGAACTCTTAGGAACACCTGTATATAGTTTATCATAGTGTTTGTATGTTTTTCTCAAGTAGCTATTTTGTTGTATTCAATAATCTTTCAATAAATAAAAAAGAATAAGATATTTAGGGACAAATTTAACCCAGGAGGTGAAAGATCTGTACCACAAAAACTATGCAACATTGATAAAAGAAATTGAAGAAGGTACAAATAAAAAAAATAAATGAAAAGATACAAATAAATATTCTGTTTCACAGACTGGAAGAATTAATGTTTTTAAAATGTCCATACTACTCAAAGTGATCTACAGCTTCAGCACAATATCTATAAAAATCCAATGTCATGTTTTACATAAATAGAGAAAACTATCCTAAAATTTGTATGGAATCACAAATGCCACCAAACAGCCAAAGAAATCTTGACAAAGAACAACAAAGCTGGGGGTATCACACTTCCCGATTTAAAACTATATTACAAAGCTATAGTCATCAAAACAGAATGATATTGGCATTAAAACAGACAGATCAATAAAATAGAGAATCCGGAAATAGATTCATGCATATATGGTCAATTTTTTATAAAGGAGCCTAGAATATGTAATAGGGAAAAGATAGCCTCTTTGTTGGAAAAACTGGATTCTTATCTTATACCCTACCAGGATCCCTAGTTTTGAAATCAGGAATGAGACAAAGATGCCCACCATAGCTGCTTCTACTCAAAATCGAATTTAAAGTTCCCATCCCTGTCCCTTCCCCACTCTAGCCAAGTTCTTTATTTTCCCCTGTATTCCTTTTATATTTATATTTATTTTATTTTATTTTATTTTTAAATTTTATTTTGCAGAAAATTTTGCCATTCCCTCAATTTTCCTAACTGATGTCTCTGTCTTCACCTTGTTTAGCAAACACAAGTCTTATTGAGGACTCACTCTTATAAAAAGGGGAAAGATTGAAAGTACTACTGATGGTAATTTAAAGTTTTCCCCTGCCACATACTGCTGTGCATGGCTTGAATTGTCATCTTTTATACATATTTTCAGTATGATCAGGGAAAACAGACCTTTTCATTTGGAAGGAACTCAAGTGCCGGGGACTTACATGGTCTAGATGGTGGAGAGTACAGCTTGTCATTTAGACGTGCTGTTCAACCAGTCTGGTGACACTAATCTTCAAGAAGTTTGTGTTTCGCTAACACTCACCCTGTTAGTGAAAAAGTGCCCTTTAACACAAAATACCTCAGCAGTCCAAGCTTTATGGGCATGTGACCTACGCAGTCACACAGGGCCCCATACTTTGAAGGATCCTACGCTTGGTTCTGCTGTCATCATTTTGAATGTTCTGCTGTCATCATTTTGAAATTCTTGATAATTTATGCACAAGGGGCTACATGTTTGCATTTTGCTCAGGGCCCTGCAAATGATGGTGGTCACCCCTGTATTAAGGGAGGGGGGCTTAGAGGCTTGCTTGATTTTACAACCAAAAAAAAAAAAAAAAAAAAAGACAAGCCTCTAAGCTGAGTGCTCTGTGAAATACTTTCTCTGGTTTCTCAGAAACTATTTCCTCTTTTCAACTCTCAATTGTGCCCCTGGGTTTGGCAGCTGGGTGTTCACTTGCTGCTCTCCTGTATCTCTAATGTTCACTTCCTGCTCATGTTAGGGGCTTTCAAAAACAGTCACTGGGGTTCTCCACCACCTGGCCCCAATCTCCTGTTCCCTCTCTGAACACGACGGGCTGCCTTCTCTGACTTTCCATCCCAAGGCACCACTTTGACCACTTAGTACCTTCTCTGTCACTGGAACATGACATGCTTCTCACCTCTGCACTTTTCCTTCCACCTAGAATACTCCTCCATCATTGCCACCCACTCTCCCTTTGGTTTCATTCTTTTAGACTTAAGCTGATGTCACCTTCTGTCTTACACCATCTAAGAGAACCTCAAGCAGAGTCATCACTCCCTTACTCTTGTTCTTAGTATTTGCAGCCACAATGCTGCCCTAGCAGTTAGCAGTGTAGCACATGGAGCTCGGTCTTCTCTCCCATTTTCCCCCACCCACCTTAATCTGGATAAATCAGTTCTTGACTTGGAATACAAATCAGTTATTCTTTCTAGAAAGATCTCCCTGAGTGCTTGCACTTCCCTCGCTATAGCATAACATAACTCGTGCCCTTCACTCAGGATGATCTAAGTACCTAGCAGAGTTCAGAGCACAACCGGCTCAATAAATACTTGTTAAACTGAAGAATGAGCCAGTGAATGAAGGTGTGCGTGCATTGTCTTCTAGACTGTAGGCTTTTAAATTATTTTTCTCTGTTTTTATTTCTTAACTCACTGATTGGCATGTACAAGGTGCTCAATAATGTTTGTTTAGCAAAAAAAAAAAAAAAAAATCTGAAATGACCTGTGTGACCATTGTGATTCTCCTCTTGGGCCTGATACTAAGACTTGGGCAGGTACCCTCAATGACTTTATCCCCAACTTGAGGTCTCGTTTTTCAGAGCAGGATGATGGTGACAGCATGGGAATCTAAGCTGATGCTCAGGCCCAAGATGAATTTTCTTTTATGTTGTAATAAACCTCACATTGTTGTCTAGAGGATGGCAGAAATAATGCTAAATGCATAAAAATGTAACTGCCTTGCCAAGTGCAGAGAATTAGAACAAGCATCACAGGAGTGTTGGAGCTTTGGAAAAACACTGGAAACCATCCGGTGAAAGAGCTGCCGTCTTTCTTTAAGGGTGAGCCTGATGTGAGACTTGGAGCTGTAATCCTGTCACCTCCCTGTCCTTGCTCTTGTCCACCTCCTATGATCTGGGCTCCCATTTTCACCACCCACTGTGCAACTTCTTCCTTGAGAACCAGTAGGGAGGTATCTTTCTTTCTGGGCATTTCTTGCTCTTTCTCTGTGGTGGGCATATTCCTTCTTGTGGCCAGCCCTGACTCTTTTATGAAGTTCCCTTCTCCCAAGAAACAGTTGGAGGAAGTTGGGCTCTTTCGCATCTCCCTGCCCATGTGCTTCTCTTCTCTGTATAGAATTTCCAAATGCAGAAGGAACCCCCTCTGCCAAAGGTGCTGGACAAAGTACTTGAGGCTAAAAGTCTCATTCTTGAAGGACCAAGAGAAGAAATTCAGTGAATCTGAGCACTAAGGAGTGCTTGCTATAAGCTAGTGATACTTGAGGAAATTATAGGAGGTCCATTTGGGATCCATAAATCTAAGGGAGAACATTGTTTGAGTCAGAGCTGAACGCCTTAAGAACAAACTAGGAAGCTTCTCGAGACAGTGTGCTACCTATCACCAGAAATGCCCATCTGTAGGCTAAATTTACCAGGGCTGACGGGATTCCTGCATCAGATACATTGAGGTCAGCTAGAGAGCCTCTGTGGTTTCCCTTGACTTTCAAGCTTCTGTGATTTTATTATAAGGTTCTAACCCTATAATGCAATTTATATTTCAAAATACTGTACTTAATTAGTTGTTTTTCTAAAGTCCTTCTGAAGTAAATCAGCTTCATACAGTGGTAATTAGTTTATTGGTAGAAACAATAGCGGGGTCTGAAATACACATATTTTTGTGCATGTGGCAAGGACACAAGAAAGGCTGGCTGTTATTATTCTTGTACTCTTTTCCAGAAATGAGATCTTCTAGTATCCCTGTGGGGATGTAACAGTAACTTAATCAGGTTAATAAATACTGTGAAAATAGAGAAACAATTATTATATGGAATATTAAAATAATGCTGGAGCCACATTAATCAGTCTTCAAACAATCAAACATGGATTTCATATTAATTGACTTTCTTACCATTGAAGTAAACCCAGAAGGCAAGATTATATTTAAGAAAGCTACCATAGGCTTTTCCAAATCACAGTCAGTCCTCTTGCAGTGCCGGCTCTTCAGGGCACATGGGCCAGGATGTCTGGTAGATCTGGCTGCATGGGGCAGTGCAGGGCACACACTGAAAGGACCACGACTTCTCTACCAGTAGAAATCAAAACATAACTACAGCGGCTGAGCCAAACAGACTCTTATTCTGTCCCCAGAAGTCCAGAGCTAGGTAGGTAGTTCAAAGATGGTACAACTATGTGAAGAAACCATGAGGGATGTACCCTCCTTTTAACTTCAGATCTGCCAACTTTGGTCTGTGGCTTTTGCCTTCAAGGTCCAAGATGGCTGCTCCTCCTCAGGCCTTTGGGTGCATTTTGAACAGAATGAAGAAGGAAGTGACCTAGAGGAAGAGATGGTACCTAGTCTGGGAAATAAAAACTTTCCAGGAAAAAATTCCTGCTGCTGAAGCTTATAGTCTCATTGAATGAAACTGTGTTACATGTTCAGTCCTTGATGAACTGAAGCTAGAGAGAGACTGGAAAATGTAGTTATTTCAGCTGGGCTGATCACTTCCCCAATGCAAACAGGTTTGGTTAGTGAAGAGGGTGGGTGGACATTCGGTAGGCAGCCAGCACGTGTTTGTCTCGAGCTCCGGTGAGGCAGACATCTTCTTCCTTCTTTGTCCAGACTGGAGGGCCTCCACTGCAGATTTGGAGCTGTAGCAGGTGCTTCCCGGAAGGCCTCCTAAGGACCTTACACTGCTGCCGTTGCCTGTTGATGTTTGACTCCTCAGCTACCATTACGAAATGTCTCTATCTTTAGGCCATAAGCCATAGTTGACACACTTGCAACTTTGGTGTCCTCCAGGGGTCTTCGAGGAGTCATCGGCATCATGCTTGAATACTCTCTGGTGCAACAGAGAAAACACTGACCCTTGCAGTTGTGCTGTGACTTTTCCCCCACGTTTCACCCCGGACCTATGCTAAATGGCCTTCTCCTGGACACTTGGTCTTGCCGGCAGTTAACACTAAACAGACCAGCCAGCACTCCTTGCTGGAACAGACCAATGCCTCAAGATTTGTTTAAGCTGAGGGGCAGGACCTGTCTTTAAACAGGGCAAGATTGATGCCTCTCCTTCCCTACTCTAGAGACTGCTGTCTAGCGGCACTTAGGAGGAGCAACCAAAACAGAACCCCAACATTTTAGAACTAATAGAGAATGTCTAGCCCAACCTTCTCATGTTGCAAAGAAAGACACCAAAACTTGAGAGACTTAGAGCATCACTGCAGGTGTAGTATGGCAGAGCTGCAGAGAGAAGATAGCTCAGCGAGAGGTACTCTGTCTCGCCTTCTGATTAGGTCTGTGGTACAGCATTATTTAAGTGCCTGCAAGCACGGGAATGACCCCATGATAATTAAGGCAGAAGTTATGGGAGGCAGTGTGGTATTGTGGCTGCTAGATCCAGTCCCCAATCTGCCATGCTTTATTTGGTGACACTTATCTGTTCCTTAGTTTACTCACCTGTAAAATAAAAACAATGGTAGTACACCTCATGCAGTTTCAGGAAGGATAAATGGAGTTGGTAGAATAGTACCCAGTACATCATAACATAGAAATGTTTATCATTATGACTAGTTATCTCCTGTTTACAAGAGGTTCAGTCCTTGAATCCTGCATGATGGCTAGTGCACATCTTGAGGAAGCACAACAAAGAGCCAATGGGGGATATTAAGTTTTAAGTCCAGGTGCTTGGTTCTTCTTATCAACTCTGAGGGATTTCATATCACAGATAATGGGATTATCTCTCAAGTAAGTCAGCATAGCATGAAATACATGATCTGCAACAGGAAATTCTTTTCTGATCCACTTTTATGAATAGCCTGAGTCTTTGCAGCTTGCTTTGTAGCCTTCAGTACATGTGCCTGCTTTGTTTCTTGTACTTTTTTTAAAAAAGTGAGCCTTACACACTAGTCTTTTGTACCAGCTGTATAAGGAGCAACTACCAGCACAGATATATATGCATGGAATTCTTATACCAGATCAACCTTTTTTTCTTTTTTTTTAAAGAACTCTTTAATTGGACAATGCTTTAATTCTCTCAACAATGTTATGGTAGTTGACCACATTTTGAAATTATCTTTGCCTTGTCTGCTACTTGAATGGCATGAAAAATTTCCCTCCACTTCCTAACTCTCTCCCAAGGGTCATTTTCCTTGCTCTTTTCTCTGCCCTGCCTGGCCTCTGACCCTGCACAACTCTGCAGTTTCTATGGAATTCTGAATCTAATTAATGTCTTAGTGGCTATATAAGTGAATTATGAAGGCAAGAGAGATGTTAGAAACTTTGAGGAAGGTGCATTCCTTAGGGAAAACCTGGTTTTGTTTAAATAAACAAACAAACAAACAAACAAACAAACAAATAAATAAATAAATAGATGCATGTGGAGAAAGTAGAATGCCAGTAAAATGTGAATTGCCAGTAACAACCTCACGCTCACTGTCAGGATCTGACAAGCAGATGCCACCTTAGAAACACCTCTTTTGACATCTGGGCAATAATCAGCTTTTATGGAAGCTGGTTGAGGGGCAAATAGTCCAAATATGCTGCCATTGCAGACTAGCCTTAGCCATGTGACCAGGGTACTGGCCCCCCATTCCTTTCCCCTCTTGTTCCCACCACCTTCACAACAGTTTGTGGGGAATACATGCTTGGGTGGTCTCTGAAATGACCCTGGCTTCTAGGCCTGCAGAACATTCTCAAAATTCTCCAGTATGTGGGCAGAGGGTGGTGAGGTGGAGTAGGGGGAGGGGAACCAGATCGCTGAAGTTCTCTGCGGGAGGATACTGTCAGAGAGCCCAAGGCAGAGAGGGTCCCTATGCCCCATGTTTCCATGGAAACATAGGAAGAGTGATGACAGCCAGCACAGCCACACCATCTGCTCGGGACCTGGTGAATGATGAAAAAAATAGAAACAGGCACCCTAATCCCAGGCTAGAACCCCTCTAAAATACTAGTGGGGAGGCAGAGGCCTGAAGACACTGGAGTTCCTAGGTGGATTAAACCCCAAGCTGCCCTGGGGGGTGACATATTAGCATGTATTTTGCAAGCAGAAAGCCTAGAGGGTTCATCCTGCAATCCGTAAATAGTTACAAACACACAAGAAGCCTCTGAATGGAGAAGCGGACTGTGCAGTGAGTCTGCAGCCTGGCTGGAGTGGGAAAGAAGGTGTAGTGACAAACCACACTGGGCTCCCATCACCTTCCAGCAAGACTACCTGCACAGCTGGCATTTGGCTGAGCATCTTTTTTTAGAGGAATGTTGGGATTACAAAAGGAAAATTCCCATCTGGTCACAAAGGTGACCTCTGAGTTGCCACCATGTCTCCAGAACAAAGCATGAATAAGTAAAGCTGTGCAGGGATCCTCTTCTCTCCATTCCAGGCCAAAGGGAGATCTTAATGGGACACCACAGATTTGATCCTGGGCCTGCTCAGGGGGCTTCCAATTCCAACTTTGGGGGAATGTGAGTGAAGTCCTGGGCAAGTGCACTTGTGTACCGACTAGTAGGATTCAATCCTTAGTCCCTTCTGGTCCTAGATTTCGGCTAAACAAACAGAAGTGACCTAGGAAGCCAGCAGCTTCCCTCACTGAGCTGCCTCCACCATGGCTCTCTGGAGCTGGGTGGTTTCATTCAGAGTCTAGAATTGCCAGATATATCTCAGGAGAACAGTCCCTTAAGTCTCAAGGTCGTTAATGTGCAAAGATGCTAAATCTGTTATATAGGAAGCACCCGTTCTTAAGTTACATTTTTATTTTAGGTAGTCTCTTACTCCTTGACAAAAATTCTCCTTTAGTTCTGGCATTCTAATGCTAGGAATTCTATGCACCCCCTCACCCCCGCTGTTTTTTCCCTCTGTATTAAGGATTTAAATTTGACAACTAGATTAAGCACTTGTTTTCATAAGGGTACCTAAAGGCTGGAGAATCATGGAACCATCTTAACAAACCAGATAACAACAACAATCATAAGATCTCCCTGTACAGGCTCCCATTAACTGTTCTACATTTTACTTGTAAATATTATTCAGATTTTCCATGACAACTTAGTAAAAATGGTGTCTACAACTATTATTTGAGTTTCTCCCAAAGGCCCTATTCTCCAACTGGACACTCTACACAAAAACATACACTGGAAATGAGTATTTATGCAACTTTGCCATGCTAGAGGCCCTCAAAAGAAAATAGGAGTTATTTCCGATGGAAAAAAATATATAAATATCCACAGTGACGTTGCTTTAGGTTCAAGCACACTCCAATTTTAACACGAGGCACCGTGTTTAAGTTCACACATAAATCTCCCCACTACTACGTGGCTTTTGAGGAGAGGTCTTTAATGCATCAGTGGTTCCATCAGCTGCATACCCCCCAGTACTTTCTCTTTCTCTTTCTGGGATCATCTATTTCTCTTCAGCCTCCACCGTGAGGGCAAATCGGTATCGTGAGCTTCAAGCCGGGGATGGAATTCCCAGCAAACACTGTTCTGTTTGTTCTTCAGCAGCCCTCCTTTGTATAAACAGATGTGGTGGGAAGAGAAGGAGAGCCAAGTCTCTGCAAGGGGTGGGAAGTCTGCTTTCTGGAAGCTTCTCTGCGACAGCCCCAAGCACAGGGACAGGATGCATTTCTTGCTCAGACCATGGAACTTACAGTTCTTCCAGAGAGGGGCTGTTCTCTCTAGTCCACCCTCCACCCTCATCCTTTGTTTCCGTGAATGCCTTCTGGATGGCTGGGGCATCTCACTTTTGCCAGAGCATACACTTCCAGCAAGGCATGTGCTAAGGAGCTATTAGGAAGACAGATTTTTTTCTTCACCTCAAATACACTGTGGACTGGAATTGGGGAAGACAGCCCTTCAACACCTGTACTTTCTCCTTTATTCAGAGGCTCTTTGTTCTCTGTAGCCTTGGTCTACCGTCAATTAATGAGGGAAGCTGACAGGAGTTGTCAGCTTTTAAAAGACCAACTCTGTTTTCTCAAACTGTGTGGACGCTCACTTTACCTAAATATTTTACATTTAGCACGTTAGTTACGGATGTGAATAAAGGAAGAACTTCAGAGCTGGGGGAAGGAAGAGCGGATGAGTGTTTAGTAATCCAGCCCCATACAGGAGGCGATTCTCTCTGGTCTTTCTTCTATGCGTCGTCAAGAACCAAGTTCCTTAATCCTCATTCACAGATCAAGGAGGTGAGGCGAGTGATTCCCAAGCTTGACCCTGGAAGGGATCCTGTGCCTTCAGCTCAGGGCTCTGGGTTTCTGGTGGCCTCCATCAGTGGTTCTTTTTGAAGAACAAAGGGAGAGTACCAGAAGGCCTCCCCACGGCAGGGAGTGGGCGGTTCGGTACCAGTGGTGGGGCCTAATTACACTGACTGCTCAGCACCGATCTCTCCAGGAAAACCTCTGGATTCCCGAGCGAGGCTGCGGAAAGCTGAGGACAAGAGGGTCGGGGAGGGAGGAGGGGGTCCCGGATTTAGGGAAACAGATCCAGATGTGGGCTTCTCAGCAATGTCTATAAAAGCCACGGAGGGGAAAACGTTCTTTACAATCAAGGAAGAATAATAAGGACTTGATTTTTACAGCCACAATGACACTCTAGCTGGCGATACGCCACTCTCCAGACTGGAGATGGGGCGGGAAGTTTGCAGTCTACACCCAGAGGCCTGCCCCCTTCCCAGTGAGAGATAAAAAGTGGGGAGCTTGGTGTGTAGGGGCCGGCCGGCTGGAGGCTGGTGGGGCCCGTACTGCAGGCCACGCTGCAGGTCCTGCCAGAAGCGCTGTCCTCCCCGCTTCCCCTTCATTTCCTTCAACTCACTGGCTCCAGATATTTTACACGGCTTGTTTACGGCGCTGTTGGAGGCGGCACAGTTAACTCTCACGCGCCTGAGGCGGCCCGGAATTTCTCAGCACCCAATCCAGGTCTGCAGCCTCCCCGCGGCGGGAGCGCCCGGCGGGGTCCGGTGGATCCTGGGCCGCCAAGAGGCGCGTGCAGAGCGGGCGGGGCGCGCGGGACGCGGGGCGCGGGGCGGCCGGCTCGGCATCCCCGCCCGGCCCCCCGCCCCGCCCCGCTCGCAGGGCCGCCCCGGGCGCCCCCGGGCCGCGGGGGTCCGCGGGCGGCTGCGGCGCGGGGCGGGGGGCGGTGCGGCCTGCGGGCAGCGCGGGGCCCCGCGGGGCGGTGCGGGGAGCGCGGGGCGCGCGCGCCTCGGCCTCGCTCGCGCACACGCGCCTCCCGGAGGAGAAAGAGACGGCGCGGAGCGCGGCGGCGGCGGCGGCGGCGGCGGGGGCCGCGGGCCGGGCCGGGCGCCGCGGGGCGGGCAGGGGGCGGAGCGGGCGCGGCGGCGGCGGCGGCGGCGAGCTCGCCGCCCTCCCGAGTGTGCTGCGCGCCAGCCGGCGAGCCGGTGAGCGCGGCCCGGCGCCGGGGCCGGGGGGCGCGGGGCGCGAAGCCGGGGGGACCGGGGGGCAGGGGCGGGGGCGGCGGGGACGCACCTTGAGCGCTGCCTTTCGTTGCAGCGCGCGGGCGGCCGGAGCCAGGCGGCGGCGGCGCTGACACCGACCCCGACCCCGACCCCTCCCACCATGGACAGCTTCGACCTAGCCCTGCTGCAGGAGTGGGACCTCGAGTCGCTGTGGTGAGTCCCCGCCCGGCCCGGGGCGGCGGCGGCGGCCGGGGCCTCACCTGGGCCGGGGGCTGCGCGTGGGGGTGGGGCGGGTCGCGGCGCCCGCCGCGCCGGCGTCTCGCTTCCTCCCCCGAGTGGAGGTGCTGCCGCCTTCCCGTCGTCTTGACCCCTTTCCTGTCCCCTCCCCCCGTGTGCCCGCCACAGCCCTGGGGCCGGTGGTCCGGGGGAGCCAGGGGCAGAGCGCAGCCTGGGTACGATAAAAGGAATGGGTTTCTAGAACGTGTCATTAGTGCCCAGGACCCAACCCCCGACCCTCGACCCTCCCTTTCTCCTCTGCGCCCCCTCCTCTTCTCCGAGAGCCTCCGGTCCACGCCAGCGGCCCCCTGGAGTTGGGGCTGCAGCGAAGTGCCCTTAGAGGATGCTCCAGCCGCTGTCTGTCGGCGCCAGGTCTTGGCGGCTGGTCCTTCCTGTCCCTCCCACCCACACCCACCCGAGACGGAAAGTGAGCACCAGGGCAGGAGGCGGGCGTTTCGGTGCGGGCATTCCAGAGGCCTTGGCTGGGGGAGACTCACTGCCTGGAGACTCCACGCTTGCATCGGCCCCTTTCCGCTCACCTCCCCACAGTTGCTCGCCTTCTCCTTCCCCCGCCCCCGCGCCCGCTGTGCATCCCTTTATGCCCAGCTCACAGCTCGCAGCCTGGGGAGCCCCCCGGGTTCTGTGCTGGGGTTTTCACACTGAAAAGCTGCTGTAGGTAAATCGCCGCTAGAAGCAGTTTAATTCCAGTTGTGGGTGTTTTAAAAATCCCATTGGCTGCTTCAGCATCCTTCTTATCTACCCCACCCCCGTCCCCCCCATCGCCTAAATGTTTCCAACCAACCCTTTCAGGTAGTAAAATTACTGCTTGCATATTCCAGGAGGAACTTGTGTTATGTTTAATATTTACGGGAATGAACATCTGCTGAAACAAGCATATTAACTGCACTCTGTTCTGCCTCTGGTAATCGCTTATTGTAGAGTGGGTTTTTTTTTTTTTTTTTGCTTTAATTCAGTAGAGTTCACATGTGTCTACAACCGTAAGTGGTGTGCACATGAATATGCAATGTACAGTTTTAAAGCTAAACTGCTTTATGATTTATAGTCGTGGAGATGATATGTGGATGTGTGTGTGTATTTTCATTGATATAAGCTTCTAGTGACTTTTACCTTTCTAAAACAAGGTTTATCAAACTAAACCAGACACAAAGCTAGTGCATTACCTAGCAGTTTCTTGTAAAAGGTCTGATTATGACTAAGTATGGCTTGCTCTGCATAATGCCGGTGCCTATAAAATACACAAAGATGGGCCCTAATGTAATAAAACTTATATATTACACTGAGAACTTCAAAGAACCAGTGTAGAAAGAATATGAAACATGTTATTACTCTATAAAAGTTGCTAATTACTGTGTTGTTGCTCCTGGGGTTATTTCAGCCTTTCATTTACAGATACCTGTTATTTTACAGGTTTATGTTTAGGAATCTTGGTTTCTGGCACGAATGCAATAGATTTTCAGGCAGAGATTGTGCTTTTAAAATGACTTTTGCTTTTAAAAGACAGTTTTTCAGTCGAAGAGAAGAACTTACTGTTTTGGCATACTTTTATGTTGCTTAGTTGCTTGCTGACTCAAATTGAAGCCCTCTTATGATTTTCACAAGTAACATTTTGCAGTTATTGGCCATAATCTGTGGGCTTTTCCAGCACGGGGCTTGAACCTTTTTTTTTTCTTTGCATCCTTCGTTTCCAGGTGAGATACCTGTAGCACAGTTCCACAACAAATGTCCTTTGAATTGACTTGAAATTTGTATTAGCTACTACAGTATACTTACATTTTTAAAATTGAAAAAAAAAAGCATTTTAAAAAAGGTGTTGTACATGCAACCAGATTTTAATCAAACCATCAATTTATCTTTGGCTTATAAAAATGTGCAGACTTTCTTGCTTATAATATAGTAGGATAGTTTGATTTGACTGAAGGAACTATTCTAGTTTGCAGATTTAGAAATTACATATTACAAAAGCTTATATATTTCTGATAAAAACAGACCAAACTCTTTGAGTATACATTTTAACATAGACATTTTCTCAGTCATTTTAACATAGACATTTTTTCAGTTATGATGATAGTGTTTTCTAACTCAGTTTTATGGTTTACTTTTAACCTTATAATTTTCTTTTAGTTTATGGTTTACTCTATAAGCTTATGAGTGATCCAAAATAACTAATTTGTGGACTTTTTGAGTGTCAGAGGTTTTCTCGTCCATTATTTTCTAATTTGAATCTTATAACAGTCCTAGGGGTGGTAAGCTGTTATAGACAAGGACATGGAGGCTTTGAACTGTAATGCGGCTTTCCTGAGACTGTCAAACAAAAGCAGAATTTTTAACTATCATTTACTGAACGCTTACCATTTACCAGACACTGTTTTAAACACATGACATGTTTTAACTATTCTAAGTACATTACATATTTTAACTCATTTAACCCTCGCAACAGCCATGGGAAGCAAGTACTATTGTTATTTCCATTTTACAGATCGGGAAATTGAGGCTTAGGAAGATCAGGTAACCTGTCCAAGGTCACTCATCTAGAGTGGAGGAGCTATATTTGAAGTATGCATTAATTTCAAAGCTCAGTTTTTAAAATTCCAAATCCAGTTTATTTTCTACAGGACTGTAGATGCTTCCAGTTTATGAGTGCCTTTGCCTTGCTCCCTATTCATGCTTCAAACCAGACATGGGAAATGGAATTAGGAGTGGAAGTTAGTCCTACCCTTCTCAACATGGATGTATAGCTGAGAAGAAAAGCTGAAACAGCTAATTGGAGGCCAAAATATCTCTCTTGAAAAGTATCAGTGTTTCTGAATTGGGGTGGGGTTGGTGATGTAAGAAGACAGAGGCGATGGTTCTTAAATAATCAACTGATTATCTCTATCAATTCTATTCAACAGTGTGAAATTAATTACAAAACTAAACTTTGATGGACTGGAAGTTAAAGTTCGGTTAAAATATCAAAAAAAAAAAAAAAAGAAGATTAGAACCCTAAAACTAAAAATTTGAAAACAAAATACCATGATTTAGGAAATTATTCCTACCTTATATGAATATATATATTAAAATTTAAAGACCACTAAAAACTTTTTCTTTTAATTCATCTCAGAAAAAAGCTTTTATTTGGAGAGAGTGGAGGAAGGTACAGGTTAATAGAAAAGGGAATTGTATTTTAATTCCAGCAATTTTTTTTCCTAATTGGTGGACATTGTTTTCTAATAAAACCAACTGCAGTTTGTTAGTTGTGACAGTGGTTTTGAACTTGAGACATCCCCAGATGACTATATAGACAATATGAAGAGAAAAGCTCCACACTTATGAGTGATCCAAAATAACTAATTTGAATATAATGGATAGGGACAATCAGTTGATAATTCAAAAACCATTGCCTCTGCCTTCTTACACCACCTCCCCACCCCAATTCAGAAACACCAATACTTACTTTTCAAGAGAGGTATTTTGGTCTATAAATAACTGTTTCAGCTTTTCTTTTTTAGCCATACCTCAACGTTGAGAAGGGTAGGACTAACTTCCACGCTTAATTCCATGCCTCATTTCTGGTTTGAAGCAAGAGTGGAGAATTGGGAGCAAGGTGAAGACACTCATTCTGCACCCAACTCCACAGCTTTGTTCTGGTGAGCTGAATCCCTGAAGACATGGGGACTCAGTGAATTTCCTAGGCCAGATGTCCAGAAGAGTAGAGCCTCTTCTCACCCTTCCCTTCCATCCTTTCTGCTGTCCCTTCTGCTGCCCTTCCTGTTCTCCACTAGGTTTAATCAGCTGCTGGGCATGAGGGCCATGCCTCAGGGCCTTTTACCAGGATAACCATTGCTTTATTCACTTAACAAATAATTATCAGTCATCTCTGAAGTATGAGACCTTGCACAAGTTGCTATAGGGGATACAAAGATGAATAAACTATGGGTTGTGCGTGTTATTACCTAGTAGGATAATGAGAGGGGTCATCAAGGAAGTCTTTAACATTTTTGATTTAGAAGAAGGACCATACTTGGAACTGGGGTAGGTGATGAAGGGGACAAAGAGAGAAAACTAAGTTAAAAATAAAAGGGCTTCCAAGGAAAAGATGGCATTTTAACTAAGCCTTGAAAGATGAATGCAATTTCTACAAACGGGGTGAGAGTATTTAGAGGACATAGAGGCATCTTGGGCAAAGGCAGAACTTGAACAAAGGCTCTCATGGTACATCGGAAAGATCTTTTCATGAACCGTGGTGGAGTTACCTATACCAAGTATTTTAAAGATGCAGAACTCTGTAATCATGAGTTACTTTCAATGAATGGGAAAAGTTCTCCAAAACGGAATTTAATCTAATTAGTCAAAATTAGATTTAATTCTTCTTAAATGTAAACACATTTTAGTTATAGGGAAGAAATACAGTAATAAATATTCAGATCCCTCTCTACCAACTCCGCCCCCCCCAGCTTCACATAAGTCAGAGTCCATTTATTTATGTTCAGATAGGCATTACACTCTATGTTCTTTCAAATTTGAGCCTTTTAAGTTGCAATAAATGAATAATTTTATACCCATCAATTTTGTTCAATGAACATTCATAGAGTACTAGGCATTACTATTGGATTGGTACTGTAGAGTAGCGGCTTGCAAATGTTTTAGGCCAGGGATTCCCCAACCCCTGGGCCATGGTCTGGTACCAGTTGTTAGGCCTATTAGGAACTGGGCTGCACAGCTGGAGGTGAGTAGTGGGTGAGCTAGCTAGTGAAGTTTCATGTGTATTGGCAGCCGCTCCCCAAGTACTAGCATCACTGCCTCAGCTCCAACTCAGATCATCAGGCATATTCTCATAGGAGCACTGGTCCTTGGTGCCAGAAATGTTGGGAACTGCCCTTTCAGGCCAAATAACTCAAATAACAAATACATTTATCATTGCAATCCACTACATTCCTACACACACATGCACATAGCTAAACAAGTGTCATGAAATTATACTTATTACTGTGTGTGATGCACTTTGACAATTTCTATTTTTTTCTTTATTTTATTTTTTTAAACTTCCATGCATGGGTTGAGAGCTACAGTTTCAAAAAGAAAAGAAAATACTGTAGGGGATGCCAAGAAAAGAGATTTTGCTGGGAACTTGTAGGAAAATAAGCCATACACACAAATGTTTGCAATACAGAATTGATGCTGTCTGTTTCAAGAGAAGAGGGCACATCCTTTTGGGAGAGTGAGACCTTCAAGGTGAAGAGGCATTTGAAGTGGATCCTGGACAAGTGAAATTTCAGGAGGAAATACAAGGGAGGAAAGTCTACCAGTGGGAAGACTAATAGAAATGGGGAAATAAAGTGTGGGGCTTGTTTGGTAAAGATAAAGTTCTTACCTTCGGGCATGGGAGAGGTGGGGGACTGCATTCCCCCAGGGGGAGTGGGTGAGGTGGAGTGCTGATGGCTAGTCTGCATTGATGGTGCCTGGTAGTGTGCGCAGACACACTAGGTTCTCTTCAAATAGACCTCCAGTGGACGTGCCCAGACCAGACTTCTTCCAGGTCCTCTTCGACAGGCTTCCTTGGCCCTTCATAATGTCAGAAGACTGCCCCAGACCCTGCTTTTGACCCTCAGGTGCCAAGACTCTTTCCTCCAGCCCCAGCAAAGCAAACATTTTAAGGTCTACCCTCATGCCTTTCATCAGCCTTTCAGGGTTAGAGCAGTTCACCCAGACACAAAGGGCATTTTGCATATAAGGCCACAGGATAGTGCAGTAATTCTGCAAAGAGCTGCCCCCGCCCTGGCTTTGGTTCCCCATCCTGGGCTGGAAGTGGCTGTGTGGTTGGCTGTGGTTCTCTCATTGGCCGAGCGCCCCAGAGCGTGGGAAAGGGCCTCTGAAGTCCAGGGGGTGAATATCTTCTTTCCCTGAAGAGTAGCTTGCAGGGTGAGGGCCTGTGAGCTGCAGTCTTGAAGGGGCTGGTGGCCAGCGTGGGAGAGGCAGGGCCGTGCGGGCAGAGGGGAGTGAGTACCAAGTCCACCCAATGTAATAGGTGTGTTTTGGAGCAAGCCAGTTGGGAAGATTGGTTAATGCAAGGCACCAAGGACTCAAGCTCAGGATAAAAGAGAGAATGTGTGTTGGATGTGCAGATAGGTTTTAACCAAATGCCTTTTGACAACACTGAAGGTAAGATTTGTGTATGGGGAAGTGATTCCTTCCTGTGTTAGAGATTCTTTCGTGAAAATGTAGGAGAGTTATAAAATGCTAAGAATTTATTTTGCGGAAATGTCCCTCTGAACAACAGTGGGTCTAATCAATGACACTTTAGGTTTAGCATCTTGATTGAGGCCCTTTGGCATAATATTGATTACAGTCACAGGTCAAATTAGGAAAAAAAAAAAACTCTCAAATGGAATGCAAGATTGTGTGCGTGTGCGTGTGTATGTGTATGTAAATAGAATTTGTAACCTGGAATAAGTTTGCCTGTTTAAATTTTTATTATTTTGGGAATAAAACCTTGGTGGTAAAATTAAAATCATAAAGACAAATTTTTTTTTTTTACCAATTTTAATGGTAACATAATATTGCCTTGTTTTATTTCAAAGTGAAATCCATAAAACTTATATTATTCAGTGTTGCCTGTTCCCTTTGTCTGGGAATTTAATTGAGGCTTCTGAATTCAACTGGCTCCAACCTTGCTTTCTGTTTGGCCCTGGGCAGCACACGATTTTTCTCATTTCCTATTCTCAGTCTTGGTTTAATCACTTACAAAGAGACAGAACTTATACTGGCCTACCTCATAAGGTTGTGATGTTAAGTAATAAAAGTGTCAATTGCTTTGTGAATGCCAAATGTAGTTTTTTAATGCCCTTTGCTTTCTTAAAAATGCCTCTTTATCATAAACAAAGAAGGTACAGAAAGGCCACACTGGGTTAGGTCATCCATCTGGTGCAGAGTTCTGTCTCAGGAACATTTTTGAGTAGAGGCTGGTAGTTTTTCTGATTTGTATGTCATAGTCTAGCAGACAAATATGCCCTTACTTATGGTTACACTACTAACATATGTAGATATATCAACCGTTACATAATCTTTGATGTTTCATGGAGAATGTATTGAATTACCACTCATTACATCAAGTGACTTCATTTGGCACTGTGAGTCTCATTAAATTATGTCAGGCTAATCATAATTTAGTTTCAGTAGAAACAAAATACTCAGTTACACCAGAGTAAGAGGATACTACACCATTCAAGAAACTAAGTGGAGTCTATGGAAGTTAACATCTGGGAACATGCAAGGGGTCCTCCGCATTTGAAGGAGTTGGGAGTGGGGATAGAATTGTTCTGGGTTGCTCAAGGGCATGAGGAAGATCAGTGGGTACGACAACGATTACCCGATTACCCGTCTCTGGGAGGCTCTAAACCCCCTGCCAGGTACTTTGTAGGAGATTCCTGGGTCAGTGGACCAGCAGCAGTTAGTTACCTGAGAGTCCTTCCACCTTCAAAAATCTGTGATCATTCTAATCATAGAGTTGTGGAATCGAATGCAAAGTCATTAATTGTATTTACTTGTCTTTTTTACCTTTACAGTTTCTCTATTCACATGAGAAGAAAGGCAGAGGGTGCTTAAACTCTTCATGTAATTTCTTCCTAGGAGGTTCATCGTTGGCTGAGGCAACAGCAATGTGGAGACCACCTTCACATAGCCTTTCAGTTTACTCATGTGCTTAACTTGATCCTGAAAATAATTTTATTTTTAATTTTTTATGAACAGGAGATTAGCTTTCAAAAATCCTCTAGTGTTGTAGTATGATTCTGTTAGTTTTGGTTAAATTTTTCCTGTCATACCTATACTGTTTACCTGAGTTATAAATGACAGAACAAATTTTCTGTCAATGTTCATTGGAATGTTAATTGGTTACCTGGCAGGTTAGATAGAAAAAGCCTTCACTCTCGTGGGTCATAACTAGTTCTGGTCATAATCTGTTTTTATTTTCAAATTTCAAAATATATTTGTTTTTCCTAAAACAAATCATGAGGAAGCAGAGACTCAGGGCTTAGAAAATTGTTTTGAGGGTATGGGTCAGTATATTCTCTATAGTAACCACCACCCAGGCCAAACTTTAATGTGCTTCCAGGTAACTTAGGATCTCAGCAGGATATTGGTTCTGATTTAATATGTCCAGGGTGGGGTTATGATTCTGCATTTCTAACCAGCTCCCAGGCAGTACTGCTGGTCCACAGACCTACCTTTGAGTAGCAAGAACTAAAAGGATAAAAATACTTTTGGAAAGGAGCTCTTTCATAATTCATTTTTTTTTCTGTTTCAGGGTGGCTTTTTAAAATAACATCACAGTTCCATAATGCTGGGAAGGTACATTTAGATACAGCATTTATTTTATTTTTGTGCATCTTTCTAATATTTCTGATGAGTGAGGAGGTGGTTAATTGTATCCTAGTGGGGTTATAGTGAGAAATAAACATGAAAACCTAAATAAACAAAATTTGTAATAAATAGGCTAATCACATCTTACAGCTTTACAGTTCCTGTCAGCAATTCAAAGGGTGGGTCCTTCTGCATCAGGAGAGAATGCCAAGTAACTGGATAGTCTTGTAGACACTTCTGGATTTTTCAGGAATCTCACAGTAGTTCCTGTAGGTTCCCAGGACTTAGACCAAATATCCCCCTTCTCTCTTTAGGAGGGAATGGGGTTGGGATAGATGAGTGAGTGAGGGTGGGGTGGGGTTGAGGGTGGTATGGCATTGATGAGGGAGGGGGCAGCTCTTTGCAGAATTACTGCACTATCCTGTGCCTTATCTGCAAATTGCAACTTTCATGTATCCTAGGAGAAATCACAACTCAGCAAGTGTGAGACACCTCAGATGGGGACCTTCTATCCCAGCACTGCCAGCCACCTGCTCCCTCAGCTCTCATCAAAGTCCCTGAGTACATCAGGTGGTCAGACAGAGCTGCAGTTTCTGTGTTCAGTTCCCAGTCTTATTTTGTTATAAAAATATGTGCAGACAGGATTGATAATTTGAGTAAATGTGGCACAATTGACTTTGTGCTATGATATTGGCGTGAAGTTTATTTATTTCTTAATGAGAGTTTGTGTATGTGTGTGAAGACTGTTGCTAATGAGAGAAAGCCAGGTTGGATTTAAATGACTGTGACTATGTCAGATTTGGAAAAGAAAACTGACTTTTTAGGAAGAGTAGTAACCAATGTAAATCTTACAGCCTTGGGATACATGTGAACCCACAGACAAAGAGCTGGCAGTAGTTGGGGCAGCACTTCTCATTTGCCTATCCAAATGGCTGTGATACTGCCTTACACATTATAATTCATTATGTTATCTGACTAATTGTGTTTAACTATTTCTTATGATATGCAACATTATGTTCCACTAATTTAACTTTTCCTTCAGATTAGGAGGAGAGAGAAAGACTATTGACCTTGAGTAGGGAGGTAGGTCAGGTCTATAGTAAGGCAAATAAGTGCTTTGTTATTGCTTTAGTTTCTACCAGTGTCATCAAAGTCATGCATTTTCTTTCACATGGGAGAAAACACTATTTATTGGCTATCAATTATGGTACAAAGAATGGAATAGTCAGGTGATTTAGACAATGGTTGGAATAAAAGGACTCTCAGAGTCAGCAATTTGCTCAGGTGGGTCCTAAGAGAAAAACACCTGTTTTTGTTCCATATAAAAAAAGGCATCTGACCATGGTCAGCTAAATTTTGCGCTTTGGTTACATTATTCGGGCTTTTGGCCTTGACCGAGAAGATAGGCAGTCCTTTTGCCCCTGCTTGCTCCCTCTGATACCAGCCATTTCTCTGAACTGATGAGAAGGGCAGTGCTGTTGGAGGTTGAGGACTTTATCTCAGACTGAGAGGCAGGTATATTACTGGCCATGGACTCTGCAGTTTACTGTAAGAGGCTCAAGACCCAGGACGTTTGGTCCCTTTACTTTCTGAAGAGTCCTTCCTAGAACCTCTCCTGGTCTGCAGTGGTGGTAGCTTCACCTGAGGGGGGTTGTAGGTTTAGAGACCCTCTGAGCAAAACTGTGTGAGCTCTCTGTCACAGACAGCAACAGCAGCAGTAATGGGACGATTGCACTACTGCAAATGACATCCATATGTAACAGAGCCTTCTCTTTTTGATGTGAAATAAATGGTTTTCTCTTTTACACTGCTATATCAGTTATACCTCCAGAAGGGAGAGACTTTGGCCTGGCCTGTGTTGTCGGGGCTCAGGTTAGGGTGATGCAGACAAAGTCCATCCTGGGCCTGAGCACCATTGCTCTTGAGATATTTAGTTCTCAGGACAGGTGTCATGTGCAGAGCCTGCTGAGTCCTTCTTAGAAGCACTTCCACGCCCAGGAGAGGGCCGCTCAGCTGGTGCTACATGGTCCGTCCTGTTTGTGTTCCTTTCACTGGGAGTTGGTCCTTCCCTAGAATATGGCACCTGTTAGGTGACTTTCCTGTAGAGTGTTGCTTTTTTAATAAGTAGAGTCCAATTTTTTTTAGTGTGAGCAGAACACCTGAGAAAAGTCATGGGAAAGCTAGTGAATTTGACCTGCCACCTACCTCCTCACTCCCAACCCTCCAAAATGAATTGAAACTCCAAGCCTGCATTAACAAGATCTGAATGTAGAAATTAAATATTTATGGTCTAAAAAGAGAATATGGGTATTTTAGTTTCTAGAAATTAGGTAGATAGTTATGTAGGTTAATTTCTATTCTTTTCCTTACTCTTATCCCTGAGCAGGACAAAAGTCATATTTTGAAGCCCTAAAATATTACACACAAAAACGTAATACAATATGTATGTTGTAAGATGCTCTTTGTAACTTTCTTTCTCTAGATTTATGGGTTTTTGGGTTTAGATAAACTACTTTATCGAGCCAGACCCAGAAGTGGATATACCACGATTCTACTTCTCGATGTGTTTATACTTTAGCCTAGACCAGATTATTTCAGATAACTTCCATAGAGTTTTTATGTGCTATTGTAGGGAATCCTACAGAGTACATGAAAGGGTTGCCCCTACCAGGTGTGGAATCAAGGAAGATTTCCTGGATAAGGTGACTTGTAGTTTGATGAAGAGTCTGGATTTAAATATGTTGCCTTTGAAGTATCTGTGGGCCATCCAAGTAGAATTTCCTGCAGAAAATTTGCTATGTGATAATGACATTTAAAAAGAAGGTTAGGACAGAATGATTTGGGAGTTATCAGCATACAGGTGCTGGTGACAGCCATGAGATTGGACAAGGTTATCCAGGAAGAGTGAAGAGAGAATGAGAAGTAAGCTGAGGACTCTGGAAGGGCAGCGGGAGGAAAAGCAACCCATGAAAGAGGATGAAAAGAAGTGGTCGGGAGGTTGGAGACCATGAGAGAGTGGGGTCTATGGTCAGCCATCTTAGAGTAGTCACCTTATGTGAGAGGTTTGAGGTGGTCTCTGGAGTTGGCAGTGGGAGTGAAAGAGTAAATGGGAGGTGCGAGGCTGTGATTGCCCTCACTCTTAAGAGGAGAGACAGGTAAACTGGTGGAGGAAATTCTTAGAGAAGTAATGGGTGGGCTAGGCCCAGAATAAGAAGTACTTGTGGGTGGGTAGAGACATAGATACATTGCAGGTAGTAGAGACTTAAAACAATCTGAGAAATGAAAGTTTCAGAGAATGGAATCATAGAAATGAGGATAGTATCAAATATTTGCCTCCAATGTCAATAATAAGTGTTTTATAGATGTTTTTGAATCAGTGACTAATGAATGAAAAGCCTACATGAGCCACTTTGGCATAAGTGTATGTCATACCATCTATAATTTAATTAAAGTATTTATAGAAATAGTTTTTATTCAAAAGTAATTGGATAAGGCTACAGAGCCAGGAAAAACTATTGGATGTTTCCAATTGTGGACTATTTTAATGGATTTTTAAAAATTGTTTTTAAACACACAGTGCTGACTGAAAAGTGCCCCAGGATGTTCTGACATTTAATGACAGTATTTCCCTAGGAGAGTACATGGCCCATCTGGCCTCAGGGTTTCTTGGTGTGTTTTTATGTAAGGAAATATAGTGAGCCCTTTATAGCTCATTTAATCTATATAACCTGTGAGACAGTTCTCTTAGTCCTCATTTTATGGAGAAGGAAATGAAGGTTCAAAATAACTTGCTTGAAGACCCACAGCTCGTCTGGATAGAGCTGGGATTTTATCCAGGCAGTCCGAATCCAGAGCCCTTACACATGGCCACCATCTTATAAGAGGTATCCCTCAGTGACAGAATTGTAGAACATGTGTCCTGAGGTCCCTTCCAATCAAAATATTTATGGTTGTATGTATATAGACCATATGCATATGCATATGGGTATGCATATATGGTCTCCAGTAGGTACAATGAGGTATATATGGCAGAACATCTAGAGGTTTACTTTGGGTTTTAAAGCTCAGAATGAATAATATACTGTGTCCAAATTATTATGTATTTTGGACTAGTGGAATTTGAACAGGCTTTACTCTGCAAGGATTGTCTGTAATTCATTATGATTTAGATACTGCTTTTTGTCTGTATTTACAATGTATAAAAATACACTGTCTATATATCTTTTCTTAATTATTTGTATACTCATAAACCCCACAAATTTGACAAGTTTTATGTGGAAAGAATATGGTAACAACTGTTCACTACAGGTAGTCAAATCTACCATAACACCCAAATATACCTTTATTAATAACAGAAATGATAGTGCAGCACTAACGTCAGGAAAACTACCTTACAAAAGTAATCTGATTGTAAGGCAGTTCTTTTTCATGTAGATTATTTTGTGGTTTCTTTTTAGTTTCTACATAAAGACAAACTGTCTTGCCTAGCTATGTGATTGCTTCTATAAAAAGTGTCGCTTTGATGACATAGAGTAAATGGGCTTAATTTATGTCATGAAGATATTTGGGGGAAGTAAAATTAAGATTTTTGGCTTAAGGAATTGTGACATATTGAAACACATGACAAAATTATTTTAAATGTCTTCTTTAAAGATCCTTGAGAATATGATAAATTTTAAGGTGGGTTAAAAAAATCCAGTATGCTGAATTCCAGAAACACACCGTTTGATAATGGGATGGGAAAGGGGTTTGGAGCCAGCATGCAGTGGATTCAAGTTCTGACTTACTTGGTGTGATTTACTTGGTGTGTTTAACTTAAACAAGTAACATAACCTCTCTGAGCTGGTTTAAAATGGAAGTAGTAATGTCTACGCCACTGATTCATTATGAAGATTAAATGAGATAATATATGTAAATAACCTGGCACAGAGTAGGACCTCAAAAACGATAACTTTATTATTCTTTCCATTCTCATGGTTACGTAGTGTTTCATTTAGGAATTGTGTTCAATGGTTGTATTCATTCTGTTGCTTAAAACGTTCCAAAGCATTGATGTGAGTCACGTTTCAGTTTGTATCTTTTTTAAAACCTGGTGTCTTTTTTTCAAAAACTAAATTCTTTAAGTGAACTTAGGAGCAATATTTTCAATAGGCCACGTGACAACATTTCCAATAATTTTTTTCTGAAAAGTTACCAAACTGTGGTCCTACTGTTTCAGACAGATGGCTGTACCTTGACCTAATTTTTGCTTTGGTCCATGCCTGTGTGCTGGTTCCCTAGTGTCTGGACTTGGAAAGGCCCCAGGTTCTCCAGTTGAGCAACGGGCCGCCGTGGTCTTGGTACAAGGAACCTAAGTCATGGGTTCACTGCTGCTGTAGACCTCAGATTTGGGCGCCGTCTGTTGTCTTGATTCTCTTCTCTCATCAGTGTGTTAATTGCTGATACAGAACATAAAATAGTTTTACATGAAAATGCTTGATTCTGGCAAACCTGGAGATGAGTCCTTACATATTTCTTGTGTACTGAACTGTGAAATCAAAATCTTCCAAGGGTTATTTATGATGTCTACCAGGTATGTCTCCTTACATAAATGAAAACAACAGGGGGTCTAAGCATTAGGATTGCAGCTGATATGAGTCAGCTTTTGTCAGTCGACATCATGATAATAAACAACCCAGATCTCAGAGGCTCACTGCTCCAAGTGTAGTTCTTGTCCATGTTACATGCCAGTTGAAGGTCAGCTGTGTGCCAGTGTGGTTTTCATTCTAGGACCCAGGCAGACAGAGTGCACCTTTTGGGAACATGCCATCTTCTTGGTGGAGGGAAAAAAAGAAGCTTTTGCTGGATGGGGCAGATGTCATATGTCCCATTGTACCAGCCCCGTAAGTCATAAGGCAAAGCCTGACATCAGTAAAGCTGAAATACCCTCCTTTCACAAAGTAATGTGTCCCCTGGCGGCCAGGAGATGCATGTTCTCCTAAAGGGGGCGGGCACTGAAAAATTGGAAGCAATGATACAGTCTACTGCGATTAGTATTTTTTTGTTAATCAGTAGTTTCAAATTAAAAGGAGTAAGATTCAAAAAAGAGCAAAGGGAACTGTCTGACATCATATTCTTTTATAATGTAAAAGATTTCTGCCTCTGGCCCATGTTTTTCTTTTAAATGGAATTTGTCACCTCTTTTGAAATTTCATTTGCAAAAAAGGGGACTGATGAAAAGAAGTCAGTGAAATATTTTCATCTAAAGAGCCAAAGTTTTCATGTTCTAGGCTTACAACATTAGAGAAATTGTTTTTTAAATTGTGTTTACTTACTATTTTTTCTGTAAACAAGTCACCTTCACCATGTAGAGAATAATACTATAATTCAATGATCAGGTCTTGATTCTTAAATTAATAACCTGACTTTTCTTGCCACTGACCAATTAGAATCAAATTGTGAATGATTGAGAATTCAGACAATAAATTATCTGATTTGCAGAAAAAAAGTCTCATGAATGTTTTCTTTAACCAAACCTTTACTTAGAACTTCAGCCCAGTTTTGATTTTTGAAAAGGTTTAAACAAAAGAAGATGTGAGAACCTCCAGATACATAGGAAGTGATAATTGACTATTGATGTGAATGAAAATGTACGTTTATAGAGATCCTAAAGCAGAGGGAATGAAAGGAATTTTTTGGAACTCAGCAGGAACTCTTAGAGTTTAGGCTTACCCATGGCCTGTTCCTATGCCTCACAGATTTTAGAGTATGGTCGGGTCTGTATTCAAGTCTTCAGAAAAGAAACAGATGTAATGCTTTTCTGAAACATAGAACAATATTCCTTTCTGTGTGTATTTGGTTTATGTTACCTATGAAGCAGCACATTCAGTATCATTGGAATCAGACACCATCCTTTGCTAATTCTCATGTAATTGAAGAAGGGAACAGTCCATGCCAATATGATGAAGTGCTTAATGGTGTTTAAAATCTCTGGGAGATTAGGCCAAAGTAAAAATATAAACTAAGTGAAAATGTAGTCATTACCTTCTAGTTTGTGTGAGCATCAAGATGCAATATTTTGAACTGATTGTAATTACTATAAAATACTCTTAAGAAAACCCATTAGAAGGGAATTAAAACTTGAACAGATTAGTGCTCTTTAATGGACCTAACAAGATCATTTGTTGCTTCAAAATCTTTTCTAATTCTCACCACTTAACTTTCTTGGCTGTGTTAACAAAATATCTTTCACATTTTCTAGAACTGTATGTGTACTAGGAAATGTTCCTCTGAACCACATATCATGGACCGTTTAAGAACCTAAAATAAATTCTGAATTTTATAATTCTCTATCTCAAGTCGAGATTAAGGAAACTAAAAGAGCAACCTTTTTAGTTGCTAGTATTATTTAGTGATGGAAACATGGATCACTGGTATTTTTCCTTTGTATTTTGTATATTGATCTTGTATCTTGCAGCCTTGCTGAATGTATTCATTAGCCTGAATATGTGTGTGTGTGTGTGTGTGTGTGTGTGTGTATTCCTTAGGATTCTATAACCTATGACTAGAGATAGTTTTGCTTCTTCCTTTTCAATCTGGATGCAATTTTTCTTTCTCTTTCTTGCCTGACTGACCTGCTAGAACCCCCAGTGCAGTGCTGAATAGCGGAAGTGAGAGTGGACATCCTTGTTCCCGATCTTAGGAGGGAGGCTTTCAGTTACAGTGGTGTCTGTGGGGTTTCACAGATTTTATCAGGTTGACGAAGTTCCTTTCTTTTTCTATTGTGGAGTGTTTGATTTTCTTAAGGTTTTTCTGCATCTGTTGGGATGTGGCTTTTGTTCTTCATTCTATTAATGTGCGGTATTACATTGACTGATTTTTATGTGTTGAACCAACCTTGCATTCCAGGACTATCTCACTGGGACATGGTATATAATAACCCTTTGGTACACTGCTGAATTCATTTTGCTAGCACTTTGATGAATAACTTCTTTTGAAAGCAAACTTTTTCTCAAAGTTGGCTTTGACTTTAGAAACTCATCAACACTGGAGAGAAAAATAAAGAGCATGACTTTCCCAAGATTTTCCCATGGAGATAAGGAAACTCCATTTCTGCACATATTCTGAGTGACTGTCATTTAAATGGTATCAAATTTCAAAATTCCCACATAGTATTATTATGGACATATTCAGATTTTAAGTCATGACCTGTACAAGTCACTTAGTTTTTTTTTTTTTAGCTTAGTTTTCTAATCAGTAAATAGGATTATGAGGAGCAAATGAAACATAACATGTGAGTATGCTCATAAGACATTACATGATGACAAGATATAATTATTTGTATTTAAATGTAAATATAATTATTTAGCATGGGGATCACAGATTCAAATACCTTCAGGGGCTAAGAAGACCAAAGAAGTGTCTGAAGTAGTATCACGATCGGATATGATGGGGCTTGTGGAAAGCTGGAAGCTCTGCAACCTTCTTCAGTATGGTGAAATTCTAAGTAAAACAAAATAAAATGAACGAAACAAATCCAGACCACCACTGTCTTGACTAGATGTCACACCTCTGCCTTTTTGAGGAAATAACCCCTGTCTCTAACAGGCCAACTAGAAAAGTCCCCTTTCAATAGAATGAGCTTGGTAATAGATGCAAACCCATTTATTTCCTGGATTTGAATTGTTACCTAGATCATCCTTTTGTCATTACAGTAAAAAGAACCACTGTCTTATTTTTCTCACCATTAATTTTCTATTAGATAAGTGAATTCTTATGACAGTACAGCAGTATGCTTCATAATTTTCATAAACCCAGATATGTAATCAGTAGGAGCTCTTTGTAGTTTCCTTAACAAATAAACAAAGTCAGAACTTTTACTTTCCTGGTACACTAGAATTTGAAAGAGTCATTTCTACAGTTCTCTAACTACAGTAAATCAGTACTGTTACCTTGAAACCTCTTGGAGTAAGACATAATGCAGCCTCTGCACCAGATTTGCCAGGCAGCCAGGCTGCAGCAGGGTGTGGAGCTTAGTTCACCAGCTCTCCTAGTCAGCAGGACGTCGTCACAGCGCTCACAAGTCATCAAGCTCCTACTATGCACAAAACACTTTGCTGGCTGGGAACACAAGAAGTGCTGTGGCCCCTGCTTCGGAGAAACTAGAATCCATGGAACAGCCCTAGAACCTGGAGTCAGACTGTTAGCTTTGTTTGGAAGAAATCAGGGAGATCATTCACCCCACCAAGTTCCTCATTTGACAGCAGAGACAGCTGATCCCTACAACTAGCTGTCAGACGATGGAGTCTCAAATCTAGCTGCTTTTCAGGATCACTTTGGGATCCTGAGTCCCTGGGTTAGGGGATTAGAAATTTATATCGGGATACGAAAGCCCCACAGTGCTGGGCGATTCTGGCATAAGCAGTTTGCTTAATGGATTTGAGAATGATAACAGTGAGTAGTTTTGGAGTTTAGGATACAAGGAGCCAAGTGCAAGGCCAAGAAAGGGCCCAGTGGAGGGCTCTCATGTTGCAATAAAGGGTGGTAGGATTGAGGTAGACTGGGTTGGGGAGGAGGAGCAATTGGTGAGGGCGTGGAGTTGGGAATTGGCATGGCCAAAGCAATGAGAAAAGTGTTTCACATCATATGACTCTCTTGGATAGCCGGGGCCAGAATTCATTCACTTGCTTTGAAAAGAGCAAAGACATGCTTGAGACTTCCTGATCCTCACTTTTGAGTGTGTGTGTGTGAAAGTTTTAGGAAAGTGTTTGATTGCATTACAGGTAATTCTGCAATTTCAAATTAATTATATTTGACTAAGCATTTTTTTTTTTTAGTTTATCATCACTGTCATGGTTCATATCTTTACTGCCTTCCCAGAGTTGTTTTGAGATGGACACTTATCATTCTGTATATTCAGTTACTATATTTCCTGGTAATAGTTGATATGCAGTATGCTAAAAACCATCTCTGGTTAAAGAAGTTATTCTTTAACAGTGAAAACAACCAGTGAAAACTTTCAGGTTTATAAACTATTATTTGTTGAAGATAATTTCACTTTTCAAGAAAGTGAGTTTTCTTTATATTTTAAATATTAAATATTTTCTTTATATTTTAAATATGCGAAATTGGACAATATCTTTATGATAAATAAATATATTTAATCAGTGTGTATAAGACACTAAGCAATTTACTTTGTGTAAAACATTTGTCACTTTATATTTATAGTTATATTTTATAGTTGTGTTCCTTTTACTGTCAAAATAAACATTTTTTTTCTTTGTGCTATAACAGTTCTCCCCAGTGTATGACTTGGTTGAAGGTACGAGCCTGGGCTGTGAACAGGTGTTCTGAGTTCTAATCCCCATTCTGCTGCTTGCTTGTTGTGGGTAACTTTTGTTTGCTGTTAACTCTGGGAAAGAATAATACCTATAGCAGAGGGTTGGTGCCAGGGTTAATTGAGTTCATATATGTGAAGTGCTTTGAAATTACCTGGTAATGCCCCTTATTGTATGCCTCGGAGTACACACCAATGGGCTTGTTCTAAGAACTTGCTCAAGATAGAACGTGGACCACAGTCCAGACCCCCTGGCTCCCTGCCTGGGAGAGAAGGGAAGAAGATTACTTTTGTCTGAAGCACTTTGTTCAGTGTTCTGTCACTTGGTTTGGCTCTCTCTATGTCCCTCTCTTTCTCCCCCTCCCACTTTTCTCTTTCTCCATTTCTGCACCTTCTCCCTCACTCTCTCACCAATCCCATCCTTCCTCTCTTGGCCTTGTAATGCTGGGTCCCTAACCTGGAGGTCAGGGGACCCCTCGCATCGCTTGTGCGTTTCTTTTATCTTTTTGGTCTTTTCTGAGAAGAGAGCCTCCAGCTTTCATCAGATCCCCAAAGGCACCTGTGACCCCACTCTGTGAGGGAAGAAGCAGCTCTGGCAGTGGCGTTTTCCATCATGGCCCTTGGAGAAGTGTCTGACCTGTACTCCTGTGTTCATGTTTCCAGCCGCAGGGAAGAGCGGGCTCTGAAAGGGACATGTAGCAAAGCCATTCCACCAGGCAAAGTGATTTTACATGAAGACACTGTGGGATCTCTTTCTGACTGAGCAGGCGGGTAGCTTGGAGGCACATGGCCAGAGCATGAAGACAGTGCAGGCTGCGGTCTGGAAAGTGAGCCCCCAAAACTCAGAGCCTGTAGAGCTCTCACGTGTGGCATGGTGGGCATCAGGGGCATCGATTTGCCTTAATTGCCAATGAGCTGACTGATGTCGATTTTTCATAACTGCTAAAAGAAAAATGCAGGTGTTCTGTGTTTAAAATAAAATTAAGGGAACCCATGCTGTGTTTAAGGACTTAGGAATTCAAATGCAGTGTTAAAAGAGCCATTTTTATAAGAATGCATATCACACTCTGTGCCAAGGGCTTTTCAAGTATTAATTGTAGTTTTAGTTACCCTGAAGGTCATGACTCGATGATAAAATCCTTGGCCAAAAAGCTTCACATGTCCCTTTTATAGGTCTAATGTAGCCTTCAGTTTACTTCCTCCATTATGCAATATTCAAATTTATCACACAACATTTTTAACACGACTAATGGCAATGTACTTTTTGTTGCAGTGGCTGGATCAAGGACTTTTTAATGTAGTCTGGCTGCAGTACAGAAGTGGTTCATTTCCCCTGGCAGTGAGTGAGATGGAAGTCAGCACACGTCTGGGCATTTAAGCAAGCGTGGCCAGACAGGAGGGCTTTATCAGAATAACACCTCTTGCCAAGTATGTATGGTAAAGCCATGGTGAGACTAGGGACTTGGACCTGGTCTGTATTTAGCATCCAGAACCATTATGGGGTTGTTCCTACCTAGGAGCTTCTTGTCACAGCTCTTGCTCAAGTAGATAATTTAGGCATATAGGACACCTCTATTGTTAGTTTATTTCTTTATTCATTCATTAGTTCATATTTCTACATGTTCCGTTTTTTTCCTGATGTTAGGTTTACTTACGGGACATTTTTAGAAGGATCGAGTAATTTTTGATGAGAAAAACTCATAGTGGATAAATTAAATTAGGAGGGCTTATATACTTTGGCAAAACCCTCCTAAAAGTTTTTCGAGTTACCAGATATTAAAAATTACTGAATCAAGGAAAGAGACATCAATAGGAATTTCTTTCTTTAAAAGAATGCAAATCAACAACAAAACAAACAAACAAACAAAGGAAACACTCACATATATGCAAGAGCCATTAGGTTCCATCTCGCCTCTCCCTGCAATAGACATAATTTCTTTACCGTGGCTGCCTGTTGACTGTTATAGGAGAGCTATTGGTCAGTGAGAGGTCAAATGTAGACTTACTGTGTGGCCCTGCCTCATTAGTAACTGAATTTGTATTTCTGCTTCTATAAAGTATCCTGTCTACCTCATGAGTGGCGTGAGAAGTAAATGAATGACTTATCACAGTTAAGCCAAGATACCAGGGGTCCCCAATCTCTAGACTATGTGGACCGATACCAGTCTGTGTCCTGTTAGGAACCGAGCTCCACAGCAGAAAGTGAGTGGCAGGTGAGGGAGCGAAGCTTCAACTAGATTTGCAGCTGCTCCCCTGTGCTAACATCACTGCCTCAGCTCCACCTCAGATCATCAGGCATTAAATTCTCATAAGAGCACGGTTCCTGGTATCAAGAAGATTGGGGACTGCTGCCTTACACTCAGCACTCAGAAATTCGTAACTGTTTTTTCTCCCAGTGATTCTGTGCTTCTGAAGGAGCTTTAGTTGAATCACAGTCAGTTGTAGAGATCCTGTCACCCCTAATCAAGTTGGTTGCTCCTCTCCTTTTGTCTGTGAGTCGAGAACATGGATGGAGTGTGGGCCAGAGGCCCTAAGTCCGTGAGAGAGGAGTGCTGCTGTGGCTGCCTTCTGCTGCCTGCTGTTCAGACTGCACTGTTGGTTTCTGAGCCCCACGTTTTCTTGGCCTCTGTGTGGCTCCCGCCTTTGGTTCCCAGCCTTGTCTTCACCGTCATCCTGGGTTACCACCCTCTTTATAGCTGTTCTCTTGGAGAAGTACAGACTTCACTCTCCCATCCCTTGGCAGCACCCTGGGGCAGGGAGCAGCTTTTGTGTATTTTTCTAGAGGCCGAGATGGGTGACCCAGGCCATAGGATGCAGGTTAATCTGAATGCTTTTTGTAGACAATTAGCTCTTGACACATAGGTTAATTGGGACATTGAGGGTTAAGTACATACGTAAGATCATGGCCAGTGAATGCTAGAGTCAGGATTAGGTCCTTGTTTTGTCTAATAGAGGGTTTTGTTTTTGAGCTTCAAGTAAGGCCCGACAAAAATGTAAAGGAAAAGAAAACATTTAAGATGAACTATATTAATGTTTTAATTAGAAGTAATATATTCTTTGACAGAGCCAAACAGAATTTTAATGAACAGCCATGTAATACTATACACAGAGTAGTAATGGTTGAGCTACTAATAGCATCTTATTTACATCCTCTCTTGTCATCTCTGTAACCCGCTACCGCAGGCAGACGCGGCACCAGAGATGTACTTGGGTTTAAGCTTAAGTGTGACAATGGCCATAGTGAAGTTCTGATTTAAAAGCCAGGCAGGTGTTCTCTGTCTCTCTTTTAAAAGCTATTGCGGGTCTTAAACTGTTTCTGCAAATTGTGGCTCTTATTCTTGGACAGGTTGTTATCTGGATGCTCAGTGACTGGGGGGCACACGTGTTATACACTACTTAAGAGATAGTGACCAGAGTAACAGCAAAGTGCACAGTTAGTGAAAAGCAAGGAGATATAAGGCTGGATGTTCTGTCTTCATGGCTAGGTTATCAAGGAACACCAAACTTCAAGGAGGCTGACCTCCTAATCTTTACTTACAATGAATAAGTCTGGTGGCACCCCATTCACCCAGCACTCAGACACACCATATGCAGCTACCAGACTGACTTGGCACTCAGGTGAAAATAAACTTCAGATCAGGGAGCAAACACTCGTCCAGGAGCTGGACTACCAGGAAAAGTTTAGATTGTATCTATAAGTATTTCTGAAGCTGGGCAACTTTGAGTTATGTTGAAGGGCCAGAAGAAGTTATAGTTTATTTTGTGAACGTGTTCTGGAGCATCTACCCATTTCTGAGGACTAAGCAGGGTGTGTGCACTACAGTCGAGTTCAACGCTTATTGATTGTGCACCATTGTAAAATAAGGGGAAACGGGCAAGAATGACAAGTGTATTCAGACAGTGTCTGCCCTGAAGAGTTGATAACTTAGTTGGGAAACTTGAATTCTGCTAGTTTGCTAGTTTCTAGTTGGCATTTTATTTTTAAGATTAAGTATGCTCTACTATGCATAACACTTAATTCCACTTGACATAATATTATTCTTAATTTGATTTTTTAATTATTTCATTTGGGAAATGTTTGCAAGTCTACTTCACTTAGTTCTGTCTGCAACATCATGGCCAGAAACAGAGCCCTCTGAGATATTGGTTTGTGTGTCAAGACCAAGTCATATATGTATATATGCTGGTACAGAGAATTCTTTGACTAAATGAAAGATTGACTTAATGATCTAGATCTAAGTCTCTTCCAGCTCTAAATATCATCCCACAGTGATGTTTTGGTTAGTGATGGGCCACATATACAACAGTGGTGTGGAGCTAAAAAGCTCCTTTCATCTGGTGACGTCATAGTTGTCCTAGCATCATAGCAGAACACCTTACACACGTGTTTGTGGTGATGCTGGTGTAAACAAACCCACTGTGATGTCAGTCGTAGGAAAGTATAGTACATACGATTCTGTACATCAAGCACATATTGCTTGATGATGATAATAAATGACTGTATTACTGATTTATGCATTCACTCTACTATTTATCATTATTTTAGAACATATTCTACCTTTTTAGAAAAGTTTGCTATAGAACAGTATGCCATGTGACATGGGCAGCAGCCTTGTACATCTTACATTTATTGCATCTCTTGATTGCATCATTTTCATTGGGGATTGATTTAATCTTGTGTTGTTTATACAGTAACTTGCTGTACAGGCTCCCCGCCCAAGAGCAATAGGCTATTCCACAGAGCCTAGGTGTGCAGTGGGCTAGACCAACTAGGAAGTACATGATGATGTTTGCACAACAAGGAAATCGCCAACGACTCATTTCTCAGAACGTATTCTTGTCATTAAGTGGCATGTGACTGCACATGATTTTGGTTCAAAATAATAAAAACAAAAAGCCTTGTAAAGCTGTGAGTTTGGGGTAGTAAAAACTGTCCTCCATGTTTCAGATGGTAGTCATAGAGCCTACCACTTGACAAACTTGGATGTTGATTTATAGTATGTTCTGCATTTCGGGAGAAGCTGAATTCACCTGGTGTCCAGATGTCTTTGGCAACCTAGTAATCCGTCTTGACCCGTGAACTGACCCTGTGATATGAAGTTCTTTGAGACAGTCTGTTCTATTTCCTAGTTGGAATATGCAAAATATATAAATTTTGCTAATTGAAATAATTATTTCTAAAGAAAATTTGCCAAGGGAGCCAGCTTAGCGGGGGAAGGAGGAATGTGTTCTGAGAGATGGAGCTGTTCACTGTACAAGCACCTGACAGGGAATTTAGAGAACTGGATTAGAATGTCAGCAAAAGTCACTGACTGACTGGGTGTCTGTGAGCATTCCTTGATCCTCTCTGAGTTCTAATTTTCCTCTTAGATAAAATCAGAAATTTAGCTTAAATGGCCTCTAGTGAGAATTCCACAATGCTGGGTTGTCTTCAAACAGGACAATTCACTGGGTTACTTTGAGGAACAGATGATGGAGCACTGGAGTGGTAGAGGGATAGAATTTGAGGATTAGTGAGATGTTTTCTCTGCTGCTTTCCCAACTCCTCTACTGGATTAGATCATGAGGGAGGAGGTGACATGCTGAATTATTAGTTTCCTTTTGCTGCTGGAGCAAACTACCACAAACGCAGTGGCTTAAAACAGCACACGTTTACTATCCGCTAGTTCTGAAGGTTGGAAATCTGAAGTGGGTTTCACTGGACTAAAATCAGGGTGTTGGCAGGGTTGTGCTCATTCTGGGGAACCTAGGGGAGACTCTCTTTGCTTTTTTTCACTTCTGGAGGCTTTCCACACTCCTTGACTCATATTCCCTTCCTCCATCTTCAAAGCCAGCAGTCACCTCAGTCTGACCTCTGCTTCTCTGACTCCCCTGCCTCCCTCTTATAAGGACCTTTGTGATCAGCTAGGGCCCAGCAGGATCATCCAGTATCATCTCCCCAGCTCAAGATTCTTAACTTAATCACATCTGCAAAGCCTTCTGCCATGGAAGGTCATGAGTGCACAGGTTTCGGGCACAGAGGGCCATTGCCTTGCCTACCACACATATGTAATGTTGATAGCATTGCACTGGCCCAGAAGATCATGCTCCTTGCTCTTAAAGGAAAGATTGCCAGCAGGTTATATCATTTTTAGTATTCATGAGGGACCTGAAGTTGTACCACTCCAGCCTCCTGTGCCTCAGCAGGGAGTTTATTAAAAGGGAAGAGGGGAGAAAATGGGAGAAGAATGATACTGTTGGGAGGCAGTTGTATCAACTCAGGTGGAGCCAGCAGCAAGACCTTCAGAAGGGGAGTGTGGGACATGCTCTGGTTCTGCTGTACAGACCCGTTCCTGGCGCACAAAAGCAGGAACTGTGAGACTGTCTCTGGGGAAATTTGGTGAGCTGTTAGGTCTTAGGTTCTCCAGGCATTCAGTTAAAATGGCCACCTTGCATTTGGTGTTGGGGTAACATATGTTTACTTTCCAGCAGTGGGGCTTCTTTCTGAAATCGCAGGAAGTTGTCGCATTCTCTCTGAAAAAGAAACCCCTGCCTAGAATCTGAATGTGACACTAATAGTATTTATAGTTCTTTGCAGCAGAAGCATTCTTAGCGTCTCAGGGGTGACATTTTAATTATCGCTGCATTAGATAAGAAGTTATCTCATTTTGTAGTTAGAGACATAATTGATGGGAGACAAGGCAGAGTTCGGAGGAACAAATCAATGACACTGAAGCGACATTTTTTTCTGCCACAAACTCTAGCAAGTTTGCATTCATCCTCTGATTTGACAGAGATATTCATGTTGTCAGAGAAACTTACCCAGTTTGTGAAGAAATTTACATTCCTCTAGTCCATTTTAACTTTTTGAATCTGCTTCGATGACAAACATGCTAACCTGTCTGCAAATCAGATTTCATGCTGCCAGGCAAGTGACAGAGCAGGACCGACTGACACTTTAAGAAGAATCTGGACTCTGTTTGGATGTTGGTGTGTCTGATTAGCCAGGTGTTGGTGGGGCACCATAACCTGGGTGCCAAGGTGTGTGACAACATAGAGCCCTCAAAGCACATACACCCTACTTAGGAGGGTCCAACAGAGAAACGAGCAGTAGGAACGAAACTGCAGTGTGCAAGACAGTGTTTGCTACCATATGAAACATCAGATAAATGCCTGCTAGGAATTTAGCCATCACCTATTTTTTTTTTTAAAGCGAAAGCTGGCAACATTTATAAAATACCAAAATTTGAAAATTTCCCTAATTATAGTGAAATTTTCTTAGTTATTTTCTTAATTATTAGGGTGTTTCCCCCACGCCAACCCACTGCTGTTGCCATGTCTAGAAACAGGACTCTTCTGGCCTGACGGTTTCTAGGAAATACCTGTGCTCATTCCCCACGTTCTCCTCGGTCGTGCTCCATGGAAGGGTGTTTTAGTGAAGACTCTCGATAGGGTGCTCTGGGGAAGAGAAGCAAACAGCTTTGGCAATCATCTGTTGTGCTTACCGTGTGTCGCTTCACTTAGTTTCTGGGGCGCTAACCCTCAGTCGAGGGGGAGATCCACTGCCCCAAATGCTATCGTTTTGCTGCTTCAGTTTTGTTTACTGAGTGAAGGCGTGGATCACGGTGTTCCTCACGAGGATTTCAGAAGAGGTAGAGTGAGGAGACAGGCGTTTGCTGTGTTTTACGTGGAAGCCTTGACCTGTAACTTGGTCCATGGCCAGCTGCTGTGTACCTGCTGTTTCCTAAGTGGGTCTTCTCTGAGGGTGTCTCATCACCCACCCAGGCGTACAAGGCGTTAGCTTAGGTAATTCTATGAAAGTGGAGGCTGCTCCCTGGAGTACAGAGCTGTTTCCTTTCTAGAGGGGTTATATTTATGGCTCATTGTCATATAATTAAATGCTCTATTTACTGGCAGGAATTAATGGTCCTTTTGAATGTTTAAATTAGAATTTTTTTAACCTATTCAGGCTTACTGCTGCCTCTCCTCACCTTTCTCTTTGCCAGTGCTCAAGGTGGACTTTAATTTATCTCTAAGTGGCAGTGACTGCTTCCAAAATATTCCTTAATCTCCAAGGTCAGAATGCATGTTATCAGGATAAATAAGATCAGTAAACAGTCTGTGAGGCCTTTGTCCTTTGGTTCTTCCCAGCTCAGTCTTGGGAAGGACCTGCATATCTCATGTTGGATACTATTAAAAGCACGTTGCCTATTTTGTACCCCCCTGATTCAGAATTCAGAGACGAATTGGGCTTTGACTTTTTACCAGGTAAAATGAGATAAAAGCATCAGTTAAACCAAAGAATATTGGTAACAAGTGGCTGGAATGACTTAATCTTTTTTCAGGTCATCTCGTCTCTTCATATTGTGTCGCTCAACTGTGAACATAGTTTTTAGCAAAAGTATAAATATAAGTGTATGTTAGTACAAGGCATATTATGATTATTAACATAGCTATTTTCATAGAGATTGCTGTTTGGGAGATAAGAGGTTAGGATGGAAATACAGGCTTGGAAATGGTAGGCCAGCTCCTGGGCAGAGCATGGAGAGTGACGAGAATGAAAGCGAACTGAAGGGTGCCTTTCACAGGTGAAGGAGTAGGCAGGGGCAGGAGAGCCAGGGTGGGGACAGTCCAGAAGCCTAGGAATTGGGAAATGTCAAGGGCAGGGGGTCGGCAGAGTAAAACTCAACAGAATCTTACAGCTCAGTCAGACCTAGAAGTTTGTGTCCGGTGGGGCTGCTCTGCCTGAGACACTGGACCAGAAGCACACGTGGAACCCAGTGTTAAGTGACGGTCTGATCCGTGGCCGGGTTGTGATGAGGGTCCGCAGTGGTCTTCTGGCATTTTCTACTCGATCACCTTCATATCTCCGCGAGACTGTGGTATGACTTGCTTACATTACCTCATTAGGCTACATGTTCTCATTTTTCATAGTTTAAAAATTTCTCTCTTCATTGGTCTCTTTTTTATCTGAAGTAAAAAGCTGCTTTGTGCATACCAAGCTACATATCTCCAGTTTTAAACTTTGGTGTACACTTAATGCTTACATGTGAAAAATAAATTCGATTTCCATGAAGTGGCTATCAGAAGGGTCTGACGGCAGCCTTTTACGTGTAGACAGCCATTATTCCTTTAGTTTTAAACTTCTGATCCTGACATATGAGCTTGTCTTTATTTGAGAAACACTGATGTCTTATTTATTTGGCTCTATGCTGCATTTGATTGGACCAGATAACACATTTTGTTGAGCTTCTGGATACGCAGAGTACCTGCATTGCAAGAGCTAGTGTAGCAGAGTAGCTCGGACTGGGAGGCTCTCACAACAGAAATATATGATCTATTTCTGAGACCAGAGCTGCCCAGATCAGTGTATTGGCAGGACTGGCTTCTTCTGAGTCTGTGAAGGAGAGTCTGCTCCTGGCTTGCTCCTGGCTTCCTGTGGTTTGCTGGGCATCCTTGGTGCTCTTCAGCGTGTAGACGCATCGCCCTGATCTCTGCCTTCATGTTCACATGGTCTTCCCTCATGTGCCTGTCTGTGACCAATGTCCCCTTTTTATAAGGACACCAGCTATATTGGGTTAGGGCCCATCCTATTCCCATATGACCTCATTTTAACTCATTCCATCCACATTCCAAATAAGGTCACATTCTGAGATACAGGGAGTTAGATCTTCCACATGGGGATTTTGGGGAACATAGTTCAACCTGTAACAGACTATAGCATAGTAAGATTATCCAAGACTGAGGTTAGGGAATCTGTCTTCAACACTCAGACTTAAAGTGTTGGACTTCATCTTGTACTTCATTAAAAAATGACATTTCAGTCATTTAAATTTAAATCTGTAAATTAACTAGCCAAGGCAGCTAATATGGGAATGGAACCTGAAAACAAAAAGACTCAGTTAAGGTAAGAGGGGTAGCAAGAAAGAGGAAAATGAAGATAAAATGACAAAGATAAAGAAAAACAAATGAGGAGAAACAGCAATGATAGTTATTTTGAGAGCTATTTCAAATGGAGTTTTCCACATGTAGAAAATCTGAGACATGTCTGAAACACTTTGTTGTAATAAGACCAACAGATCAATATTTGTGATATGATAGATGCTTTGCATTCATGGCATCAATCCTACACTTAATAAACAAGAAAAACAAAGGTACAGCTATCAGTATTACTTTGAAGATGTTTTAGCTCCTAGTCTGAGACTGGCACTTCTCTGGGGTTGTGGCCTTTACTGACGAGACAGGTCTCTCACAGTATGGCCCGCAGGCCTTCCTCAGCCCAGCTCAGGACACGTCTGGAGAGAGGAAGTATGGTTCTGTGAGGTCCTGCTCTTCACAGGTCCACAGAGTGTTCCTATAAAGACCAAGATCACTCAGAGAACAGCGTGAGCACATGGACACAAGGCCAAGATGTCTTATTCTGTAGTTAAATGGAGGTAATTTTTCTGGCCATCCCATCTCATAGACTAGGAATCGACAGTCGTCAGAGATATTTCCCTTGTTTATATTTAGTAGCAGATATCAGAAGGCCTAAACATGATGATAAATGGTGTCTAGTTGAGTGGGCTGGATTTACACTGTCCTACCTGCAGACAACCACATTTGCTGTGCAGCCACTGTGTCTGTTGAATTTATACTCACTGAGACACAAAAATGGGGAGAGTGGATTCCCAGGAAAAAGACAGCTGGTTCACAACCAGAAGAAGGCAAAACCACAGCTCTGGTTTCTTAAAAAAGGTGCCAGCCCATTGGCTTTGTCACTTGGTATTTAACCAACGGTTTTGCCCAAGGCAGTTTTAAGGGTACTCCTTCCAGTTCCTCATACTACCTGTGCCCACAACAAACTCTTTACAGGAGGACCCAGATATCGAGCCACCTCATTTATCCATGTTTAGACTGGAACTAAAGCTTGGAGGTTTTCCCCTTAAGACCAGCATCCTCACAGAACCACACTGCCCTCTCCAGATATGTCTCAGGAAGGATAAAGTGCACGTGGGCTTTATCACACTGTGGCTGTTTCTTAAAGCCTAAGTCTGCACGTGTAGAATACAGCATTATGGAGTCACCGCATGGGTGGTCTCGTATGTATTCCACAATTCATGTTTTGTACACTAGTCACATAAAAGCTCAGAATTTGGAGCTTTGACCTCCTGCTATATTTTTTATGTTTTCATTAAAAAATACCACAGACTTTTCTCCTGTCAGCCATTTTTTTAAGTTGTTTACAGTGACAGTGCCAGAATTAAAATAAATGCTTTTGCACACATTGTTTCTCTTTAGAAACAAGTCATATACTATTAAACCATTGTTGATAAGAAGAAATTTATGTTATTAAATTGCTGTATGTTTCAAGTCAGATGTTTTAATGCTATAATTTCTAAAATGTAGAGTCATTTAAAACAAGTATTTGAGTACCTACACAGTGCTGGACAAGAATATAACCATAATTTCATTCTGTTATGTACTTTGATGTTATAAAATTTCATTCCCATCAGTAACTTTATGACTGAAAATGAGAACTAGTATGTTCCATTTCGAGAAAAACCTCATTAATTGGAATTTAAAAATATCAAACATGTTCGCTGGAGATGGCAGTTTACAAAAAGACTTTACCAGAAGCTGTCTTTAGAGAGCAGGTCTTCGAGGTGTTAAAAGTAATTCCTTCAGCAGACTTTGAGCATCTAGGAGCCAGGCTTGTGCAATTAAGTGGCAGAAGTGGGAATGGAGAAGTGGAAGGAAGTAGAGAAGCTTGGAAGCTGTGGCCAGTTAGAATCAGCCCGAAACGAAGTGACTGCATTTCTAAAATTATCATGTGTGGAACAATGTGAAAATATAGCTTATGGTTAGAATTCAGCGCATAGCCTTTCGAGAACACACCCGCAGAGCAGCGACGAATGCCGGGTAGTCTTCAGGGGAAGCAGGCTGCGACCACAAGGCAGCGAACGTCTCAGCCGGCAATGGGAAGGAAGGTCAACCCAGAGGTGTGAAGTGGCTGCTCCAAAAGGCGATACATCTTTTAAAAATGCTCAGATTTCTACTTAGAACAATTAAGGCAACTAACATCTGTTAGTCAGACGGTTTTAATCTGCGAAAAGTGAAGCATTTGACAGTTTCTTGTTCTCACATACAGATGAACTGCTTGGAGTTTAACCATTAGATGTGCTTCAGCCACCGTGCTTTACAACTTTTTTTTTTTTTTAACAAAATGAACCAAACAGAAACAGTCTAATAACTTTTAACCAGGAATATAGAAATCCAAGAGACATTTTTTCCACTTGATATAAATTCCTCCAATTACCTCCTTTTTTCCTTTCTGTCTGGGGGTATTTTAATACTCACCCTAGTGTCTAGAAGCAACTTCACAATTAAAGAATTGAAGCCATTTGTGGCGATGTAAATGTCAGAATGGGATAATTCTTCCACTTTGATGCCGTGCAGGATTTTAAATGAGTGAGTGTGACTGCTTGCTACAGTCTGTCTGGGGGTCTTTTATCTTTACCTGAGTATGCGGGAATAAACCTTGAGAATTTATATCTTGAGCTTCTAATTGTTGTATAAGAGCAAAACATGACTTTTAAATGCTACTCCGTGTTAATTTTAAGGTAATATTCAAATAGATACGGCATTTTATTCAATTGACTCAAGTTATATTGCATCAAATTTTGTCCATGTTGCCTGAACTGCATAGGATGAGAAAACAGACAAGAAAACAGGAGATAGCTAAGCATCAACTCTGTGTAAGCCAGGCTGCCTTAATTTTTAATCAGTGAAGGCTCTCAGTCCTGATCACATGCAGCAGACAACATGATTTTTAAAGACTGTTTACTAGGTATAGGAACCAAGCTAAGTATTTTACATGTTATTTAAATATATCTAGGCAAAAACTGTTATTAACTCTATTTTTCCAATGAAGATATAGGTTAAAAAGTTTACCAGTGATCCTCACATTGGTCTGCCAGCAAGTCATATGGGAGCTTTTTAAAAAGAGATTCTGGGTCCAACTTCTGGAGAGTAGGAGTTAGAAGTTGTAGAGTGTGGGTCTGAGTATCTTTATGGTCAGATACTTTCCCCAGTTGAGTCTAATGAACCCTAAGGTTTGGCAGTGACACTTGGTTCAGAATAGCCACCTTGTGCCACACAGTTATGAAACGATAGCAGTGACCATCCTGGGGGCCCAAGCAGAGACATTTAAAGCCATTTGGAAAAAATATCAGCTCTTGCTTTGTCTGACACCCTTCCCAGTGTGGGCTTCCCCTCCCAATGTGGGCACCCAGCCTGTGCTGGAGGCAGGTCTCAGGTGATGCTCTAGGTCTCCCAGGCAGCCCTTGCTATGGCCAAGTAGTTCTGATGACAGGCAACTTCTAATTTACTCTGGGTACTTGTATTCTATCCTGTCACTTACTGGTTTTGCCCCTTGGAATGATCCAGAGAAAATCCACTCTGTCCTTTGCACAACAGCCTTCGTGCTATCTAAAGGAACCCAGCTTTTTCCTACAGCAGCTTTCCTGCTCTGGGCTAATTGTGACACGTGGCAAGTTCAAGTTCCCTCTGTAAAGAAATCCCACTGCAGCCCCTACACAAAGCTAGGAGACTCCCAGCTTGTCAGGAAGCTGTACTATGGCTGCTTCTCCCTAGTATCCTGTCATTTCATAGCCTCCTTAACCCAGGCGGATTCTCTCTTTTACTTAGTTCTGTATCAGAATTAGGACACTTGGTCATTGTTTATAATACATCTAAAGTTTGCTTGGTGAAAAAAATCACTCACATTTCAGGCCAGAGATATGAAGGGTTTAAAAGAATGGCAGTCTGGGGCATTGAGAGAGGTTTGTCGTGCTCCATCCTGCATAGCCGGTGGTCTTGTGGTTTGTGTGGTGTGAGGCCAGCCTTTGCAGGATAAGAACAGGGAGTTTGTGGCTGGCTCCTCAGTGGAGGAAAGGCGAACATTTCCTCCTATATTGAACCCTTCAGCCCTTTGTGTTTAAACTGTTGCCTGTCTTGTTTGAACTTTTTCTGGAATAAACATTTATCGTAGGCAGTGTAAATAACAGCTGACAGTATGTTTGTGTTGACTTTTCTATGACTCCGGGCTGTTATTTAGTTAGCAGAGAGTTTGGAGACTGGGATTCATCTCTACCTTGTCGCTAGTTTATAGCTTAGACAAGTCTCTTAATTTTCTGGGCCAGAGTTCTGTTGTGGAATAGCATTAGTAAGTACCTTTGCCATACCTTGTCAAGACAGATGCTAAACGTTGGCTACCCAGAGTCTTGAGATGTTAAAGAAATTGGTTCCATAAAACAATGTGATGCTACTGTGAACATTTAATTGCCATTATTAGTAATGCCACTATTGATTGATAAGTATAATTTAGACTCTTCTTCTAGAATGCTGTTTAGTTTTTAATTTTGCTGCTGTTGTTAGTTTAGTCAAGATGGAGTTATCAAAAGTATTTACCAGAAAATTCCCATCTTTCAAGAAGCAGACTGATCACATGGAAACAACTCCTAATGGCTCTCAGGCGAGCATGGAGAAGGGTGTGTGTGTGCATATGTGCACTCACATTTATGGGTGGGCTCCATTTGCTTAGGAAGGAAACAGATAAGAGGTGCTTCTCCATGCACGTTAGCCAGTTCTTTCCTGGGCTGTAGATTGGACTGGGGGAAGTAAACTTTTTACATCTCTGTGGGGTGTGGGGTGGGAAGGTTGCTGTTATCTGTCTCGCCTTTTGAACAACCCCATTTTTTAGTGAGATTATGTACAGATCTTCAGGTGTGCTGGTTGAGAAGAAAATAATTATGGGAAGGATAGTTTAGATGAAGACACAAATCAGTGATTTGCAGTTGCCCAGGACCATGAGCCATACTTCCTTCGGGGCATACTGCTGGGGTTGAAGATGTGACAAAAAGTGTTATCTTCTCCAAGTTCTAGTTGTAGAAGCTCTTTGACCACTGTCACATTTTCTGAACAACAGTTGCTTTATCCCGAGTTAAGTGTCAGTATTGGACAAGATCTGTAGCTTTCCTGGCAGAGGTATTCTGCAGGTCATCCAGGTGACTAGCGAATACTTTGGAAATCCAAAACTACTTCAGAAATGATAGGCATTGTTTGGTTCTCATCTGGAGTGAGTAAAGAAGATTTCTTGTTTCTTCAAAATAACATAAAGAGGCTGGAAGAGAGAATATTCCTCTTCTGGTAGTGAGACCAACTGCTTTCTCATGGAGCATTGCTTTGGACTTGTTACTGGCAGTCATTTTCAGTGAAGGAATAAACGGGACCTCACTGTGTCTGCCAGAAGTGTAACACCACAGACCCTGACAAACACGTTACAGCATAATCATCACCTAGTAGTTGTATGTCTGCAGTGCGCCAATCAAAATATTTAACTGTGCAGTAGAAGAGGAGTTAATAAGACACATCTGAGAAATGGAAAATAGGATTAGAAGTGGTATTTTGGCCCTTATTCAGGTCGCATGGAGCAGGAGGGAGTGGAAGCCTCCATCGGCTCATTTCCTGTGTCTTGATTTGCTGCTGGCTCATTCATTACTAAATATCTGTAGATATTTGGATATTATCTCTTCCTTCCAAACAATCTGCTCTCAAATAGATTCTGTACTATTTTATTGTTTAATGACGTGGAGTTTTTAGGATTCAACTTCAAAATAAACAATAAAATGATTTAGAATTATAATATATTGATCACTTTACTGACCTATTTGCTTGTAAGACAAATTGTGTAGATTTTCTTTCATCCTCTCAGAAGTCACTACGCCCCCCCAATATCTCTTGGTTGTTGTTGTTTTTTTTTTTAATATATGTTAACTACAAGTGAACTGCTCTGTAGCAACATTGAGTATAAATATGCTTCTTGGGAATTTCACAACTATATAATGGCCTTCATTCCTTTTCTTGCTTATCTGGTGTGTAAAATCACTGATTTATAAGTGTGAGCAGTAATAATGTCAGCTGTTTGCAGGCTTGATTGGAGAACTTATTATGTAATGAAGTTAATTTTCTATTTTCTTAGAAACTCCTGTATACTTAATTTTAAGCAGAAAAGTGACATAAAAGTTCAAGTCACTTGAAGATAATGCATTTAGAAATTGCATTGATCGATGAGCTTATGCTTATCTAATTTTGTTATAAAAATATTCTAATATATCTTTTGAGAATAGATTTTTGTCTGGAAGAGCAAAAATACCAAAACATAAGTGTATAAGATACAAGAAAAAGGAAAATTGAGGGGCCCTGACTATATTTTCCCTCTCTAATACGTTACTTTAATATTAATCCTAGAATTCATGGTTTAGTCAAGCTTGTCAATTGTGGAAAAGATTATTTAGCTTAATAGTTTTAATTAAAATAAGTGTTTGTGAAACAGTATATGTTTTAATAGGATAACAATAACATTTTATGCATTTCTTTCTTTGTTGGATTTTCTTTTAGAGATAATCTTTCAGGCTGTTTTCATAAATATGCATATCATATTCATGTTTCTGTTGAAATATATGCAGGAGAAAGAAGCACTGAATTTGATTAATTTTATTAACCATAAATAATGAAGGTACTCCATTATGTTAACCCTTTTTTTTATTGTGTATCAGTCTTTAGACATTTGGCTATCTGGACAAGCAATCATTTATATCCTTTTAAAAAATATTTATTGCTTCTTTGACTAATTGCTTCTTATACATCGTAAAGCCTTTTGCAGTGGTACCATTTGTTAAAACACAGCCAGAAGCAGGCAGAGCATGTCATTTTTCAAAAATTTAGTGTCATTTTTATAGACAAATAACACTTGTAAATGATGGATAATAGCTAGCAGGATGCTGCATGGTATAAAATGTGCATGAATTATATTTTCTGGGAGTTAGAAGGTTAACTTGTCCATGAACTAATTGAAGGACTTTATGGTAAATGCAAAATGCTGTGTGCACATTATCGGCAAGTCTTAAACCAGTTGAAAAGGGGGTTTTCCTTCCCTGGGGTGTTATTCATTATCTCATCCTCTTTTCTGGCTAGCTGCTGGATAAGGAGAGCATCTAATCAGAATGCATTGGTAGGATTTATAAGAGCACAGCATACATACTTTTCACAATGAGCCGGCAGGCTAGTACTTTGCACATTAGATATGGGAGTGGAGGTGAGTGTAGGCATGGAGATTATCACTGCATAATGACATATTTGGGTATTTACCAGGCCATCTTTTCCAATCCAAAGCAAAGGGTGGGAGAAAGTCTTGGTTTCTTTGGCGCCTTGCAATACAGAAGTATTAGGAATGCACGGCACACTTTTGTTGGGAAAGGCTAATCACAGGTCTGTGTTCACACTGTTTCACACTGGACACTAGTGTTAGTTGAAAACACATTCAGTTTAGTAGCAAGTGGAAAGGTAAATCACACATATTCATTTGTTCATAAAAACTTCTGAAACTTCACTCATTTCAAAGGTATGATTGTCCCCACCCATGTGAAGCCTCTGTCCTGATTATGGGGGAGGAGGTGTGTTTGGTGTCTGTTTCACTTCCCCACTGCATTCTAGCTGCTTTTTCTCACTGGGTTTGTTTTGGGGTAAGAAAAGCTGCGGAAGAGAAGGGAATTAAATAGGGGATATTTTATGTGAGCAGTCTGGTCATAAGCTGACTCTGTGTTTTCTGGGTTTAGCTACTTTAACATCTCTTTATCTTTGGTGCTTTTCAGTTTTACTGCAATATAACTAGATCAGATTTCTTTTAGTTTACCCTGACTGATATCTGTGGATTGATGCCTCACCATAACCTCTGGCAAAGTCTTAGCTTATTATCTCCTTAAATATTTTCTTTCCTCCATCCTTTCTATTTTTTTCTTTCAGAACTATGATTAGACTTATTTTAGACCTTCTCATCGAATTCTCCATGTAGGTTAACACCTCTTCTGTGTTTTTCATCTCATGTCTCTATTACCTTTTAGGTGATTTCTTTAGCCCTTCCTTCCAGCTTATTAATTTTTTCTTTTATTAATTAATTCTTTTCAACTTTGACTAATATGCTATATAATCTTGGTAGTGAATTTTTATTTCAATAACTATAGTTTTAAAAAAATATTGTTCTTTTTAAATTTGCTGGTCATTTACAAAAAATTGTTGTAAATTATACTTAACATAAACTTGACCATCTTAACCACTGCTCAGTGTATGGCTCAGTTGTGCTAAGTACACTCAAGGCATCGTGCAGCCATCTCCAGAACTCTTTTCATCTTGCAAAACTGAAACTGCCTGGTCATTTTTGACAGTCACTTGTTGCTTGCTTATGTTTTCATTTCGATCTTTTGCTTCTTTAATATGTCATATGTATGTAGTTATTTCACAGTTCGTGTCTGATAGTTGAAATAACTGAAGTCCATGGTAATCTAAATCCGTTTGTCATTTCTTCTGATATTCACACACATGGTTTTTTGTTTCCATTGCTAGCTCAGATTTGATTGACCTGATTCTGTAGAAGCAGGCTGGGATCTAAGTATGCTTTTCTAGGAGAATATCTGCTTTGTTTTCTGCAGGTAGTCATGGGGTACTGCTGTCCTGACTCAGTTTCACCCCCTTTATGGTGCCCAGTGTAACCAGGGCCACAGATGTAAGGCTCTCCCAAAGGCCACATTGAAAGCATCACTGTCCCTCATAGGACCCTTCCGTTTTGGGGGCCCATCGCCCAGGGCTTTTTTGTTTGTTTGCTTTTTTCTTCGTGAACTTTGATCATTTTTCTTGCTTCCTCTGAGCCCAACAAGACAGTAATAATTGTCTTTTATTCAGGATCTGATTGCTTTACAGAGCATTTGATCTACCATGCTCTGGAGGCCATGGCTGATTTTAAAGCAGCTTTCAAATGGGCAAGCCATTGCATACTCAGCCGGGCCTTCCAGCTGCCCTTGCTTGGGCAGCCTTCTCTCTCGGCTGTGCCCAGGCTTCTGGTTTCACTGAGGTCTGCTCTCTCTAGCCCCATTTAGGGTCACTTCGTCTCCTGGAAGTAGTCTTTTGGGCAGGATTATCTCCGACCAGCCTTTCCACTGAAATTCGACAGCTGGCTCCCCAGATTGAGTCACCTTTGTTCCACTTCAGAGTGGGTGACAGGGTGCAGGTACCTCCTGCTACAGTTTCACTTCGCCTCTGGTCCTCTGTGTGTGTGGCAGCTGCCAGTACAGGATGCCTTCGAAATTCTGGGGACGCCTTAGCAAGCACTGTGCTTTTCTGCTTTAGAGCCTATCTCACTTGAAGTGAGAGTAGGCACCCCATCCTACTGCGCTATCCTGACCCATTGGTGGTAGTGATCCTATCGCAGCTCTTTTCCTCAAAAGAAAAATACAAAATTCTCTCCTGAACTTTTTTCATTCAGAGTGGGCAGAGGGTATGAAAAGTCATGAAATCAGTTCTGACACATTAACTTTGAGAAGTTTCTTTAGAAAGCCTGACACCCCACTCTAGAAGTTTATATCTGTTGTGGCTTGATAGCTCATTCAAAACTTCCAATTTGGTATCTATCCATACAACCATATATAGCACATGTCACCTCTATCACAGGATAATCTTTCTGCTTCCTCTGACCTGTTGTTTATTAAACATGTTTTAGAATGGAATGGATTTCCTAATTTCTCTGTAAGCCAGTTAGTTCATTTTTTAAATTACCTTACAGAATGCATCTTGCCTGCTGTGATTCTGAGATATGAGTGATGAGCAGTGGGCCCTCAGAACTCCTACAGGGTCATCATAAATGGGGCAGCACAGTGCACTGTCATTTGGCATGTTCTGTTTTTGAAAATGTCATGCCAACTTGAATCCATTAAAAATCAGATCATGCTTCTGTTGCTCTCCCACCCACCCTGAAAAAGAACTTAACCCCCATCGCTAGATTGTGGGCTGCATTTTGTGATTTCCTGCCAAAGGGCAGTGTACGGCTAGGGGAGAAGACAGCTGGGCACTGGAGAAGCCTGGCAAACACCTCTTCAGCCTGGCAATGAGGGTTATCCCCCAGCAGTGGGAAGTCTCGCTGATAGCATGTGCCCCTGATGCAGTGTGATGAGAACCGCACTTAACCTCTCTGGTCTTCTCCTAAAAACTCATAATTTCGGTCTAGTGAGAAAAAACAGCAGTAGAATCCAAATTAAGGGACATTCTACAGAATGCCTGACCAGTACCCTTCAGAACTGTCAGGGTCATCAAAGACAAGAGCGGTCTGAGAAACCATGACAGATGAGAAGAGGAGAAGGGGCCATGCCTGTGCACTGCCCTGGGCTGGGTGCTGGAATGGGACAGGACACTGGGGGAAAGGCGTGAAATCCAAAAGCAGATGTGGTGTTTAGTCAACATTTGTGTGCCAGTGTCAGTTCCTTGGTTGTGACAGGTATATGCAGTAATGTGTTAACAATACAGTAAATTGGGTGATAGCATATACGAGAATTCTCTGCGCCATCTTTGCAACTTTACATCTTTATGTCTAAAACGATTGTAAAATAAAAAGGTTATTTCAATAAAAAATTTAAAAATACAATTAAATAGCTATTTAAACAATTTTCATAATAGCACTGATGTGTGTGTGTGTGAGTGTATACACACACACACACACACACACACATACATATATGGTGTTATCTGAACTTCAGCACTACCTTGACCATCTTCTAGGAGAGGTGAGAAAGTACAGTGGTAGGCAGGCAGGCAAATGGGTAGGTAGCACAGTTAAGTAGGTGGCATGTAGTATAGTAGTTAAGGGAGCTCAACTGACTTGGCCTGAAGCCCAAGTTCATTCCTCCTAGCTGTAGAACTTTAGACAAGTTCACTTTCCGGTGACTCAGTATCCCATCTGCAAAATTACTGTCCCACGTTGGCTGGCTGTGGGGACCAGTGAGGTCACGCATGAAAAGGTCACCTATCATATCTCTCTTGTAGCACCAGGACATTCACTGTTTTCCCAACATTTTTACTACCTGTACAGATGACTCTATAAGGGTGATGAGTTGGAGGGTAACACACTGCTGGGCAGGTTAACAGGAAATTACCTGTTTTCAGAGGCTGACATTGAAATGAACAAGGATGGAGAGTGCATTTCCCACAATGCTCAGTAATAACTTTGTCACTTGTGTTCTGGAGCCCCTGGGTGCTCTCTGAATGTTAACAAATGGATCAGATTAATACACTTAGTCATATATGTTTGTGGTTTTGCAGATCATAATTTATTTATGATCTCAGAGAAACGTGTCATATGGCCGGGATCGTAAGCATATTCTGTGAATGCTGCTGTGTTTCATGCCAGGTGAGCTTTTGTTGTCCTTTTTTAAAGGCACTTGCAAGGCAACAGTGCCAAGTCAGTGTCAGTGTCTTCCAGTCCTGATATCTGGCTTCTTGGCTGACTTTTTTTTGTTTTTTTTGCCAGATGTAGGCATTGATATAGCCTCTGAATCAGAATGAACCCTTTTTTTCTCATTGCCCTTTTGTTAACTTACCTTGGATTAGTAGTGAAGACATATAATTTTCTTTTTTTAAAAAAATAGCCATACTGAGAAATAATTTACATACCCTACAACTCATCCCTGTGAAGTGTACAGGGTATTCACATACTTGCGCAACCCTCACCTCAGTCAATTTTGGGTCATGTTCATGACCCTCAGAGAAACCCTGTACCCTTTGGCTATCACCCCTCAATTCCCCCCACCTCTGCACAGCCCTAGAAAACCACAAATCTGCTTCCTGTCTCTATAGATTTGCCTGTTCTGGACCTTTCATATAAATGGAATTATATAATATGTGGCCTTTTGTGTCTGCCTTATTTGTCTTAGCATAATACCTTTAGGGTTTATCTATGTCATGGCATATATTAGTAGTTCATTCCTTTTTATTGCTGAATAGTATTCCATTGAATGTATAGAGCACATTTTATTTATCTGTTCATCAGTTAATGAACATTTGAGTTGTTTCTACTTTCTGGCTATAACAGTAATGCTGCTTTGAACATTTGTATTCAAGTTTTTTGTGTGAATATGTCTTTTTAATCTCCTTGGGTATGTATGTATATTTAGGAATGGACTTGCTGGTTTATATAGTATAGCTGTTTAACTGGTTGAGAAATGGCTAGACTGTTTCTCAAAGTGGTGCATCACTTTATAGTCCTACTAGTAGCATGTGAGGGTTCTAATATCCTAGCTAACACTTGCCATTGTGTCTTTTTGGTTATGGGTGTCCTAGTACTTGTGAAGTAGCATTTCTCTAATGACTAATGATGTTGGGCATCTTTTCTATGTGCTTATTGAGTATATGTATATCTTCTTTGGAAGAAACATGTATTCAAATTGTTTCTCCATTTTTAAATAGGCTATTTTTCTTTTTATTAATGAGTCATAAGATTCTTTATAATTCTAGATATTAGTTCCTTATGAGATACATGATTTGCAAATATTTTCTCCCATTGTGTGTCTTTGTACTTTTTTGATATTATTTGAAACACATAAGTTATCATTTGAAACACAAAAAAAAGTTAAAATTTGCTTTATTTTTTGTTATCATTACTTGCACTTTTGGTGTCTTATCTAAGAATGTTTTGCTAATCAAGGTCATAAAGATTTGTTCTTATATTTTCTAAGATTTTTATAGCTTTAGTTCTTACATTTAGGTCTGTGATCTGAGTTAATTTTTGGGTGTAGTATGAGGAAGGGATCTCTTGGTTTCCTTCTGAGGGGTCTGTAATTTTGTAGATGCTGGGAAGGGCTGCCTACATGATCAGCTTTCAGTAAACCCTTGGGTGCCAAGTCTCTACGGGGTGTCACACGTTGTTGCATTTTCATTGCTGGGGGAAAAGCATGCTCTCTCAGACCCCTCATGGGAGGAAGAAAGCATAGGACGTCTCAGGGGGATTCCCCCAGACTCTCTTTGTGTCATTTCCTTTATGATCCTTACTACATGTCTGTAATATATCTGAATCATTAATATATAACTCTTTGCTGATTCTGTGTCCTTCCAGCAAATAATAGAGGAGGATGGTGGTCATAGGGCCCCCAACACAGGGGCCAGTTTCATCCTTTGCATGCGGCTATTAGGTCCTAGCATCATTTGTTGAAAGAGGACATAGTTTCAAAGAGGACATAGTTTCCTGAAAGCTCAAGGACACTAAATGTCTTCTACATGTAGCCAGTGTTGGGGGGCTAGGATAGGAACCTGTCTTACTTCAGGCGGCTATAACAAAAATGCCATAGACTGGGTGGCATAAACAAGAGACATTTACTCCCCACAATTCTGAAGACTGGGAGTTTAAGATCAGATACCAGCTGATACCTCTTCCTGGTTTGTGGACGAATGCCTTCTTACTATACACTGACATGGTGGGGAGAGATGGGTATGTTTTCTTCCTTTTATGAAAGCACTAATCCCATCATAGGAGTCCCACCTGCATAAGGCAATAAGCTAAACCTGTTACCTCCCAAAGGGGCCACCTGTAATACTGTCACTTTGGAGATTAGGGTTTTAACATACAAATTTTGGGGGGCACAAACATTCAGTATGTAAGAGAACCCCATTCTTCTAAATTTAGGACCAACTCTGGGAAACCTTCCATATTTACTCACTTTTTCTCCAGACAGGATATGTCAAAGTGATATCTTCTTTGAGTTTACTGGCTGTGCCCTTCAGTATAGTTAGCTACTTCAAGCTGTGGGCCTTGTCTATATGGTATACATTGTGTGCAAAAAGCAACCTTATCATGCTTTCTCATGGAGACTTTTTGTTTTTAACTGTGTCTAAAAAAGGCTTGGATAGTCTTCATAAAAAGTAGCATGGTGTCTTCTGAAGGAGCATGAACTTTGGGTGCAGAGAACTTGGTAAAAACTATTCCTGCCACTTACCTACCGGTTATGCACCTGGGCTGACTGAATCCTCTGAGCCTCAATTTCCAGCAGAATTGTTAAGTGGAATAGATGAGATAGTATTCATAATATGCCTAGCATATCATCTCTTGCCATAGAATAGTCACTCAAGAAAGGGTTGCCATTTTTGTAATTGACACTCCAGCTATCACTCATTTTTTTCTGTGTGACCCTTTTACTAATGTCCTTGTTCGAATATGCCTTAGGTCTGTGTGATTCTCAGAAAGTTAATGTAGTTATTTTCTAGCTAGTGTGATTTACTGTAGCTCTTTGAGAGTTGAAACTTCCCAAGTTTCAGGGTGTATTCACAAGAGATCCATGACAGATAGTAGTTTAGCTTGATTCCAGGAAACACAGATGCTGAGGGATTCATGGAATATATGTGTTTGCATTCCAGAGCAGCTCATGAATTGTGTAGGTTACAAATGCAGGTGGCTTCTTTGTGAGAGGAAAAACCCCCTCTGAGTTATCCAGTTTTCTAGTGAAGACAAAGCCTTCTTTAGCAATATGAGAGAGACCTTACAAGATTCTGGGGTAGTAAAATTGAGTTTAAATTAGTAGCAAGAGATTGAGTTGAAAAAGAGTGTGGCTAACAGAAACAGGGCAAGCCGCACCAGTAGAATAGAGAGTAACAAATGCCACTGCGCTGTGGCAGGGGGTGTAGGAGCAAACAGTATTGGTAATAATACTAGTAGTCATAAAGGGTGTCATTTATTGAGCACTTACTCTGTGGTGTGTGTACTGTGCTAAGTGCTTGAATCATGTATTTAGCCATTGAACAGGTATAAAGACTCTACAAGGTTGAGTTGTAAGTTAAAGGGAGTAAATAACTTTTTCTGAGGTCACACAGCTAGTAAATGGCAGATCTAGGAAATGAATCCAGTGTGGCCAGAGACATCAACAAGAGGTGGGTTTCTCTTTTTCTCGAGTCTGTGACAGACCTGAGAACCATCGAGTCTATGAAATTCTGTCCCTCAGCTTTTCCTGTGGGACCAGCTGTTCACACTGGAGGCTCTTCAGAGTGAAGGGGATCTATTAACACTTACTTCAAAGTGAAAGATGTACACCAGACTGTCCAAGGCAAACCAAAACATATGGCTGTCTTATATAGGAGCTTTAAAGCAATCATATTTGGAGGGCCCCCCCTGCCCCAAAGAAAAATAAAAGGAATAGCCTTATTTAGAACAGATGGTCTAGTGTAAACAGATGACATGGAGGAAGCAAAACTGCTTGACCCCTATTTTGATTTTATCATATTTATCAGGAAAAATGGTCTTCAAATCGGAAAGGATAGAATAAATATGATTAGGAGAAATTAAAGCTCAAGATAGAAGAGATAATGAGAGCTGATAAAAGTGCATTTAGGTCTCCTGGGCCTTGGAAGAACTTGCAGATGTGATTGTGGAGTCACTCGAGGTAATATTTTGTGAATAAAGGAGACTGGGATTTCAGTGATCACGTTCCAGTTTTCAAAGGGAAAAAGCATAGTTTAGAAACTACAGATGGGTGAGCTTAAGTCAGTTTCCGATGGAATTCTCAAAGCAATATGAAACAGATGTTTGCAAACATATAAAAAGACAGCAGTGATTACTGAGAGACAGAAAGGATTCTCTTAAGAGCAGGTTTGTTCCTGTTTGGATAGATCATGAGTGTGACACAGGAAGGGAAAGTTAGAGAGTGGTATCAATTTCAGCAAGCCATTTAGAGTCTCTCATGAATGACAATATGGAAAAGTGTGAGCTGGGTGATAATACAGTTTGATGAGATTATACTTGGTGCAATAATCATTTTAGAACTGGGTAATGAATGGATTAATGGAAAAACTATGGCCCACTACTTGTTTTTGTAAATAAAGTTTTTTTGGAACACAGTCAAAGCCATTCATTTACGTACTATATATATCTGCTTTTATGCTCCAGTGGGAGAACTGAGCAATTGTGACAGAGTCCATATGACCTAAAATATTTGCTGTCTTGCTCTTTACAGAAAAACTTTGCTCACCCCTGGCCTAGAGAGAATACTGGTTTTCAGACTAGCTACATGTTAGAATCACCTAAGAAATTCTCATTAATGCCCTAGCTTGTCCTCCCCAATCCCTTCCCAGATGAGTTAGAATCTCTGAAGTTGAGGCCGGCACCTTTTTTTTTAAGCTTTAAGTAGGTACTGTGCAGTCAGGGCTGGAGACTGCTGGCCTGGAGGGTGGGTGCTAACGGGCTGCTGCAAGGGCCAGGAGCCATCTCATGTTTTCCATCAGAGCTAATGACATGTTAGTCAGTCTTGGAATGACACAGGTGAGAGGCAGAGATGGTCCTCAAGGTGACTGCAAAATTTCTGCCCCCAAGGTAACGAAATGATATTGGTTTTAGTAGTAAATGTAAAGTCCTGAACTTATGTACTAAAGACCCTCGGCAGAAGTGTTGAGAGTGATTTGCTTCCTGGTGCTTCATGTAAAAATGAGCTAAGGGTTACCTGCAGAATGAAGATTAGCCAACATTATGATATAACCAGGAAAACCAAAATGAAACAAAAGTAAGAATCACAACCAAGGCAGCCTTAGACTATATTATCATAATTATAATGAAAAGTTGCAATGTGCTCTCCTCAGTTCACATCACACATGTTAGATATAAGCTACTGACTGCTGAGAAGAAGGCTGATTCTCACCAGGGGGTGGTACCTACCAAGTACTACCTTCCTTAAAGCAGGATGAGAGGCAGGGAAGTTTCATCTCTGGGAGGTTTTCAAGCAGAGACTAAATGACCATTTGGCAGAGGTTAGAGCTGAAAGTATCCTTTGCGACTGTATTATTAGGTTTTCCAGAGAAGCAGAACCAATAGAGAGTGTGTAGGTATATATAACAAGAGATTTGTAAGGAATTGGCTCATGTGACATGGAGGCCAGCAGGTCCCAAGATCTGCAACATCAGTCAGCAAACTGGAGATGCAGAAGAACCAGTGATGGAGGTTTTAGCTGTTGTCCTCGTCCTGTAAGCAAGGAGAACCAATGGTGTAAGTTCCCGTCAGGAGGCCTACAGGCTTGAGTCAGTGTTTTAGTGCAAGTTTGTAGGCAACAAATGTCCCAGTACCCATCCCAGTTTGAAGGCAGTTGGGCAGAAAGAGTTCTCTCTTCCTGAGGGAGGTCAGCCCTTTTGTTCTAGGCAGGCCTTAAGAGGATTAGGCAAGGCCTATTTGTGTGGAGAGGGCCATCTGCTTTGCTTAAAGCATTGATTCAGATGTGGATCTCATCCAGGAGCACCCTCACAGGCAACTCAGGAGAATTTCTGACCAAACATGTGATCATGTCCCAGTTTTCAAGGGGTAAAGGCACATGACCCAGTCTGGTTGACATAAAATTAACCAACATTATGACTGTCTAGTGCAACGTCCTCATTTCATGGGCAAGAACAGTTTCAGAGCACGTGATTTGCCTTGGGTGACCTAGTGGCCAAGGTAGCTCTGGGATTCTGGTCTCCTAAACCCACAGCCCTTCTCTCCCTGCTGACGGTTCAGAGGAGGGGTGGAGGTATGCTAATGGCCTGTGGAGCCCTCTCCAGCTCTCAGGATGAGACCGACTGTGCTGAGGGGTGGGAAACCTTAGCAAGGACAAAGAACTGCAGGCAAGGTTTCAAGGGATGCTCCATCACCTGGCCATGGAGGCGGTCAGTGTACACCAAGGGTGACTGACGGCTGTAGGCTTATGTCCTTGGATTTTCTATGTAAACACCCTTCAGCCTCTTCAAGGAGCTCTGAATGCTAGTTAATTCTTTAATGCTGCCAGGAGAGTGAGGAAGGGGGTCTTCAAACAGAATTCATGCTGGCACACATACTTAGGTGAGTAAAGGTCACCATCGCGAGCTCTCCAAGGGAGTTCCCTGCATTCTGGGCATATGGCCACCTCTTGTTGAATCAGAAGGCGATTGGGTCAGAAAGATGTGAGACACTCAAAGAGCAGCTCTTCCTCTAAGACACTGCTCTTGCCACCATTGCAGCAGGCTAAGCATCTACCTTGTGTCCAAGGCTATTTTAGGTGCTTTATGTACCTAAAAGACACTTGTGTCACCTGCTCTACAGCTAACAAGACAGCTCTAGAGGCATTTCCTCCATGATAGAAGAAAACGACTTGAAATAATACAGTTTCTACCATAATGCTTGCCGAGTCAGCTCTGAGTTACTGTCAAACAGCATTTTGAAATTCCATGGTGGCTAACACACTGACACTCAACGCACTTCAGGTGTTGGATAAATAAAGTCAATAGGCTGACTTTTGAGTAAAACATAATTTTTCAACTGCTGCCAAGAGGAAAGTAATTGATGATAGAAGGTAAATATCAATGCCTTTTTGATTACCTGTTGTTTTAGATTACCTCAGCTTCTCTTCCTCATTATGCGGAGACTTAAGAGCTATGCAAAGGAGCCTCTTGGTATAAATTTCCTGCTTCCCACTTCCCCTCTTGTTACACTTCTGCATACCCTTTATCAGAAGCCCTGCTCTTAGGGAAGTCAGGAATTAGTTGCTTGACTTTAAGATTATCACAAGTATGTTAAACAAATCACCAGTGACAGGTGTACGTGTTGCAGGTACCCACGTGAGAGCAAATCCACAAGCAGGCTGCTAGAAGAAATGGTGCAGATGTGCCCTCCCCATCCTGCCCTCCGGGAAACTCAGCTAAGGGTGAAGGTGAATGGACTTGGCAAGAATGCTGAGTGTTTGGTCGCAGTGCATTATCTTTAGGCTCTAAACCATAAGAGTTGGAAAGTGGACCCACCAAGTTGAATGACAGTCTCCAAGGCCAGCTCCTGCACTTGGAGTAGAGAGGGGACAGGGTGCATAGGTGATGGAGAGTTTCGTGTTAATAAGGGACTCTTGTGGATGCATTCCGAGCAAGAATAGTCCTAGAAGGCAGCTCTCGGCAGCCCTCCAACACGCTGGACAGGACACACCCCTTGCCCTTCCTTAAATTCACTCCTGGAGGGGCAATTGGGCAGAAGGATAGAAGATATGGAGCTACTTCTGCCATTTTTCTTCATAACTTTACAATTTATTTAAATTTTGTCGATTTCTTAAAACATAGAACTCTTCATCTTATTCTTTCCCCTATCACATTAGTTTTAATACTGAAAATTTAAAAAGAAACTGAGTGGCATGGCTGCTCATCTGTGAATTAAGGTTCTTTGGTAAAACAAATGTAATTCATATGTGACAGTAGCACACACAAGAGGGAAGGAAAGAAAGACTCCACACAGAGAGCTCAAAGTCTGTTTTCTCCCTACTCACCCTCCAGCCCTTTATGTGATTGAACATCCTAGGGCCCTTTGAAAATCTATTTGTATTTTTTGTTGACTGCATCTCAGGTCTTGAAGACTCGCAGCCTGGAGAAGTATTGATTGCATTTAAGGGTCCATTACTTAGGTAAACCAAATAATGTAACTGATCATGGCCTTAATTGATCAAGTCTTTCCCATAGTGTTGGAAAGATTGTAATCTAATTACTCGTGTTTCTGGTTTCTAAGGCCAAGGTTACATTTTGCTGAAACTTATCCTGCTTCTTGAAACTCACGTACAGTGTGTGTTGTACATATATAAATTCTGAGGTGCACACACAAATCTGTAAAGCTCTTTGGGTTTTAATTTCAACTCTCTATGCATAGCAGATAGGAAGTATGAGACACATTAGTTTTTTTTTCCTTTTAACTTTTTACAGTGTGGTGAAGGGTGGCAGGGAGACACTACTGCCCAATCAGGGTTATTGATAGCCTCTCTTGTTTCTCCTGTCAAGCTTGGCCTCATCCTAATTTTTTTCTGGAGGTAGAAGGTCCACTTTCGGTTTTAGAACATGCTAGGGCAGTATGTGTGAAGACTGTTGTTAAAAGCTGCTGAACTGTTGATCTATCCATGGATCAGCAAGCCCAGCCTAAACTAGTCCTGAATTAGTCTTACTAGCAGCCCTCTGCACCTTCCTCAGAGGCATCACCTTGGCTCAGCTTGGGTATTCTAGCTCATTCTGGAAAATTTTCTTCCTTCCTTAGGAGTTGTCTACCCTACAGATTAAAATCAAGGGCTGGGATGGGAGTGTGCTGATACTAAACAGAGTGGCTTGTTATCTGCCATAACCAGCAGAATAACCATGTTTAAAGAAGACTGCCAGAATGACTGTTGGATTTGAAAGAAAAAGACCCTACCATGAGCAGAAATCACAAATTGAATGAAAAGATAATATCCCCATCATTCCTAAAAATGCTGCAATTACTGGAAAGCATGGTAGCAGCTCAGGGAGCAGCAGAGGGCATGTTGTGCAGTACATCTGTCTGGCTAGGGACAGGCTGGGAACAGGGACCCTGGAATGGTTTTCTGCAGTGGGACTGTTTCCTCACTGGCTGTTCACCCACAGTTAAAGTGCAGCGGCTCAGCCCCTGTCAGCGTCACCTGCTGTATGGGAATCAATGAGGGTGGTCCAGCCTATCAGCATTTGTAGGAACAGCAAGGGGGTTGCTTGGAGCCAGTGGTAAACACTCTGCCCTTTAGGGTTCTTGGGAATTTCTTGTGGTTGAGCAAAATCCTCTATGTACCAGTGTTTACTTTATTAAAAAGTGTGTTTATAAAATAAGTGTAGTGTTTTGGGACTTATGAAAAGTAGTATCTTAAAATTAAACAAAATATACTCTATAGATACATCTTTTCAAACAAAACCAAGTACTGGAATTCTCATCTGGGCTGATGGGGTGAATCCTTATGAGAAGTGTCTTCTTGGCTGCTGTGTGGGTGGATCCTTTCTGAGGTCTAAAAACATAAGGTGACTATAATGTATCACAGGAGCATTGTGAGTAAATAAACTGAGAAACTGTGAAGCCATTTCCAAGTTTAACTCTGTCATTTTAATGGGTTTAATAGTCGTGCTAAAAAGCTGAAGTTCAGAATAGTGAAGTAACATTTCTTGAAAGTCTGTAGGTGAGCACTATGAATATTCTTGACTTGGCTTCCCACTCTGTCCGTTGGACTGCTTATATTTTCCAACCTTCGATTTCAAGCTTTTAGAAAAGTTGAAACAGGGTGTAATGAACTTTAAAAAATTCCTTACTCCATTCATCAGCCATTTTGCTACACTTGCTTCATAGCTCTCCTTTGTTTTCTGAATAGTCAAAAGAATGTTGCAGATCATGACAGTTCATCCCTAACCATTTCAGGTGTATGTCTTGAGAATTAGTTTATGCTCTTGTTACGGGATGGGGAGTCAGTTCCAACTCCTGACGACCCGTGAACAGGATCTGTGCACAGTGTCCTGTCCTCAAGAGGCCTGCTCAGCTTCTGTAGACCCACATCTGTGGTTTCTTTGATGGAGTCAGTCCATCTTATGTATGGTTTTCCTCTTTTTCTGCTGCCTACTATTTTTTTCCAGAATTTTCCAGAGAACCCTGCCTTCTCATGATGTATCCAAAGTAGGACAGCTTCTGTTCTGTCATTTTTGCCTCCAGCGATGTTTCAATCCATTACCATTAAAACACCAGGAAAATTTAGCCTTCATGTAATGTTATCTAGTATACAGTCCTTCCTTAAATTTCTCTAGTTGTCTCAGTAATTTTTCTTGTAGGTGTTTTTTTTCCCTTAAATCCAGGGTCCAGTCAAAGATCACATGTTATATGTAGTTGTCACATCTCTTTGGTCTCTTTTTAATCTAGACTAGCCCTTCAGCTCTTTCAGATTCTTTTGTGATATTGGCTGTTTTGAAAAGTCCAGGGTAGTTATTGTGGAATGTCCGGCAGTCAGTATCTGGTCAGCTGTTTTATAAGAATTGAGAATGCCACCTAGGAACAGTTGCCTTCCCAAGGCAGCACCTTAGGGAGCACACAGATTTGTCTGTCTCCGTATGTATTGTTAGTTGTGGCACCAGATTTGGTCTGGTGGTTAAGGTGATGCCCAGCAGATTTTTCCACTCCAAAGGCATTTTTCTCCTTTTGTGATTAAATGGCCTGTGAGGTACTCTTTTGAGACCAGGTGAATATCGCATTCTCCAGTAATCTTTCCTAGGAGTTTTAACATCTACTGATGTCAGCATCCTGAATCAATTACAGGCATGCCTCTTTTTATTGCACCTTGCATTATTGAGCCTCACAGGTGTTGAATTTTTTGTGTTTTTTGTTTTTGTCTTTTTTTTTTGGATTTTTGATTGATTGTTTGTTTTTTTACAAACTGGAGGCAAAATCCTCCACTAGCAAAGAGATTACAACTTGCATATTTGCGACACTCGCCTTTTTGCAACACTCACTTTGCTATGGTGATCTGGAACTGAACCTGCAATATCTCTAAGGTATTCCCATATTGCATTGGTGGTTACTGTGCCCTGATATTTGGAGTGGGGAATTGCCAGAGACATGACCCTAGGGAGAAAAAGTCGTGTTCTTCCTATTTAAAAAAAAGGAATTTACTCTTTATATATTTAAAAGTTTTTAATGAAATTTGTGAATGTAACTATCAATAAATAAAATCCTGTTCACTTTGAGTGCAGACTTAAAAATTTTGAGTTTATAACTTTTTAAATTTTGTACACCATATTTTAAATTTTGCATTAATAATTTTAAATTCTTGTTATTGGTAATTATTGCAGTATTTGGAACAAAAGTCGGGAATACTCACATCATGAGTGAAAAATCTCTATTTTGATGTCTCACTGTAGAAATATCAACCAAGGAATTTATGAAACTGAACGAATCTGTTGTATTTTTAAAGCAGTATTCATTTAAGAAATTGCTTGTGATAAATGGGTTTCACTAATTAAATCATACACTTCCATAGTACACTACATATAAAACTAGACTAGGAAATAAAGATAATTAAAGTAAACATGCCCTTCTAATTAGTAATTGTTTCTGCTGTTATAAGCAAATTTCAGAGTCACAGAGCTGCTCCACTATAAACCTAATAATGAAGCTTGTAATAACAGGTGTAAATTAACACAATGGAAAACATTTACGCTGTAACATGCTAAATTAAAAATGACATTAACAAGTCTCATCTTCAAATTCTGTATAATTAACATTTGTTCAACCTGGAGATGAATAAGTGTAGTACAATGGTAGACGTCTTTATTTATAGCCTGTGATATTTGTCATGGCTTTATCTTTGTTAAATTGTAAATGACAAAGATGCATTTCTTCTTAAAAATATGTCATGTTTATGTATTCTTAGGCAGTTCTGACAAAGGGCGAAATGTGATGTTTACCGCTGTCATTACTGTGGTTAACATGCAGGTGCGTCACCAGCACAGCTGTGGTTGGAGGATGCGATAGACATGAAGTACTGAGAGTGGGCAGGTACCGTGGCAATAATATTCACAACATGATAAAGTATTGGGGTTCCCTCAAGCGTATCCCCTGAGTGCACATATTGCTTCTAAGTGCTTTGAATTAATGTTTGTTTCTGTAAATAAATATTGTTATAAAGGCTTTCTTTTATGGTGCTCATTAATACAAGTGAGAATCCAGAGAACAGAGGAAACAGCTTTGCAGTTTAATTTGTCACAAAGAACGTGATGCTTTACCCCTCACAGAGAATTCCATCAGGACATTAATAATTGAATGAAGAACTCAAGTGCTGTTACACTGATAAACATTGGATTAGAGCCTATAGTTGACTTTTTTTTTTTAACTCAAGATTTTAATCACTCTAACTGAATTTAAAAAGAAATTGTTAAGGCCATGTGCTATGGGTTATTTTTTAGTTTTTTGTTTTTCAATTTTCAGTTTATTTTATTTAGGTTGTCCATGGGTTTATCCTAGAGGGAGAGAATGGAAAGGCTTATCAGGACAGGGTCTGTGTTCCACCCTTGTTCGGCCTGGCACATCAAAGCTACCTAGTAATTTTTGGAGAATTCTAAAACTCAGATTTGTTGGGGACATAGAGAAATATAGCAGCGACTGCTTTGCACTGTGGGCTCCCCTGGGTCTCTAGCCTGTAGGCTTACCCTGCAGATCTGGGACTTGTCAGCTTCCAGAATTGCATGAGCCTGTTCCTTAGAACAAATCTCTTTACACACACACATCCTATTGGTTTTGTTTCTCTGGAGAAGCCTGACTTATACATCAACATAGCAGGATTGCAGAGTAGGTTAGAAATAATATTTATATATTTATATCTCCCAGAAAAGTAAATATTTTCTGGTACCCTTAAAGGGAAGACTTAAGGCAGTTCTTAGCAGACTCCCTGAAATGTCATGAGAACTCAATAATTATGGCTGTTCTTAAGAGGTAAATCTGTCTGTAGTCACTCGTCTATTTCCTGTGCTGCTCAGAAGCAGAGAGAACACGGGAAAATATGACTGCTGTTGGTGGGTAGTGACTGCTGACAGTCAGCTGCTCCCTAGCTCATCACCTGCTTGCGATTCTGAGGTGATTTTACAGTCCTCTGGCTGCTACTGGCCTCTAGATTAAAGGAAAGACCCAATTCCTCCACTTCCTCTCATTCTCGACACCCCCATCTCCCTGTTGTTGCTTATTCCTTCCCCTCCCACTTCCTCTCCTTTCATGCCAGTGCTGTAACAGCCCTGAGTTTTATGAGGGTAGCTGATTCTGCCAGGGAGGTGCTCAGGAGCCTCAGGGCTGAGGAGCTGTTTCCCAAAGCAGATTGTCATCCTGTACTTGTCAGCCCAGGCCGCCTAGTTCCTGTCAGTCTCTACAGGTGTGCAGCACTGCTAACGTGGTGGTGTGACCTGCCAGACAGTGAGACAGCAGTGGGATGGAAAGGGTCGACGGGCCCTTGAATGGAGTTCTGTTTTATTTTTTCTCTTTGGCACACCTGCAGATTACTTTTGAAGGGATATAAACATATCAACTTCCCTCAAACTCAGATATCAACCTCAGAAAACCTCAGGTATCAACCAAAATCGAATGCCATGTCAAATATCCACCGGCCAGTGAACCAGCAAAAGGTCGGCCAACCCAGAAAGAAAAAGTGAGATAGGCCGTGTTTCTGTTTATTGCTTAGGGAATTTACTCTCTTAGCTTCTGGCTATTGCATTGAGTCAGGAAAGTGAACTTACATTGGTTGCTGAAAATGAAAAATATCTAGAAAAAAGACCTTGAAGTTCATTGCACTCTATAACTCATGCAGACTGATGTAGTGGAAGAGAGACAAGGGGGTAATTCTGAATAAATTCAGTATTTTTGTCTGGAGATTTTCTCTTTGTATCATCCCCAGTATTTGTGTCTTAGAGGACAGAGGCAAATGAAAAGAGAACTATTTCACTCAAAACATGGAATTATCTATGAATATATAGATACCCAGTCTTCCCCAAGAGAGCATTCTGCCAGGTGTGGAGGGAGGGCAGAAATGGAGATTGTGTTCCTGCCTTCCAGGTTCTGACTCTGTCATCGATAAGGTGACAAGGAAGGGCATGCCAGGGACGCTGCCCACAGTCACAGCTCCCAAATGTGTTCCCTTCTGGCTCTGTGGCTGGATGGGAAGGAGCCCAGTGCCTTGAGATCTAATTATCAGAGCTGAGATGCTCAGGTGCAAGCTGCCTAATTATGAAAGCCCAGGGTGCACATGCTCTCAGGAGGTCCACCAGTATTAAAGATACTGAAAAAAATCATTTTGGCAGCAAATTTAAACTCGGTGAACTCCATGAGGGGCTGCAAATGCAGAAATGCAGTCTAGGTTTTCTTTAAAAATAAAGACACGTGAAATCTCCACCACAACTACAGAAACCTTTGAATTAATATTTCAAGCCAAATCATCATGCAAGTTTCATAGAACTGTGTGAAAACGAATGTACATGAACCGGGCCCTTTAAAAGGTCCGCAGAAGTTCACACACTTGATAGTTTGGTAGATGGCAGTAGTAAACACAATTGCTCTTTGTTGTGCATATCGGTTAAAAAAGGTTGTGTTTTCTAGTATTCTGCATCATGAAACTTTTTTCAAATATAGCTACTTTCCCCTTTCATCTGTGTTCAATTTCTCTGAAAATAAAAATCTCAGGTGCAATAAAGCTATTTTGCATCTCTTTCAATATCACATTCTCCTCATGTAATTGTGCAGAATTTATTGTTCATGGCCCCAGACCAAGTCCTTCCAATTTCTGTCCTTGCAAACAGCGGAGTCTGCCTTTTGCACATGCCACCAAGCCTGGTAGTCACAAAGTGTTGCTGTCAGAAAGAGATGCTTGCTGAGGGGCCAGGGGATGTACATTGCATACTGTGTCATCCCACCTGCCCTTCCCATTTGGGACTGAGGCCCCACATTTTTTCCAAGCCAAATTGATATTCTTTTGAAAGAAGCATCTGGCTCTTTGGCAGCTCCACAGAAGTTATCTTGGTCGTTTGAGAGTTTCTCCTGCATTTATCACATGGATTAGGATATTGAAAGGGTTTCTGGCATTTTAATGTTCCAGTTTCTGGGCATGAGGAATGTGAAAAAGCTCAAGTCTGTTTGTACTTGCAAAGCCTCTTTGAAATTTGTGAGGCTGAAATTAATTTTTTCCTCACTTAAAAAAAATTTTTCTGACTTGTGTCATACCTGCATTCATGGGTGATTTTTCTACTTAATTTTAATATTTGCATATTTGCTATTTATGCTGGAGAGAAACATCACTAGGGGTTGCAGAGAAGTGGTCTTGAAAAATATTCACTGAGAAAACTAAAAGAACATTTTGAGTTTTCTTAGTTTAGATATTTCAAAACTCAGGGATATTTATTGAGCAGCTCTGACGTTCCAGGCAGTAAGTGCCATACCAGACATCATGTGTGTGAGTCAGTTCTGGCTGCTATAACAAATCTACCATTGTCTGGGTGGCTTGAATGACAGCCATTTAATTCTCAAAGTTCTGGCAGCTGGAAGTTCAAGATCAAGGTGTCAACAGATTTGGTTTCCAGTGATGTCCCTCTTCCTGGCTTGCAAAAGGCTGCTTTCTGGCTGTTTCCTTGCAATGGCAGAGAGAGAAGTTTGGTCTCTTTTTCTCTTCTTGTAAGGACACTAATCTCATTATAGGGTCACCATTCTTATGACCTCATCTAAACCTAACTAGTTTCCAAAGGCCCCGTCTTCAGATATCATCACATTGGGACTCAGGACTTCAACATACAGAACTTCAGGAGACACAGATGTTCATTCCCCTGCACCTTGTCAAGAAGTTCATCAAGTTCTTCATCATCAAACCTTGGAAGGCTCACAGGCCGGTCACTCACATTTACACGTGGCCCTTCTTTATTAAACAATTTATCCTGTGGGGTATATTCATTTAACTTTGATTACTTAACCATAATTTAGTATGTAACTGGATATGTTTTCTGTTTCTTGACTGCCATTTGTCCATTTGCTTCTCAGTAATTAGATAGCTTCAGGGGTGTGGATTGCCATGTCTGTACCTTGCTCTTTCTATCTTCCAGCACAGCATTCATTTATGTAACAAACACCTACTGTAAACCTACTGTATGCCAGGCACAGTTCTGAACACTACAGTGAAAAGAAATGGCTTTCTTATTGGAGCTTACATTTGTGTGGGCCAGATAATCAACAAACAGATTTCAGATTGAAATACATTTGTGCTCAAGGGCAAGTAAAAATGGGTGACGGATGACAGTCGTTGTAGGTGGAGGGTAACACCCAGGGTGGGTGGCCAGGGAAGCTCCACTGATGAAGTGACATTTGACCTGGGATCTGAGAGTTAGACACAGGAAAGTCTTGGGAAAAAGCTTCTCCAAGGGCCTTTCTCCCAGCCCATTCACAGGACAAAGAAACAAGGAAGGCCAGGGCGCCAGGCAGAATGAGCGATGTGGGGCAGGGTCGGGGGTGGAGAGGTATGGGATAGGGTGGGGATGCTATGAGATGGGCTCAGACACTGGGTATGACTAGAGCTTTGGAGGCAATGGAGAGGAATTTGGTGTTTGTTCCAAATGCAGAGGGAAGCCATGGGAGAGTTTAAAGCAAGAGAAAGATCGGATTTTACAACACTGCAGGCTTATTCGATAAATAGCATAGCGATAGTAGTGTTGACAGTCTGTATGTAATTACATGTAATAATCACGTGTGTGCTTGCTATGATGTGAACATTCCTTCCATATGTTTGGTTGAAAGCTAAAAGAAATCTATATGCAAAAGGAACAAATGAATTATGTATCTCTGTGTTTCTAAGAGTTTCATATTCATCATTTAGAGAAGATGTATACATTTTTATCCTTGTGTGGTCATAAATTGTTCACTGCAGTGTGACATGCCAGTTTTGGCTATGGTCACCTCTTAATTTTGATTGTATATCCCTTGTGGCTACATGTCAAAATATGACATACCAGCGTAGGCTAACCTGGATTTAATGAATAGGAAACCATGGAATTTATATGATTTGGGGGCACATGGGGGGCTTTTCTAATGCCAATTCCAAGGATAAGTGGCATGGAGGTTATTTGATTAATTGGACAAGCATAAACTCTGGCTTCGCCTGCCTGCCTGTCATCTGAACACAGAACATTGAAGATGAGTTGACTTAGCATTCCAGAATTAAAATCCTGACACTTCTTTTACTGTTAACAGAATATTTTGCTTAGCATTACACTGGCTTTTAGATAAGCATTGACAGTGCCCAGCATATATAATCCTTCCTTACGAGTGAGGCACTTTCCAAGGTGTATTTCAGAACCATTTGGCTGCCTCAAGTTCAGGTGTGGTGGAAACCATGCCTCTGCGATGAGGCCATTTCATAGTTTCTTTATGAACCTGTCTTCTGCTTTTATGGAACCGGAGAATACCATATGCTCAGGAGGCTCTTACTGAACTTCTGTGTGGACTTCAATCATGCAGGATTTTTACCCTCATGGGGCGATGCCTTTGCACGTGGTTTTAGCTCTGCATCGGTTTTGTTGGAGGACCCGAAGACCTGGGTTGGCTTGACTTTGAAGGTGACAAAGATGGAGGCTGTAACCCCGATGGGGATTTGACTGGGCTGACTGTGAGCTCGAGTGACACGCTGAGCTACTGGGGCGGGCCCCTCAGCCTGAAGAGCTGATGTTGAGTGTGTCTGCTCCTCACCTCCAGGGATTAAAAGAAATAAAAGATGCTGAGATGTTCATAACTGGCAGTCTAGACCCTTTCACCACCATGAGGAAGATCCACCATTAAAGCACACCTAACACATTCGACTTTAATTTGTATGTGTTTTTAAATTCTGAAAATTGATTGCTTTGTAAGAAGCTCAGTAATAAAAGTAGTAATTGAGCCAAATTCTCAGCCCCTGATCGAACCTGCCCTACAGATTTTAATATTTTGTTATTCGTACCAGTTTTTCTGTCATCGCATAACTATATTTTATTGCTTTTTTACTTGAATATTGTTTTATAGTGCAGGAGCAGTTTCTTAATTTTTTCAAAAATCCAGGAAGTATGTATAGTATCAGCGTGTTTATGCCCACCTTACAGATAGGACACTGATAGTTTTTCTGGGGTAGGTATTGGGCACGTTGTGGAACTGGGTCCTGGCCCAGACGTGCAGACTTCAAGCTTTGAACTTCTAGCCACAATCCATACTGCCTTTCAATTTGCAAGGAGAAACTGCCAAAGTCAATGTAGTTGAAGTCTTTCCAGTTCAGGAGGGAGGCATAGAATAATAAATATTCATCTAGAGTGTTTCAGGATTTCTTTTGCACTGGTTTATTAGGAAGTTCAAGGTGACCAAGAAGGATACATACAGCCCTCCTCAGGACTAGGGGCTATTCACATTGAGATAGAATTTGTCTTTTTTAGAGTTCATAAAATAGAACTTAAGATTTTGTCCTTGACCTGTTTTGTTGAATTGAGGACACATAGAAAGATGGTTGGATTAGACAGGGTTGTAATAGAGGGAAAAGTTGAAAGAGATTTAAAACTTTTTTCTTATGCATCTGTCTTTCTTATATGTAATAAAAACTCTCTTATCCTTAAAAAAATATTTATAAATGCTAATAAAAGAGAAAGCATAATGAGGTAAAGAAATTTGCTGTGATATGTGACTGCAAATAGGACAGGCCTGACTGAAAACGTGTTCAAAAACATGTTCCCCACCAGAGTGAGGTTCCACCTGTTAATCTCACCTCCTTGTCCTCCTCCAAGTGTGCAGTCCAGTAGCTCCTCTCCTCTTGGGGTTATGCCCCATCACCACTTAGGCTGCCTTCTTAGCCAGTCAGCACTTCCCCAAGCCCCAAAACCATGTTTTCTAAGACTGTTTTCCCTTGTGATGGTTCACGAGAAAACCCTGTAATGAAAGGCCAGTTTGTGAGTATCAGGTGAGTGAGTAGGTGCTTCAGAGCCCTTGGTCTGCATTGCCTTCGCCGGCCAGGTGCCCCAGAGCTGGCAATGCCGGCAGCAGTTTTAGCTGCCGTCTCATCATCCTGCTCTCATCAGGGCTTCCTGGTGCTCCTTTAATTTGATAACTAGGTCATCTTCTCTGCCCCTACTGCTGATGACTAGGAAATGGGTCCATTACTTGGTTTTCCCTCTGGCCACACTGTCAAGAGTGTGGGCTTTGGGGATGTTTTGAGCTTTTGAAATTCAGCAGCATATACTAAGTGAAGTAGTAGAGTGGTAGCATCTTGGCTGGATTGGACTTTCTTGGAGCAAAGGAATGCTGTAATTACTGGGCAGGGAGCTCTTGCTTTGTGTGGAGGGCTGTGTTGGAGACTCAGGAGAGGTAGAATTCCAAGTCATTTGTCATGTTTTCTTTCTTTAAGGAGATTACAGTCTAACAGGGGAGGCTGTAAGCAGTAATTATGGTACTTAATAATATTGGGCAAACAAATGACTACAGATTTAGAAAGGTCCAACACAGAGTAAGGATCAAGATGTGTGGCAGGGATTGGAGGGTCAACAGAGTGTGGTCAAGGGAAGCGGGGGACCATAAACTTCATTGGATAGCTACCAGCTATTAGGAAGCCATTTTAGATTTTTGAGCAGGAAAGTAGCATAATGAAGACAGTATTTCTTTTACTTCATTAAAAATGTAAGTATTTATAATTTTTTCTCTTAATAGCAAAATAGATTCATTGCAGAAAAATTCAAAAGTACAAAAACTATAAAGAAGAAAATAAACATGTTGCATAGTCCCATGACCCAAGGAAATTAAATCCTTTGACGCTTTGTTACAGCTTGGTCTCTTCAGTGCATATATGTGTCACAGGTGAAACCATGGGGGGATTTTGGATTGGAGCCCAGCCTCTTTCCACACCAATTGCAAGCTGCATGATGTCTTTCAGTTGCTCTCTCCAATGTTTATAAAATATATGAGAAATAAAATCTAAGCTCTCTTTGTATTATTAGTACACAAAATGGTTTAGATTGTTTACTCTTTTCTGGGTCTTCTGTAGAACACATTTGCTCAGTGCAGTCCCAGTCTTTTTGCTATGTACATGCTTGGACATTGTAGTTTGGGAGGTTATTGATCTCTCTAGGTTGTTTTTTAATTTGAGGAAACTTTACATCAATGTGACTACTGCTGGAAGGCTAGGATTCTGGAGAGAATGAGATAAGGGGCCAGGTGGTCTGTTTGGCTGAAATCTGTGAGCATAAAACCATACAATGCCCTGAGCATGGTGGGAATGCAGGGAGGGCGTATACACTCACTCAACCCAGGTGTCAGTAGGTCCTCTGCTGTGTCCTGTTTCCTCTGGAGAACACCCTGGCGGCTACTGACCATTCTGTCCTTGGTCTTGCTCTTCTTTGCAGAAGAACGAGGCCTATATTATCTTTCCCTATTCCTCTTTTAAGAAATTTTCCCTTAGTGACTTGGTGAGGATTTTGGGGGAATGAAAAGAAGTAAAGCCAAGAGTTTTATAATTTGAAACATTGACTTTTAAAGTCTTTCTATTACCCCTGCTGTTTCAGAGTCTACAGAGACCCAGATCAAATAATTACAAAACAAAACATACAAAGACACTCAAGGTTGAAGCTGAGATTACCATTTGACTTCTTACCAAGCTGTATATATGAAATGCCTGATTTCATATTTTCTCCTTCTCCCCTGTATAGTTTTGAATCTTGCATTTTCACGAATATTGTGAGCATTTATCATTAAATACCACCACATCTTTCTTGAAAACACTCATAAAACTCAATTACATAAATATCCCATACTTGTTTAACCGTTCTTCTATTGGACATTTCAATTTTCTTTTCTCTTAATATTCTAGCTATTACATGAATATGTGCTAAGGTGAACATTCTTGTCAGAATTCATTGCACAGATCATTGGTAATGCCTTTAACAAATATACTTAAAAATAGAGTTCCTGGTTGGAGGATGTAAGGCTTTATGTGGTTTTTGATATGTCATCAGATTTCCCTTCAGAAAGATTTGACCTGTTTTGCTATCAGCAGAAGCGTGTGAGACTTCCTGCTTTTCTATACAGTTGTTGGTATTGAGGATGATAGTTTTTAGTTGTTTGCCTGTTTGGTAGGGAAAAATGGTATTTTTTTATTGTTTGTTTTTTATTTTTTTTAATTACTGGTGATCTGAGTTTTTTTCATATTTGATGATTATTATTCCCTCTCCCTTTTATTTTTATTTTTTGTGACCTACTGTTTATATCCTAACTCAATTTTTTTTTAAATTTCAGTATAGTTGGTATATAATATTATATTAGTTATATTAGTTTTCAGTATATAATAGTGATTTGACATTTTTATAACTTAAAATGTATAATATTCCACTAATTTTGGTTATCATTTTCATTATGCAAACTTACCACAATATTATTGACTATATTCCCTTTCATCTTTCACTCATTTCTCACCCCTTCCCTTCTGGTAACCATCCCTTTGGGCTCAGTTTCTATGAGTCTGTTTCTGTTTTGTTTGTTTGTTTGTTTTTTAGATTGCACATGTAAGTGAAGCCATACCATATTTGTCTGTCTCTGCCTGACTTCTTAACTCACTATTAGCTGATTTTTTAAAATAATTTTCTTTATTTCTAAGAACTCTTTATATATTAAGACTATCATTTTATATTCTCCAAGTTTTTCTTTAACCTTTTAACTTTGTGAGAATTTTATGATGTAAAGAAGTGTATAATTTTTACATGGTCAAATCAGAATTTTTGCATTCTCTCTCATTGCTTTAATGATTGGGAATGTTGGCTCCTTCCAAGATCACATAAATATTTACCTATATTTTTTTCTTGTTTTATTATTTAAACAATTATTCTTTAATCTATCAGAATTTATTTTGAATACGTTATAAGATATGATAAGCCTTTGCCTTCCCCTCTCGCCCCCCAAATACTTTACCTGTTTTTCCCAAATTTCAAAGTGGATTTGTAATGATCTGAAGTTAAATTTTTAAAAAGTTGGTGTAACATCCTAGGGCATTATGTGGGGGCAGTCCCAGGGATATTAAATAGAAGAAATCAGATGTCACAGGTGGACTGCAGGCTTTTCTAACCTAGGGCATTGTGAGGATGATGGTGCCGTCCATGTTAGTGAGGAATTCAGGAGTGGGGACCATTGTCAGGAAAGAGGTTGAAAATTTTTCTTTAGCACTTTATTTTTTCAGAGCCTGGCACACACTTTCAGTTTTAATTAGAACCATGTAAGTGATCTCTCTTGGTGGATTGAACATCTTTTCATGTCAAGAGGTAGATTGAGTGGTTCAAGGGACAGAGGAGAAACCTGGGCTTTTGAAGGCCGTGTTTCTTGAAGTATCCTCATTGCTACCAACATCCCTATTCCCATAATGCTTCTTTGCTTAGAACTTATCTTTGTAACATACTTTATAGTTAACAGGTAGCTATTTAGCTCTAACTAATACTAGTTCACTTAGTTCTCACAACAGCCCATGTAGAAGGAATGCATGCACTGTTATGTCCTTGTTTTTGAAGATCTGGAAACTTGTATTGAAAGACGGGTGTCTAGGGTTGCACAAAATGTTTTCTTCTTCATACATTGAACAGATGCTCATCAGGGCCCACAGTATGCTGAGCAGCAGTAGGTACTGAGGGTGTGTAGATAGAAAGGGAGGTTCCTGCCTTTGCAGTGCTTAAGCAAAGTGACGGGAAGAGCTAGAGGTAAAACCCAGACCCTGTGACACCAAGGAGTGCCCTTCCCACTGCTCCGTACTTTCCAGTTTATGCACCTGTCAACTTCTTGACTGAGACTGGTTGAAAAATGATTAGGTTGCTTCACTTTTAGGAATGTGATCATCTTTCATTTACTGAAAAGTCATCATACTCTGCAGCAGTCATTTTATTTAATTGAGGGCTCCTTGCACATCGATGGTATTCCTGGATAGGGCAAGAGGTCAATTTGTTCGGTGAGGGTTACGTTAGCATAGCCTGGTGCAGACTGCTGGTACTTGAGTGAAACATGCTTCCTAAGCACCCTTGTTTGACAGAGTTGGTATAAAGAAAGATTGGCTCTTAGCCTGAGTGTCCTAAAGGGTGTTCTGCTTTGTACATACCTGTGATCCACAGGGGCCTGAAGATTAAAATTTGAGTGGACAAAGTTGGCCACAATCCTAGTGTAGAAAGCAGTAGTTGGCGCAAGAGCACGTGTGGTTGATGGTGGTACAGAGCAGTGCACTGCCTCGTTAGTGGCCTTGAGGATGCTCATTTGGGGGACATGATGACCACCAGGTGAATGGACAATTGGACAAGGAAGAATCCGACTCCTTTATTTGATCAGACTTCACTTTTTAGAGTTAGGATTGATTCTGAACAGTACTAACCTATTAAAATAAAAAGAAACGTAACACAAGGCAGTTAAAGTGTATGACGTTTAATACTTCATGCATGGTTAACTTGAGTGACCTTAATGGAATGAGGGAGCTTGGGTAATAATTAGATCAATATGTTTTGTTGCTTTCTACCTTGGTTTCCAGTATATACCTTTCTGAGACTATTATTGGTACTAGTTCAAAAGCCAGACATCTGTATTTCTTGGTTGTTTTGTAAAGTGTAATTTAGAGTTACTTCCTCTCTTCATTTTAAAGAGAAATGTTTCTTCATTGATATCTGATACAAATGTGTCAACATTACCATCCCACTAGAAAGTTTAGTGTTCATGGATAAAAAAAAACAAAAAGGAAAATTAGGTTTACGTGGACTTTCACTGTAAGGAGAAAAGCTGGTTATTCTAATGTTGTTGTTTTATTTATAAATTCTAATTTGAAAAGGGATTGATTGGGGTATTCAAACACTGAAATTGGGAAGAAATCAGATCAACTGATATTTGTCAGTTAGTTTTAATGTCTATATATTTTTTTGCATTTAAGTCTATATTCATATGTTTGTTAATTCTATTATGTATGTGTTAATTTTATTCTGTATATTTTATATGTAATGCCATTTTATATTTCCATTTCAGTTTACATTATTATTCAGTGTACTTTTATGTATTCCAACAAAAACCACTGTTCTAGATGTGTTTTCTGATTGACAATTGAGTAAAGAAATTGATTTTCTTTGGCATAAAAGTAAGTGCAGAGTTACACAGGAAAACCTTTGGAAACCAAATAGAGCAGTTGCTCTGCCAGTGCTAATATTTCAGGTTTTCAAGCTGCTTGCATGACTAGAGTGATACCCAGTCTTAGAACAAGCATTTGATATTGATTTGCCCATCTAAAGTAACAAGATACTGCTTCACTTCTTACTGAGAATTAAATCAAAGTAATTTTGTGCCCTATATAATAGGTATCATGAGAATTCTCCTGCATGATTTATGTGCTGCAATGTAGCAAGGATAAATGTCGAAGAATCATAATACTTTAGATAAAGATTGTGTATTATTACTACATAATTTTATTATATAGTAAATCTTAAGTTGATATATACAAAAAGCTTTTGCAGAGGTTCTTAAAAGTTTAGGGCACATTGTATTATAAGAATTTGCATATTTTTTTATGAATCTTGATGAATTCTTAGCCCATATGGCTTTTATTGTCCAATAAAAAAAATCACAAATGGGAAATAGGGACTGTCTTGCAAAACATAGACCTTTTTGTAAATGAACATTGATGATAATTCAAAGCTGGTATTAGAAGTAAAAATCCTATATTGTTTTCTCAAAATTAAAATGTGAAGTTATAATTAGGTGTTCTATATTTCATGTAAAAGTCAGACAGGTTTTTTTTTTTTTTGCATATTTTACATTTATTTCCAGAATTTGCCATCTGGTAAATAATTTGAGTTGATTTCAGAGAGTTGCAAGTAACTCAGATGTTCCAAATACAATTCATAATTCATGTATCTCATACTTGTGTGTGTGAATGTATATTGCAATAAGTTTGTTGTAGCTCAGATATTTAAAATAAATCCAGAGTTATTTTTTAATCTTTTTCTTCTGACTCCTCCTACTTCCCCAGGGCCATAGGATTTTTAGGACCATATAGGGCTTTTTATTTCTTTTTACAATAAGTAACGTTTATTTCTTGCTCATGCTGCACATTCATAATGTATTAATGGGCATGAGGGCTCTTTGTGACATTGACCCCACTCAGGGAGCCTAGGTGAAGGGAAACACTATGCTCTGGGATTTGGCAAGGGAAGAAATATGGGCATAACATATGCAAGGCAGTGCATACTTGTCCTCAAAGAAGCTCCCAACAGTTATGTGTGGAATTGTGTGGAAATTGGAAAGGTAATTCCAAAATATGTTTAAAAAATACAAAGGGACAGGAATCCAAGACAATCTTGGAAAAGAATAAGGTCGTGGGACTGACTCTCCTGGATATCAAGATTATATTCTAAAGTCATAGTGATTCAGACATGTACAGTTTGCACGGGGATAGGCAATTAGACAAATGGAATTGAAAAGAGAGTCCAGGAACAGAACCACATGGAAAAATAACAGTCTTTTCAACTAATACTGTGGGGTCATTTGGCTCACCAATATGAAAAAAGTAAACGGATCCCTACATTTACATCAAAATCAGTTTCAGATTTTTTTTTTTCTGAACTGAAGTTGATTTCATGCATAGTGTGAGGTCATGGTCAAGTTTAAGTTATTGAGTTGATGCAGATCATTGATGGAACATGGATTAGTGATCAAGTTTAAGAGAACAGTGCCAGAATCTCAGAAATCTCTTTTGGGCATCCTTCCAATCATTATCCTTTCTTCTCTTCAGAGATAACCATTATCTCAGTTCTAGCACCATGGTTTGTGTTGACTTGTTTTTGTACATTGTACAGATAGAATTCTATGGTCCTCTTTTCCCTATTGCGCCTGTCACTCAGTATTCACGTTTATAAAGTTTATTTGTGTTGCATGTAGCAGTAGCTCTTAAGGAGTGTGGAGTTATGCTTCACCTCTCCAAACGTGGAGTATGCACATAAATTACTTGGAGTTATTTTGCATGGGAGATTTATCTGTTCTCTCCCATTTTTAATTTATTTTTTTTTCATACCAGTATGGGCTCATGGATATTTCTTTCATACTTTGAGTTATAGTCTGATGCTACTTTATTTTGTTGCTCAATGGCTCCAGCTTTGGCCATTGTAAGCCTTTTCAGTTGACTCCTGTCTTCCTTTGACATGAACCCGCCATTGTGGTGGTGCTAGTATTGTGCTTTGGGCGGATTTTCAGGACGAGATTAGGAAGGTAAGAGACTCGTTTTAAAAGTTTTGAATATGTATTACAAATGGTGCAGTTGTTCTTGGAACTCTGTCCTGATCTGCACTCCTTCCAGCCATGTGGGAGACACCACTGTCACCCAGTTTTTATCAGGATTGAATATTTGTTTTCCATCTCATTTAAAAATAAAACTTTTCCAACTGGGTAGGTAAAAATGGTTTCACTTTGATTTGGTTTGCATTTCTTTAATTATTAGTGGGAATATGCAGTTTTCACATGTTTACCCTTCTTTCTTTGGTGAATTTAATATGCCTGAGAAAATAATTGACATGGATAGAAAATGGCATATTGGGGTTGTGAAATTACCAACATTTTTGTAGTATAAAGAGATGCTGTTAGTCACAGCCTTTACGATTAAGAAAATGTAATATACCTTATATTAATATTAAGGGATAGTTTTACACTTACTAATGATAATATCCTGCTCTGTAAGACTTGTAAATACTCTTCAGAGACAACTGCTTAAAATATTATAAATGCATGTTATAACCTGAAGAACAATTTTGAATCTAAATTCTAATTTAATTATTTACTTACTTGAAAAGAAATAATAAATATAATCAATAATATTTCTCAAACAGCAAGCAAAATTGGAATAAACAAGGAGACAGTTTTACACAAAAACTTGTATACTGATGAAATTAGAAAGTAGGAGGATGGGGTCGGGGTGGACAAGGAAGTAGAATAGACAGTTAGTAACTCTGTAGCCATGAGAGTAGAGCTCGGAGTTCCGGGAGGGCCTTGGCAGTTCAGTAAACCCTTTCTGTGGTTAACTGGTAGTGAACTATAAAGTGAAAGTTACAGATACTTCTGTACCCAAGTTTATAGTCTTACAATTTTATATCTCTTAGATAAGCACACAAGCTGAGCCCATAAACAGAAGTTCCCAACTTGGTATCAGATGACCTGATATCTTCTGAGTTTTCCTTGGGAATCAGAAAGATTTGTCTGAGACCCAGATTATACCAGAGTGGATGCTGTTAGATGCTGTCAGGATGAATACAGTGACTTTTTTTTTTTTTTTTTGCTTGCCTGAGAGATTCAGAAAGTTCTTGCTTCATGTGGAGTTTGGTTGACTTAAGCTCTGTAGGTTAGCTGTGTGGAAAGAGTGAGAGTGAGAAGGGTCGGAGGGAAGGGGAGTGGAGAAAACAGGCCTGGGTTGGTAGGAGAGCCAGACATAATTCTGTATTATATTTACTAACCCTTGCCTTACGTTTTGCATGTTTACAGGTAGTTCAAAAGGGGAAGAATGAATAAAAACTTTACACTGTTAGTGTTTTGAAAATAAATGCTTCATATTTAAAAAGTAATGTGTGCTTATAAAACATCCAAGCAAGACAGGAATATACATTTCTTTCTTCCCCTGGCATGCCATCATTTACCTCAGAGACAACTATTTTTAAATTTTTATATATCTTGAAATATACATGTTATTTTAGGTAAAAGAGACTGTATCATCCATGCTGTCCTGTAGCTTCTTGTCTGTGCATCATACGTATGTGCTGGGCATTCTCCTTGTCGCTGCATTTAGGTCCAAGCCCCCATGGTCGGCAAGGTATGCAGCACTGTAATTTGTTAACCAGTCTTCTAAGTATGATATCTGCTTGGTTTTAAATTTGCTTAATTTTATAATTTAAATAACACACATGAATGGCATATACCTATATAAGAAATCCCTAGGTCAATGTCAGTTTTTAAAAGCAGCCTGCTCAGGTCACCTATCTGCGATGTGTAAGGAGTTGTATTTCTTTCTGCATGTTAGGTATTTAGTTACCTTCTATCCAGGTGATTAATAATATTTCACCTTGGCAGAGCATTTTAACATTTTTTTAAAACTTCTGCATTCATGACCTCATTTGTTCCTTACCATTCACTGATCAGTCAGTGTATGGATTGGTTTTGCAGCCCTGCTTGAGATGAGGTCCTGAGGCTTGGAATGGCTCTTACCCAACCTGTCTGTGGGTGGGCCCTGCCTAGGTCTCCCCATTCCTGGCCCAGTGTTAGTATCTTTGAAGGCCCTTGGAAGTTATGGGCCTGGTGGTAGGAAATATTCTTCTTGTCCAATGGGAGGATTTGCTGTGTCTTTCTTCTTTTGTAATTCCAACTTGACCTTGAATCATGTGCTGCTTATTCAGAAAAGCTTTAAGTTCAGTAATTTTCTGGTATGCTTCCCACTGAGATGTGATAGTATCTTCTGTTAATGCAGATAGACTTTTATTTGCAAAAGGACAACATGATACTTCCATGTCTCTTTGTGTAAATCATTAAAAAAATCATTTGGTAAAACCTAGTTTTATTAACTCCTTGAGACTGCTTCTTTCAGAATATACCTAAAAAGTCTTTATGTATCAGAGCATGTGCTTTCCTGTCCTGAGATGACCAGACAAATCTACTCAAAGTATTTCTTTTCCTTACTGGCTATTCAGTGAAAAGAGGGAGTTGGTGATTCATACATACATCCAGCTTTCTATTCATTCAATAAAAAGTAACTGAGTGCCTATTGTGAGACAGGCAATGTTCTTAGCTAATTTTGAGAGGTGTGGACTCTAAAGTCTGGTGGAGGAGAAACCTCTAAAGGCCCAGAAAGCTGGGAAATCAAGATGGAAACCTAGAGAATGGAATCCTCGTGCTAACGCAGCAGAAGACTAATTGCTTTTGGCAGAGATCAAAGACAAGGAGAGATGTGAGGTGTCTTCTTCCATCTCTCTTTATATTATGGCACTTATTGCCCTACCCTGCGTACCCTGGATTACCTCTTTGTTCTGTGCATAGCATTTGATAAAGAAGAGCCTTCCTTATAGGCTTTCTTCACATTAATAAATTTATCTTAATATCACAGACATTGGGTTTACTCTGTTGTGTATGGGTGTATATGGGAAACACAAAGAGACAGAAAGAGTAAGGAATAGGGGAAGAGAAAAAAGAAGGCAAAGAGGGAGTAATGTTTTAAGATGACATGAAGCAGATATGTTATTAGAGTGAACTTAGCATCCTCTTTACAACATTTCCTAAAGAATGTGATAATTATCATCATATGTAGGCAGCCCCATAATATATAATATTCCTAATGTTCTAGGGATCAAATAAAATATTTTTATGATAGATTACATGTCTAATTAAAACTGGGACTTGTGAGTGATACATCAGCCATAGAAAGACCCATTGTGTTAGAATTTAGAATTAATCATCTTTAGTGCCATTAGCACAGAATGAATTATAGAACTGTAGAGTTCAAATAATTCATAATTCTTAACACTTTTCTCTAAGGTAGGCTTAGCTGACTATAGAGTTCTCACCATGGGAAGTTAGAAGAATGTCCACAAGCCACCTCTGTGCCAGGATGAGGGCTATGGGCACGTGTTTGTGTCCAGCTGGTACTTTGTATATAGCAAAAGTTAATTTAGCACTTTTTGATAAAGTATATCATTTAAAAATATTTTTAATATTCAGAACTGTGAAGCTTTCTTTGAATTAGAATTCTGATTCTAGCAGTTATTATTGAGGCAAATCGCTTACATTTTCTAAGCCCCACTTTTTCATTGGTGAAAGGCCTTTGTAAAATGAACATAAGAATGTTTATGGCACACAGATTTTGTTTCATTTTTTTTGTTTACATGTTCATGTATTAAAAGTTTGTGTTTTATTGTGTATATAAGGGCTATATAACAGGTTTTTATGAGAGAGATAAATAAGATATAAAACTTTTTTTTCCAAACTCTTCAACACCAAAGAGTTTCCCAATATTACTGTTATTATGATTCTCATATTTGCTCTGTAACCATAAAGGACATTGTAGGATCCAGGATCAAGTAGATTTTTGTTCTGTTTGTTCAAATTATGGTATGTGTGTAGGCTAAATTTTGAAAAGGAAGGAGAAACAAGTTAATCATTTGTTTAAAAAACATGTATTTTTCAAGTTTCTGTTTTTTCAGTGCCCAACTGTGCTAGGCAATATTCTCGGTGCTGGGAATACAGTTATCTTTCAGATGATGAGGATTTTTAGTGTCTTCTTTCTTTTTTTCCTGCCCTCCTTATCCACTGAGACTCCCAGCTAAGCTGATCAACTGCTCTGTACTAAGACATGTCATTCTTATCTCCAGACAGAGTCTCTTTCCCTCTTGATGAGTTCATTTCCATTGTAATAGTTTCCATCTGTGTTGTCTACCTGGCAGACTCTCATGGTTGGCCTGTCTGATGAGACATCAGAAAGCATATAAATCTCTTGAATCCTACCTTCCCATAAAGTTACTCTGTTTGTGTTCTTTCTAGCCTGGGGCTAGTTCTGTACCTCACAGTTAAATTATTTTGGTTCCACACATGGCGATGGCCCAGTTGGACTCTTCTCTCAGAAATCCTGCTTCCACCAGATAGTGCTTTTTTCACTAGTGCTTCTGAGGAAAGAAGTAAAGGAGTTGGATGCAGAAAGAGCAGGGGCCATTATTTACTGGCTAAGCTTTGGGGCCTCAGGGTTTCTGTGCCCAGGAGCCTGACCCAGCTGATGTTAGGAAGTCACATGAGAGGACTCAGCCTTCCTTCTGCCTGCTGACTTAAGGCACCGTGTCCATGACCTTGAGCTGATGATGTGTTGCATGATTATGGTCAAGACAGACACATGCTCTAAAATAGGACTCTCCTTGTATATGGCTTGAAAATTCTAAGGAGCTAAAGTTTAGAAACTGATGCAGTAAAGTGAAAATGAAATTCACCTGTGCATTGGGTGGAGGAAAAGTAATTTATTGGCTTGAACGCAAAAAGCCCTGGGGGTCAGCCTCTTTCTCACTGGGACCATGGGTTGATGCTGGCTCTGCACTTCTGCTGGCAGAGCCTTCTTTGAAACAGCGTAGTAGAGACTGTGCAGGTGGGTCGCCTTGGGTTAAGTGACTGCTTTTGTGAGGCTCCATGGCATCTTTACATTGTACCAAGGAGATGATGGTAAATTAGAGTCATAATTGCTTCTTCCCAAGGCTCTTTTATATTGTAAAGGGGAAAAGTGCCATTAAGAAACTCAAATTAAGTTCTGCGGTTGATAGTGTATGGAAAGTCGCTTTGAAAGCTGCTTGTCATGCAGCATGGTGGTTCATTTATCATGGACCAATTCCATTAGAACGCGACACCTGTTCTCATGGCACCAACACACAGGGTTCCTTGGGAAAAGTGTTTAATCCTGGGATGTGCAAAGCTGTCAGTAAAGAACTGAAAAGCATCCAGTACTATATTGTAGCAGTGGCTTGTCTGTGCTAACTCTAACATGCACTCACTGGTATCCCATATTCCTTAAGGAACTCACTGTATAGAACCCAGAGACTGGAGTGTTAGTTAATTTCTAGTGCTGACTCATTGAATCACTTATCCCAGTTATATTGTATAGGTTTTAGAATAATTCTTCATGTATATCAACCAAGGTGGCTTAGAAGAATGAGCTGAAATTCTTGTGATCTGAAAATTTACACCCTTCTGGCTGGCATTCACTAATGGGACAGGGCTCCCGTTTGTCAAAGCCTGTCATCGAGCACGTCCCTTAGGGAGCCAGCAGAGCAGAGTCTAAGTGTTCGGGCTCTGGTGCCAGACTGCCGGTGTTCAGATCCCAGCATTGCTGCTCACTGGCTGTGGGACTTGGACAGTTAGTTAACCACATTGGTAGATGGGGATAATGTCTCCGGGGTTTCAAAGACTCGTGCATGAAATGAAGCATGTAAAGTGCTCTGTGCAGTGTCTACATGTAGTAATAGAGAGTAGTTATCATTACTAGAAAAATTTAATATGGGTCTGGGAAGAGGGCCTAGATCATCCCAAAAGGCTGTTTTTCTTTGGAATATCTGTGGGTTAAAGTTGTCCGTGGGCATTTGTTACTTTGTGACAGACACCTTTCTGTTTCCTAGTGTCACAAAAGCTGTGGTACAGGAGACCTGGTTATGGCACAGAACACCCTCGATCTTATTCCCATACTGGTAAAACAGATCAGCATCCCTAGTGCTAAAATCTGTAAGTGCTGTCAGTTTCAAGATTGAATTAAGATTGAGATAACCTTTGTGGTCAGAGACAAACAAGTAAAGTTGCTTTGACCTTTCTGAGGTGTCCACGGTAGAAATAACACTGAGGGTCACAGTTACAAAGCTGCTGGTGAGCCAGTGATGTAATGTTGCTGGGGGAGAATAGAGTGCACAGGCATGGCAGCCAGAATTCCATGACTCAGAAGGAAATCCTGGTATGAGTGAGCAGGGGCATAGTAACGTGCTTCAGGATTTAAGCGTTGGTTATATGCACTGTTGAGTGTTTCTCATTCCTAAGCAGGTCTTTAACCACTGCCAGCCTTACCACCAGCATCACCACCATCAACCTCACCATCCACACTACCACCTTCCTTCTCATCTTCATCACCACCAACAACAACTGCCCTCCCATAGCCACCACCATCACCCTCACCATATCTTTATGACCAGCATAACCACCAACCAGCATAACCACCAACCACTGCCACCGCTATCATCCTCATCAACTTTATCACCATGATAGCACTCACCAACAACCTTGTCACCGTAACCACTGTAATCACTACTATCATCATCACCCTCACCATCTTCACCACCATCACCACCTTCATCACCATCTCCACCCCCACTGCTCTCACCGCCACCGGCACCATGACTACAACAGTACAGGCCTTGAGGGACTCCGGTTGGGGGGATCCTTGCCTCTTTACCAAGCTCCAGTTCTAGCCCCGCCTCCCTTTGCCTGACTTGCAGTCACCTGCTCATTGCCTTCCGTCTTTCAGCCCACCAGCTCTGTACACTGAGCAGGCATGTATATTTCAGCAGCCTTGCTTCTTTGACTTAAGAAAGGATTGCTGATTTTTTTTATTGTTTGCTTTATAAATAACAAATGGATGTTAATTAGTTTGACTCATTAAATTTAAAGCAATTGTTATAATTTCGCAGCGTTTGATTAAGTTTCTTTAATTATATATAGTTGCTGATGTTACTGCTCGGAAGAGCCGGAGAGTTTCTGGGAAACATTCTTCTTTCCTCCACTTTGTCCCTTTTCTTTCTGTCTGCCATTGTGGCCACCAGTCCACACCCTAGGGGCAGGTTAGCATGTGGTGCCAGGGCCATGAATGTGCCATGGCAGAAAAGACTATCTCTTCTACGAGCAAGCCATTCAAGGCCAGGCCTGATGCAAACCGTAAAGAAAGTTTATTCACTTATTTATGCCAGACCAAACCTGCTTTCAGGAAGGGATCAGATAAACTTATGTAGGGTGAAGTAGTGATGACAGCTTAGCAGTGGAGCAAACCAAAGAAATGGAACTTTAAATGTGAAATTCCAGCTGGTTAAAGAAGTAAGATGGTATGGGGAGAACAAGAGTCACCACCTCTGAATATTGCCAAAGGCCGTTTACTAGTAATATGTGTATCTTGTACTTTTAAACCCTTCTTTTTCCCTTCCTCTCGTCCACCTGCCCAGCTCAAAGGTGGTCTCTTTCAGGAAGCAACCCTGATTCCCTGTGCCGCCTTCCACAGGGCCCTGACCACACAATGCCAGCATTTTCTGCTTAGAATGAATCCCTTCTTCCTCCTCCACTTCTCCCTTGTCCCCTAGACTATCAGCTTCTTAGCTGCAGGAAAGGTCAGTCGCAGCCCTAATTGTGTCTCCAGCATCTAACACTGTGACATTCAAGAAAAGCTTTTAGACTAAAATGAATTGTATTTCTATAATTCAATATTTTTAAAACATGGAGAACAGAACATATTGAATTTCTGTAGTTCAGTATTTTTAAAATATGGATAACATTCTTCAAAACAGGTGAAAAGTTATTCATTCTTTTCTCCTTGAATTCTCTTGTTCCCAGACCTGAATCCTGGAGACACACCACTTGGTAGGATAATGTCCTTTATTTAAAGACTAAAACACTGATGATTCTAGTCAAGGGGTGCAGTTAGCTATATATATATATACACACACACACACACCCTTGGCTGGAAGCCTCCTCCATAGTAAATGCATATGAGTCAGCACAGGGGGAAGAAAGTCATTTTTCCTATCCAGCTGGGTCTGCTGGGTCAAGCCTGGGGCTCAGCTGGAATGGCAGGTGGCATGAGCTCCAGCGGCTTGCCCTCCAGTGGGGCAGTTTGGGCAGAGGTTAGAGGGGACTGATGGTGAATGCGTGGGATTTGATGAGGGAGTTGATACCATCAGCCCTAGCTGACTTTCACTGGAATCTGTAATTTTTTTATTTGTTCTTTATTTGCCCTCTATTCCAGTATTCTGTTACATGGGTGTCGCGCGCGCGCGTGTGTGTGTGTGTGTGTGTGTGTGTGTGTGTGTGTGCGCGCGCGCACGCGCGCGCGCACATACACGCTGTGGAGGGAGATTGATTTTTGTCTTTTGCTTTTTGGAGGGAACATAAAAAATTATAACAGCTCAGTCTTTATTCTAGAATTTTTCTTTTATTTCTCTCTGCACGAGAAATATTTTCCTTTCGTTTGGCTTGTCCTGTATTGCTGTTATGGGGCTTGTGCTCACTATTTATTGACACTGCAGTTATAGACACTGGCGTGTGGTGTGCTTGGCTCACAGGCAGCTCCCCTTCCCTGGACAGAGGTGAGGAAAGTGCTTTGGACATTGCCCTTCCTTCTACGTTAATGTCTTCTTTATGACATTGTTTTAATGATCAAATTCTTATCCTGATTTCCTTGATCTTTAAAAAAGTTAATCTAATCTACTATCCCTGTCAAGAAACATTATAAGTATAATTATGGGACATATATGTGAAAATTTTTGAACTCAGTGGAAGGGAGAAGCCATCAAGTTCAAAGGTATCACCGTTATTTAGTTCCCTGATGTTTCCATATGATCAAGAATACATTAATTTTGGACATCTGTTCCTACTCAACCAGAATAATTGGCTTTTGCTTGAACCCTAGAATAGGAGTCCCAAAACTCCTGTCCACAGACCAGTACCAGTCCGTGGCCTGTCAGGAACTGGGCTGCATAGCAGTAGGTGAGCAGCAGGTGAGCATCAGATGAGCAAGTGAAGCTCTGTATTTGCAGCCGCTCCCCAGCGCTAGCATCACCGCCTCAGCTCTGTCTCAGATCATGAGGAGTTGGATTCTCATAGGAGCACTGGTCCCTGGTGCCAGAAAGGTTGGGGTCTGTTGCCTTAGGTGATACCTCAATTTATAGATTAAAAACAAATAAATAGGAAATGATAGAAAGGCTTTATACATTTTTTCATTGACTATTGTTTTTAATTCTGAAAATCAGCAGCTTTTAAAAGGAGTGGATTACAAAGCTCTATTTCCTGGTCTGTTAAACATCTGCAGTAAAGAATAAATAATATTGATGCAGTTGGCTGCCTCCATTTTCCTAATAAATAAATAAATACCTTTAATGACATACATTTGAGGAAGGCAATTCTTGTAATTCTCACAGAAATCAGGAACAACACTACAGACTATAGAAATGTTGACATCTGCTAATAACAAAGAAACAGCTCATAACACAAGGCTCTCACTGAGTCTGATGTATGTATTTGCCTGGATCTGGAATTCTCTACAACTTCTGTCACCAGCCCCAGGGGAGCTGACCTGACTGTCAGCCTGTCATGGGGACGGTTCCTTTGCTTCTAAAGCCAATGGCATGATCCTCACATTGCTTGAATGGCAGAGGAGGGAAGAGGGCCGAGTTTTACTAGTGACACTCAAGAGAAAGGCACTCTCCAGGGTTGTGGAGACCTGCACACATTTCACTTGTAATTAGTGGGATGGTGGACTCACTGTCAAGAAGATATTGTCTTTATGAGTCAAAACATTTAGTGTTGGTAGAAGAGATCGAAACTCAGATGGTTAGGGAGAGCTGGGGATAGCAAGTCCAGACTTTCTCTTCCAATAACATTTGCTTTATGCAGGTGACATTTTAACTCCCTAGACCTGATGTGACGTGTGGGGGTTGTGGTTCTAGTTAAGGGTGTAAGGAGTGGGTGGGTTACTATTTGGAGGAGCTGCACACTCACTGGAGATTGGAGGGCTGCCCACCATGGAAGGAGGAGGGAAACTGCTGGGAAGGAAGGTGCCGAAGGGAGATGATGGTCATTTTTGGTTGTTTCGGTTTCTTCTGATGGTGGCATGGGCCTCATGGTGGTCCTATAAAAAATATCCAGTGCATTTCCATTGGTCAGTTATGTGTACATGGCCCCAGGGATGTTAGAATTCTTCTCGATGTTAAGCACCATCGACTGATGTGTAAGGCAGGACCTCCTTAGAGAGCTTTAGCTGGCAGTGGTCAGCATGTTGGGATGCTTTCGCTTATCTTCAAGCCTAAAGGGATTGGGGAATGGGACAGGGTTAGTTAGGGAAGAATAGCTTGCTCTTTTCCTTCACACTCCATATTTGGAAGTGGTTCTTAGCCTGTCCCCGGAAATGCAGCTAGTTGACATCTGTTTGTATGACTTCGACATTTGTCCTGATGCCTTTGCCTTAAACATCTAACCCCAATGCAACATGGATGGGGTTCATAAGTATCTTTTTGCAACTACACTTCACATTACCCTTCTTTTTTTGCCCCGCCTCCTGTTTGCTCCTCGATGCCCTTGTGCCCTTTCCCCCTGGCCTTTGGGAAGAAAGCAGACAAGGTCACCTTCGCTAAGATTCAAGGGCCGATTGGGTTCACCATATTTTCCCTTTTTGTGGTGTCTGCATTTCTTACAGGGGCGAAGACATCTTAAACCAGAGGAATGAGTCTCTAGTGCTGGAGTTTCAGTCGTCAGCCAGCCGATGTAGGAGGTATGATTTTGGGTATGGGGGCCTTCTCGGAAGCCCGAAATCACCCTAAATGATCACCTGCCTGCTCCATGCTACATGAGTCCACTTCGTGCATCACACCAGTCTTGTATGTTTGGGTGGCTTGACCTGGCTCAGGGTGGCAAGAGATTTGTTGAAGTTGCTCTATCTGGGGTTGCCCACAGTAGGTGCTTCACAGGTGGTTGTGTGTGCATGAGAGAAGAAGAAGTGAAATGCCACACAAGCTTTTTTTGACTGCCAGTGCAGGTATTGGTCCAAAAGTTAGCAAGTTCACAGTGAAGCTAGACCTTGCCTCTTTGTCACAATTCACTTCATGTCCTTTTAAGCATGAGTCATATGTCTGTAGAGAAGTCTCCATTTGAAAGCCATGGAATGTTCGTGAAAGCTGGGGTTTCATATTGTGAATGTCACAAGCAGGGCAAGACAGTCATACTCTCTTCTTTGAACTAGAAGCCTGCTTCTGTGACTAAGAGTGTCATTTCCACTCTGTGCCTCCCTTATGCCAGCTGCTGTCACCTCAGCCACCCCTGAGGGTTCTCAGTGATCACAATGTTGGAGCTGTGAGCCCCTCAGTTGCTAAGGCTGTGGCTGCAGCCACCCTTTACATGAGGCCCCTGGTCAGACTCTCAAATCTAATAACTTGGATAATGTGCTGAGGATGGATTAAAACTCTAATAGACTGCATGTTTGTGTAGTTTGATATTCCCTACTCTTCAGTTTATATGCAGGGTCTCCTTGCCTTGCTGGAAGCACAGTTAGCATTGCCCCTTAGTGAATTTAAAGTATATTCTGGCCACATGGGCAGAGCTAGGAGGATAAGCAGTATTTATTTTATGACTATTTTATTTGTGTCCTCTACAGCTATGTGACACAAATATCCTCTCTTTTACTGAAGGTAACAATTTAGCTAAAAAAAAAAAAAACAAAAAAAAAACTTTCCTATTTCATAAGTTTCTCTGAATTGACAAATCTTTTCATTATTAATAACCTTTAGCAGCAACACAGGGGATTTGGGCACCAGAAGCCATTCTGAAGCCCCTTCATGGACCATCGCACATTTAGACCTCGCGATAGCACCACATAATGAGGTGTTCTGTAATGAGGATACTGGGTGCCAAAAGAGCATATGGTTTGCCATCATCACATAACCGGTTCGGGGAGTTGGTAGTTGGTAGTTGGTAGTTGTCTAGGCACCTAGCTTGGGCATCTGCCCACTGGACCGAGTGGGAGCCTTATGCAGAATGAAGAGAGGCCACTTGGACAAATGCTTCTGCTTGGAGATGAAGATGGTGCTCATTTTGAGGGATGTGTCAGTTCTTTACAATTGGTAGTCTTCTGTGTTTACACTGAGGCTACCTTTCTTTATCTAAGTGAGCTGTAAAAAAACTAGTGTATTTCCTTCTTTCAATAAATGGGTAACTTCCTTATGATTAGTTGAATTAGGCTCTTTATTTTCTCCTTATTAGGGGGAAGAACACTATTTCTTCCTTAGAACTCCCAGTTATCTGGTGTCTGGTCACTTCATAATTGCATTTTAGAATAGACATTAATTTTCTTCAGCAAAGAGGCTGGGTTCCTTGATGACACACCGTAGTTCAGTTTCTGCCCCCCTTCTATTGCCTGCACCCCTTCCTGCGGATGCATGTTTTCTGGTTAGGAGGAGTGACAGTGTCAGATATATCAGAAGGAAGAATTGATTCAATCGCAGTGTGATGGCTTGACTGATTAACGGAGATCAGAAGAAGGCTTGTAACTGTGAAAGCCACTGCATCATGGAGTTTTAACAGCTCTTTGGGGGCTAGTTAATGAAAGAATTGCTACAGAAACACAGCCATGCAAAAAAAAAAAAAAAAAAAGCCCAGAGCATTCCCATGTAACATTTGGAAGCGATGTCATGGGAGGAAATATGCTCATAATTTCTATTTACACATTGCAGTAATTACCATCTGCCTGAAGATTACTGTCAGTCTTCCCTTGTCAAAGTTGCTTAGATATCTTCTCTTTCACATATCAGACAGAGAGGTCTAGTACTGGTCGGAACTTGTCCTCAGGAATTTTTTCCTCCTGGAGAATGTCATTATCAGATACCAGAGCCCATGCTACTTGATTAGACTAGCTTTAATCTGATCTGTGTTCTTGTCATCATCACCATTTGTCTATGAACTAGACTTCTGCACTTGGGTGAGTGTCAGATTGGACATTAGCCTTTAATTTTTGTGTGTGTGGTTGTTCTCTTTTCTCTCTCCTGATGCAGTGTCTATGAACCAGATAGAAACGTGTTACGGAGGAAAGAACGAGAAAGAAGAAATCAGGAAACTCAACAGGATGATGGCACATTTAATTCCAGTTATTCCCTCTTCAGTGAACCCTACAAGGTAGATGGGTTTCTGTTGTTCATTTTCACCCTCACTCCTCCGTACCTCTGATCCCTGGGATGGCAGTCTTGACCAGAAATGTTGGCCAACCATAATTCACTTAGCCCAAGGAAGACAGCCTGCCACTAAGAAAGGGGTCTTTGCCTGTAAAACTTGGCCACTCCCTCAGTAAAGTGTAACTCTTGTTTAATATTGAGATCTGCTTGCTGTGACTTTTATCAAGAATATAGACTTCATCTCTACATTGATTTTCAAAGTCAATGACATTTGCTATATTTTCTAAGATGTTAGGAAACAAACACCATTGAAAGAGGTTGGGTTATGTATTGTCACACATGGATCATATTAGTATCAGGGTGCCTGGGAGGGCTCATAAGAAAGAAACTGCTGGATTGTTTCTCATTTATACCAAAGGCTTGAGATATAACCCCTGTCCCAAAATGAAATATCTTTCCAGATGTCACTAGTATCTTTGGCTGTGTGGAGCTGTGTGGATAGTTCGGGCTTATAGCTTCTTGCACATTTAGTCCCATGTTCAGCATAAGCTTCATTCTGACTTTTCTTCACTGTCACTCTGGATGTCTAACAAGAATAATTAATGTGTTTAGAAATTGAGAGCAGAAAAATTTGAGCCAAATCTGAATTTTCAAGAAAAGCTTCCAATGGGACTGCAAAAAAGAACAGAAAACCTCATTTTGGAGAGTCCTAGTCCGGACCGTTTTGTGAAGTTGCTACAGGACAATTTCTGGTCCTCAGCTACCACACAACCCCAAGGGCCTTCTTTGTTGACTCTAAGGCCCTTTCCAGCTTCTTGGATCCGGTGTGAGGCAGTGCTGACAGATGTCTTCAGAGGCGACGATTTTGAGTTCAGTTCTCTGCTCTCATTCTGCATGTGGCAGCCCTGGCCCTATGGTCAGTACCAGCACCTCCCCACCACCCCCCATGTTTTCTTTGTCTCTAACAACAGGATGTGTTTTCTTTCTCCAGACTAACAAGGGGGATGAGCTCTCCAACCGAATCCAGAACACTTTGGGCAATTATGATGAAATGAAAGACTTTTTAACCGATAGATCTAATCAGAGTCATCTCGTTGGCGTTCCCAAACCAGGGCTCCCTCAGGCCACTGTGAACAAGCTCGATGAGCATTTTGTTGCAGACTCACGAGCCCAGCCCCAGCCCTCGTCTGTCTGCAGCACTGCACCCTCCACACCAGCAGCTGTCCCCGTGCCACAGAATAAGAGGGGCACCATGGGCTGGCAGAAGGCTGGGCTCCTGCCTCCCGACGGCCAGCAGAGAGCAAGTAAGCACGGACATGGCTTGATTGATTTGAACAGATCTGCTCACCCTAAGAACCTTAGCAAAACACCTGATCGCTGTACGTCGAGCCCTTTGTCCTCACCTTCCTCCTCTTCTTCTTCCCACTCAGCACAGCAGGGCTCTCTCAGGACCTTGCTCAGTGATGGTGTTGGCAGACAGCAACCACGGGCCAAACAACTGTGCAACGTAGAGGTGGGTCTTCAGACTCAGGAAAGGCCCCCTGCAATGGCAGCCAAGCACAGCAGCAGTGGACACTGTGTTCAGAACTTTCCTCCATCCCTGGCTTCAAAACCCAGCCTGGTCCAGCAGAAGCCAACTGCATACGTGCGGCCAATGGATGGCCAGGATCAGGTGCCTGATCAGTCTCCAAAGCTTAAGTCATCCACAGAAACCAGCGTGCACTGCACATCATACAGGGGGATCCCAGTCACCAAGCCAGAGTCGGCCAGAGCCAAGGGCAAGCTGCCCAAGTTCAGCATTCCCAAACAGGCAGAGGTGAGTGATTCTTCCCTCTTTACTACTTACCCGTGTCTGAGTGGCACTGAGTGAATACCCGCTCCCCAGCAGTTCAGTCCCCACGTCTCTTTATTTCACTGTGTGACTAACTTCCATGTGGCGAGATTTGTCGCCAGTAGTAGGGGAGGATGTCCACATACATAATACTTTCTTGAAAATCTCAGATTCATTAGAATCAGAATGTTTTAGTACCAACAAATGCAGTTGTGTGTGTGTCTGTCTCTGTTCAGGAAGGGATGCCTCCTTTAATATAGTTCAAGGGATATTTTGTGAACAAGCCAGTGTTGGTGGATATATCAGTTACTAGAAAGAAAAGTACTTCCAAAGCTATAATTTTTAGTATATAAAGAGGTTAATTTTTATGTAAAATATTTCAGAAATTTAACATTTTGGTCGGTTTTGAAATATTTCAGGACAGACTTCACAAAGTTATCCTCAGAATGATTTTTAAAGTGATTGTTAAATGACTCAGTGCTGATTATGGTGAATATTCATATGTCTCAGATGTCCCATTTATATCATAATATTTAAGATCCAGGTTCACTGATGTTAATCAAGTCAGGACTCTGTGTCCTGTCATATGAAGACAGTGAAATCTTTCAGTTCACAGTCTCCTGGTTTGCATTTTGACTTTATTTGAAAGTGTTTATTCAAATGTGTAAAAGGGAAGTATGGAATATTAGAATCTAAAACAAGCAAATCACATAATCACAGATGTAGCAAAGAGTGCATGACTAGTCTCTTGAACAGAAATCTAGATTGAAAATGAAGTTTTGTTTTAGAGAAGTACATCTCATACTGTATTCCAAATTAATGACAGTCGTTAAGAACACATGGAGAAGTGACATGACTGCACATTTTTGTTTTGCTGGGGAATGGTGTAGTAACTGAACTAAAATGTGAGTTCTAGAACACTGTACTTAAGGACTGCCCAGTTGTTTTCTTTTTTAAAGATGGAGTGATATTATGACCAAAATATTGTTTGTTTCTGAATTCAGTTGAATAACCAAATGAAACAAATGATTTAACATTTCTTCTGGCATGTCTCACAAGACTGAGCTGAACAATTTCTGAGCTGTCATCTCAGAAAACACCATGTGCCAGTTGGGAAATAAATATATTACCCTAAGAAAAGATTGTGTGTGCATTTTTTTTTTTTTACTTTGAGTTGTTTACAAAGGTTCTAATGAGAAAATTATTAACATATATACCAGTAACTTTTTTTGATTATTCATTTATGATAGATCCCAGAAAGTGTTCATTAGGAATTAAGAGAAGCAAAAACGTAACTTCTGTAAGCATTTATGTTTTTAGAAGTTTGTAGGAAATGCACATAGGCACCACCTTACAAAACTGAATTAATCAAGCTCTTTGATTTTTGTTATTGTTATCAGATGACCTGTAATGGCAAATAAAGAGTGGATTAGCCTTGAACACATGTGACTGCAACCATCAGGAATCCCTTTATAATTTTAATCCCAATTGTTTCCTTGTTGAGATGATTTTTATGTGCCAAAGAAACTTCAAGTTTATTCTGTATAGTTTATTTATTCTGGAGCTCAATGAGTTGTTAAGGCTCTGGTTAAAAGCCAGGTTTTGGTCACTGGTCCAGCCTTATGCAGGTTACTCTACAGTTTTCATTGAGCTTTTGGATAGGTCACCAATAATGTGGACACTTTCAGGATGCCCTTTCAGGACCCTGGATTGGGAATGGCACTGGACTAGTGATTGGTAATCATAGAAAGAGGGAAGTTCCTGAGGTAGAGAGTCATGCTGGCAGAAATTAGAGCTTCTATACAGGAAGTGTTTCATTCCCGCCACATGTGATGACGTTGAACCAGCCAGCCTGTCCTCTTCCCAACTTTTAAGTACTGAGAACTTCAAAGAGGGCAGTTGTGCATTGACAGAAAAGAGATAAGAAGCATTCTTCATAAAACAGAGTCATAGTTGGTGGATTATTTTATTTTATCTTTTTTTGTGGGGAGGGGGATAAACAGCCCTTGTGGAAAATAGGTAATTTAAATCCTGAAACACGGCTGCGTTTCATCAGTCCGCTGTCATCATAAGGAAGGGACTCTGTACCAGTTAGTATCAGGGTGGTATCTATAAGCTGCATTTCTCATCCTTCAAATTCATAGGGGTCTTGCTTGTCAGTTTTTTTCATTACTCCAAGAGTTTAAGAAATTCCCTTGGCAGGAATAGCATTCAGTATTTATAGGGCAATTTTATAAAATTAAAATTCATAATATAGAAACTGAAGAATTTTATCAAATAATCAGATTTTATTTTGAGGGAATATTTGCTTTTATTTTTTGGAGAGAACAATTCAGTGTGGAAAACAATTTAAAAGATATTAATTAATGGCTGGTTGTACTTGTTCACACAGATACCACCAGTATGAAAATGTCCTCTCAGTCATAATGACCGATTTCTGGGGAGGTGAAGAATGTGTTTTTTAGGGAAACTGACAGGAAATGACCTGAAGGAAACTTGTATCTTTTGACCATCTCTTTCAAGATATTAGCTGTAGAGCAATACTTCTGACAATGTGAAGAACTTGGAGGCTAAAAAAAAGTGTGAGATAAAAATGACATGAAGACGAGGAAGGTGCAGATATAGCTGTATGTCTTTGGGTAGGTACATCACTTATGAGACAGTCAAATTAATGATCAGGTGTAATGTGATGAGAGAAACTGAAAAAAAAAAATCTTTAGACGTGATCTTTGCCCCCTACAAATTTACATGAATAAATGAGATGCCAGCATGTAGCTCTTACTTTACAATCTCTGTTACTTTCAGTCCAAACTAAATTTAAAAGTGTCCTTCCAGCACTCACCCTGATAATCCTTATAGTAGAGAAATACTGTTATTTTTTAAAATTGAGAATTTGTGGATAGCTTTTGCCTGATTTTATACTTTATATAAAGTCTTCATTCTTTCCTTTACAATATCTGCACTCTACCTGCTGCCATGGCAAATTATGTGTTATAATTCTTTAGTCTTCAATAATAGGTAATTAGTGTAGAAAAATTCAGTGTAATTTGATGTCAAAGTTAAAGACCTCAAGGGAGTTCCTTAACTGATACACACCTGCCTCTTGGCTGGTTTTCCCAGCTCAGTTTTGTATTTAATGAAAAACATATTTTTGTTGTTGTAGCTGAGTCTCTCTTACTCTTGACACCACCCCTCATTAAGTGAGCCTTCCCTGGAGGGTCATTTGGAAGGGTGACTACTGTTTGGTGAGCAAGGGACTTAATGAATGATGGAAGCATGCATTCTAGAATGTTCTAAGGGAGGGTACACTAAACTTTATTTCCAGTTGAAATGAATTATTTTTTGTTTCTCTCTCTCCTCTTCTCTCTCTCTCTTTCTTACACACACACACACACACACACACACACACACACACACACACACACACACACACACACACACACACACTGTTTTTCCCTTAACATGTAATTCAAAATTCAGATGTTGGGAGCTCTTTACCTGGAGGATCAGATATAAGTTTTTTGGAACCTGAAAAATATACCATCTTAAGAATCCTCTTTAGGAACAAAAGAAGAGAAAAACATTTTACACTAGAGATGTTTACAAAAAACAGACGATAACACATGGCTAGGGCCCCTCCTGGAGCCTTGGGGGACAGCTTCCTTGGAGGCCTTAAAGCTTGTATGTTATTAGCATCATGGTGCCTTTATCTTTGGCTCATGGAATAATAATTATTGTTAAAATGATAATTTTAGATTTGAAGAGTGCTTTATATTAGCCTCAAACTTGGTAGAATTTAAAAATAATATCTAATTCTAGGTGATATAGGCAAGGCAAAAATGGGACCATACTATGAAAAAGCCTAATATTCAGTGCCATTGAGACAAAATGTGGGTTTCATAGGCTCTGAAAAAGTTTATTTGGCAGTTATAGCTTCAGCAGGTGGTATTCCAAAATATATACAGTTTAGTTTCTGTTTTCTGTTAATTTAATAAATAGCAGTGATTTGAAACTGCTCTTGCAGAGATCTCTGATGGCTGAAAATGGAGTGCATTTGAGAAGAGAGGACACCATTGGCAGCTGCACTTAGCTTAGTCATTGGTAAGGAAAGAGACACCTAAAGTGAATGTCGATGCATAGAGTGTATGTTAGGAGTGTTAGTCGTGGCTGACAATTCATCCACAAGAACAGAGTCACCATTTTTGGTTGCTCAGAAGTTTATGTGTTAAAATAAATAATTAAATGGCTTAAGGTATATTGATTAATCATAGTATTGTCACAATGGGCATTTTAAAATCACCGTTTATACTACAAATAAGAGTAGGAAGATAAAGTGCTGTGAGTCTACAAAATAGCTTCCTAGAAAAGCAATTAACTGATATTTTTTTAAAAGTTCACAGAAGATAAATGATTTAGGTTTCCTATTTCCTGTCACTCGTGGTTACCTTTGTATGAAAATGGGATTTCTTCCAAATTAAAGTCAGCACCAGCCTACCGGGTGAAAAAGGCATCTGCAGGGCACTGTGTATGTTGCATACTTACTCCAGTCTGAAACTCTGAGTTACATTTGAGATGTATAACGTTTTCAAATTCAAGTACACTATCCGATTGCTCATCGATGTACCGAGGATGCTTGACCAGCCTGGGTCTCAGTTCACAACGGTCACGGCCTATTCCCACCTTCACCCCCACCCCTCCCTGCCATGCTCTTCCAGCCCCTGCAGACAGAGGCCAAGTGCGGGAGGTGTTGCTTAGTAACAGCATGGTGGCATGCCCCTGCCCTCAGAATGCGCATCTTCCTTGTTCTTCCCACGAGAACGTGGGGAGCTTTTCTTGGGTAGACTGAGGAGCATGGACACACAGCACTTCGATCTCATGCTGGATGAAATTGTTTTTCACACTGTAGAAGGTCTTGCGAAGGCAGGTGCATGGAAATGTTTCTATACTTTTTGGTTCTTTGATGTTCAGCCAGCAGGGCCCCGAAGGCAAAGCACTGCCTCACTTAAAAAATAACATGGACAAATGTGAAGAATGTATATGGGACGTGTCCTGTTGCATGGAGATGCTGGTGCCCGGTTCCAACCCTTTCTCTCGAGGCTTCTTTCAGGTCACGTAGAATGCAGCGTTTCATGGCTGTTCGGTGGGGGCGGCCCCAGAGCTGGAGCCATCACTGGCAGGCCTGGGACAGGGGGTGCTGTCCGCAAACCCCACTCGGCTTCCCCTATGTGTCTTCCCTGTTCTCATAAAGCTTCCTCTCCCGGAAAGCATCTGGATAGAGTATGGGCAGTTTTCCTTAAACTGCAGTCTTATGTGTTGACTTTACCCCTGGGCTTGCCAAGACTCCTTTGTATTTGGAGCCACTTGAAAAGATGTGTGATCCAGGAGCGCTCTCACCCTGGAAAAATGTCGTATACAGCCCAGCAAGAAAAGAGTTCATCACTCTTTGGTGGGAAATCAGAAATCTGTGCAAGCTGCAGACATGCAGGGGAGGCGCTGGGCACAGTGGCAGGGTCCTGGCCCTGAAGACCAGCAAGGTCTGGGTTCAAATCTTGCTCTGCCACTTGTGATCCATGTGACTGTGAGCAAGTCTTTTGACTTCACCAGGCTTCAGTTTCTTCATGTGTGAAGGGGAGAAATTGATAACACTTGGTTTGGCAGAGTTATCAGAAGGAGGAGTAGTTGAGATAAAGTATGTAACACACTCAGTGCAGTGATGACGTAGTAAGCATTTGGTAAATATTGGGAATAGTATTCTCTGAAATAACAGCACACAAAATATGAAAATGAGAATATTATTGGAGAGGTGTGTGTGCATGTGTGTGTGAGAGAGAGGACAGAGACAGGTGGGAGGAGAAAGGAAAATGAAGTTCAGAAAGTTATTTCATCTTTATTTGTTAGAAATTACTGAATTCTGAAGACAAAGATGATATTGGATTAATAGACAAAGCCCAGGTGATAGAATTCTACCCTGGTGAATGCTTGGTCCTGTTTGATGTTTTATTGCCAAGACTGGGATAGAAATGTCTCTTGCATTCTGTGTACTTGGCTTTTCTGAGCTATTATTATCTATAGGGAGCATAGCACTCTTGAGTTTTATTTCCAGTTAAGTGAATCACGGAATCAACAAGATTTAGGCCAAGGAAAAATGTTAGAAATTTCAGGTAGTAGGTATTGAGCCTCACTCATTTAACAGAGCTCTTTGAAGGCTCAGAGTATTAAATAGCATGTTTAATTGGGCTAAAGCCTTGTAGTCACTTAGCCACGTGATTAACCAGCGTGAGCAATCCCTTTCTAGTAGATGAAAGGGGACTCTCCCTGCTACTGAGGGTCCACCTTTTTGCTACAGATGGGCCAACTTTGGAGCAGAATGAGGAGTGTAGTTGTTGGAGCTAGATCGTCTGAGTTTGACTATTGCTCCATTTGCTCAGTGACTTTGTCTGGGACAGGGAATAATGGTTGTATATTTATAAGTTTGCTGGGTTGCTGTAACAAAGTAGCACAAATAGGTTGGCTTAGAATAACAGAAATTATTTGTCTCACAGTGTCAGAGACTAGAAGTCCAAAATCAAGATGTGGGCAGTGTTGGTTGCTTTTGAGGGCTTGAGGGAGACTGTGCCTGGTTTCTCCTTGGCTTGCGGTGACCCTCTCTCCCTGTGTCTTCACATTGTCTACCCTCTATGTGCGTGTCTGTCCAAACTTCCCCTTTCTTCTAGGCCTTCAGTTACACTGGATTGGGGCTCACCCTAATGACCTTACTTTAACTTGATTACCTTATAAAGACCCTACTTCTTCGAAAATTTTAAATTGCAAGGGATACAATTCATTTTTATGACTCCTTAACAAGTTGATATTCGTGCAGTGCTTAAAATAGTGACTGGCTTGTAGTAAGCACTCAGTGAAATTGACAATAACAACTCATAGTGATTATTATAATTACTTTTAGTAGTTCTAGTGCACTCAACCCTAGATGGTTTGAGAACTCAGAATCTCGAGATTGAGGTGAAGTGGGTGGATTTCACTAAAATAGGAACTCCTTAAAAGCAAGGATTTTTGTTTTGTTTTGACTGCTTATTTTACTTGAAACATCCCTAACTGTGCAGGCATGTAGTTGGTGCTCCAACAGTATTAGCTAAATTAGTTAATTAACTTAAGGATATGAGTGAAGGGGTCTTTCCCTTCAGTCAGTGACCTCCTCTTGTTGGGGCCTCAGTAATTTCTGCCAAAGCTTTTACGGGAAGAGAGGAGCTGAACGCTCCCAAGACATAATTTATAGCTGCTGTTACGGGGAGAAATGGGAACCATATTTACTGAAGTACGTAAACACAGCCCACGTGAAATAAACTGTATTGCTGTGTGCTGGCCTCAGGAACAAAAGCTGCAGCAGGCAGTGGCTCTGCCAGAGTGTTGTGTGCTCTGCCTCGTTTTCCTTGCTCTCTTTTGTTTGGTTTTCATGAGCAGAAGCCCTGGCTTGGGGGCCGTGTATTGTCGTATGCCGAGTCCATGCTGCAGGCAGATGCTTGTGTTCTCTGCATGATGTGAGCTGTAGCAAAGGAGGCAGAACAAGGAGGGGGATGGGGGATGAAATTTTGGGAGGTCCCCAAATTTCATACTTTCTGCCATATAAATTATATTTTGATGGACTTAAAATAGCCCAGAATGCATGGAGTTCTTAGAGGTATCCCTTGATCCCAGAGGGTACTGAATCCCAAGATGTCCCTTGGGCCTTTTTTTCTTCATGGCGTTGTGTTTGCTTCATTGATCCTATGTCTGTCACTTATTCATGGTAATGCATTGTTTCATAATCTGTGCACACAAAATCCACATATTAATCCAGAGCTCTGTTTATTTGTTGTCTTGCACACACATCCTTTGAAAATCTTGCTGGTTACATAGCATTGGGGTCCACAAAGTCCCAGATGTGACTTTAATATGCAGGAAGTGGTTGACCCCTTATCTGTGTGGCAGAAAGATAAACGGTAGAAAATAGGAAAATAAATGCATTCAGCTATTTTTACAAGCTCTGAAAACTAATAACAAAGATTAGCTACTCTCCTCCCCAACTTCTTAGACACCTTGAAAATCTTACAGGGAGCACCAGTGATGGGATGTTTTCCTCCTCTCTGTGACATCTGAGTCAGGTTTCATCCTGTCTGTGCTCTAGCCCCATAGCTAAGGGGGAACTTACACCTCCCAGGTGGCCTTTCTGCTCTCAGGCTACTCTCACCCATCCTTAGGCTCACCTACAAATACACCTTTCTGTAACTTAAACTTCTCAGCTTTAGTTGTGCCCACTGGGACTTTAAACTGTTGGCTTTCAGTTATTATTATTATTATTATTATTCCTGTGGGTTAGATCCCCACTGTGTCTCTCATGCAGGGTCCTGCTACCCTTTTCCAGATGGGCATTGAGGTACATTCAAGATGGGTTTTCAGAATAGCCTTCCTTGCTTCATTACAGCCATCTGAATAACTCCTTTATCATCTGATTTCTAGAACCCTTTTGTAATTTGTGATAATATAATGGAAAAAGGAAAAAGCAGAAGGGGTTGGGGATGCACCCTGAATTGGAAGGTAGGGAGCCAATTACAAAATTGAAAAGGGAAGGTGGTGTAATCCTCATTGAGAAAGTGAAATTTGAGACACAAGGAAGTTAGGCAAGAAGGTGTGTGGAAGAAAAGTGTCAGAGGGACTTTCTAGAGTGGAGACCTGGCTGGAACGTGCCTCCTTGCCCTGCAACAGCAAGAAGGCTGTGTGTCACAGTGGGCACACAAGGGGAGGGCAGAGGAGAGGAGCCCACCTTGTGTAAGGACTGTGGGCCACAGTCAGGACTTTGGCTTTGCTACGAGTGACAATGGGGAGCCACTGATGGGGTTTGAGCAGAAAGAGCCATGATGTGACTTAGGCAGTAAAAGATCAGTTTGGCTGTCATGTTGAGGCTAATCTCTAATGGGGCAGGAACAGAAACAGGGTGTCGGCTGGCAGATTACTGTCCTAATCTCGTGATTAGGACAGGTTGCGGCAGAGGTAATGAGGAGCTTAGATTCTTGATATATTTTTAAGGAGCACCAGTAAGGGTTGCTGACAGTTTGGATGACAGAGAGAGACCAACTGAAGAAGGATCTTTGACCTGAGCAACCGAAAGAATTTGCTGTCATCTGAGATGGGAAAAACTTTATGCGAAGAAGGTTTTGGAGGGGAGGAGCAGGAATTCATTTGCGCTTCTTGAGTTTGAATAAAATTAAGGCAAAAAATTACCTATAATTCTGCAATTTGGAAATAATCACAGTTCAGATTTTGGTATAGATCCTTCTGTTTTTGTTTTTGTTTTCTATATGTATACCTACCTTCTTTATTGAATTGAGATGAAGCTGTTATATATGGCTGTTTTCCCATTTATTTTCTTGCATACCAAAATCACTTTGCAATGTCATTGAACAGTTTTTGGCAACATTCAATATATGGCCTTTGTATCTCATTTAGTTGTGAAACTTACTGGTTTTATCCTATGGCAATACCATAATTTCGGTACATAATATTTTGTTGAGCATTTAAGCTGTTGTCTGTTTTTTAACTATTATAAATTATTCTGCAATGAATAAACTTAAGAGTTTTATGTAGATATTTTCCAAAGAAAAATTCGACATTTAACTTATTATTCAAAAATGGAAAGGTTTTCATATATACTCTTGTGAATTTTGTTCATGTCCTTTACCCATTTTTCTGTTGGAAGTGTTTGAATTTTTTCATACTAAGTTTTGAGTTCTTTAAGTATTAAGGAAATTGAGCTTTCCTAAATATAAATAATTCTCCCAGTTTGTTGATTAACTTTTGTTTATAATGGAGAAATTAAATTTTGTATCTTCTCTTTTGATCTCTTCTTTTGTAATATAGTTAAAAAAGTCTATTTCTATAGATACAGTAGAGTTAAACCTTTCAGGAACCAGATGAAAAGTTATCTATCTGGAATTTATTTTGATATAAGGTAAGTGTTTACTTATTATTTTTTCAAATAGTCAAATTCCAGCATAACTGATAAATTAGTCCATCTTTATAATTTCAGTAAGAAAAAATATAAATACTCCATCTTTATCGAATAGTGATGTAGCTATAGGTAGGGATACAATAATACAGTTTCTCGTGAAACTGGAAATCTTAAGTCAAAATGCCCACCCTTTCTTCAAGACCTAGCATGAGTCCTGCCGCTTCCACAGGCAGCTCCAACGTCTGAGGAGCGAGCACCCTTTCCTTTGTATCTCTGTTGTATCAGAGTCTGTTGTGTTACCATCTATTACTGCTTACTTTTCTTTGTGTCTGTCTGATCTTGCAAACATTGTAAGCATCTTGAAGACAGGGTCCCCTTCCCATTTATCTTTGCACTATTTCTGGGTCCTATTAGATTAGTACTGAATTATTTTCTTTCTGAGGTCTGGACATTGAATTTCTGCTCGTGAAAAATAGACAAACCTGCTTTTACTGGTTTAAATGACATTAGGTAAATCAATGACAAAAATAAAGACTAAAGACCACAATGAAGTGCAAGAAGAGCATAGAATCTGACCCTGCCCTCATCCCCAGCTACTTCTAGACTTCTAGGTATTTCCTGATGTCTGTATCTCTCTGTCTCTGTCTCTTTGTCTCTCTCTGTCTTTCTCTCTGTCTCTATTGTTCTGCCTCTGTCTCTATTTCTTTAGTTTAATCAAATTTGGATCCTCTCTTGAGCTTTGATATATATTCTAAAATGCCCGTCTTGTTATGTCTTACAGATGGTTTGCTCTTTCCAATTGCATACCTAAAGAATTATTTCTTTTAATTTCTGTAGCTTAACCAAAGTATGTCCCAGTATTGAGCGTTCCCTAAAGCATAGAGTGCTCTTTCAATCTTTCAAGATTATTCATTCTTCTAGTTCTGGGGATTTTTTTATATTAAGTGTTTGCAAATGTTGTTTGCACATCCTGTTTTTAATTTGCCTTTTAAAGGACTTACCCTTAGGTTGAATCATCTTTGTCTTTCTTTCATATCTATTAGTTCCTTTCTAATTGCTTTGATCTATATTTTTTCACCTGCACTCATCACTGTTTTCCTAAGTCATTCTTTGTCAGTAAGTCAGTTTTTATTGTCCATTCTGTTTTTTTGCTGCCTCTAATTTTTTTCATTAGCTCTATCCCACGATCATACAGTTTCATTAAAAAAAATTTTGCCCCCAATGATTACTTGTCACTCTTTTCTAAGAATTTACAATATTTTTTATTTTTATTTCTATTCTTTTAATTATAAGATTAGTTTGTCATAATTCAAGGTTTTATTTTTTATGAATAAGTTAGAAATCAAATTTTTCTATACGTACACAATTAAATTTTGCTCCTTTTTAAAAAACTTTCATTTTCTGGTACCAAAACACTCAGCAAAATAAGCATCTCTATTAGATATTAATTAGAGCTTGGTGCCACTTCATGTGATGGATTTCAAAATCAGTGGCTTGAAAACAAGGCAAAAGTTTACTTTTTTTTTTCCATTGTATATCTGAGGTACTTATCTGAGGTATGCAACTTCTGTCCTGTGGCATCCTACCACGGATGCAGGCTCCTTTTCCCCTGTTGTTCTACCACCTATAGGAGATTTATGCTTATCCACATGATTCCAAATGGCCCATGTTCCTTTTCAGCCCTCAGGGAGAGAGGGAAGAGGGAAGAGACAGGGAAGGGCATATCCACCCTTTAAAGGTTTAACTAGGAAGGAGCACAGACCACTTTGTCACATATCCCATTGCCCAGAATTAGTCACCTTCAAAGAAGGGTGAGAAATGCATCCAGCCATTATGCTGGGTCACCATGAGTCCAAATAAATTTTTTTATTATAATGGAAGAAGACTTGAGTAGATATTGTGGAAAAACAATCAGCTTCTGCCCTATCCATAGTAGCTGTTACTATATATCAGTGGTTGTATGTTTAAGGGTTTATCTCTCACGATTTTCGTGAGCCTTCAAAGGAAGGAATCATCTTCCTCAACCTCATTTCCCCAGTGCCCGAGTCCCACATATAATAGGTATTATTTTTTGTTGTTGTCGAATTGTTGTTTTGTATTAAAATGACACAGTCTGTATATTTTTTTTAATTTCTAAAAGAATGGGGTATATAAATTCATGAAGTGTTTTAGAACATTCTGTAGATTTCTGAGAAAAAGAAAAAAGCTTCCTATTATATTCTAGTTTGATAATTGTCCCTGAAATAAATGATAGCTACAAAGTATGTGAATTCGATGGAAGTCACTATAAATATAGCCATTACTAGAGGCTTCTTTTACTCAATATGAAAATGACTTAGTATAATAAGTGGATTCCTATCTAAATTCATGAGTTCTCTTATGACATTTGGGTTAAGCCTGAAATGAATTAATCTTTTTCTGATAAAGTTTCTTAAGCTGTGATTTCTCTGGTGACCACGTTTAATTAGATATTAAATAAACTTGCTTATCTTTATACCAACAGGTTTTATGACTACATTTTTTTTCCTGAGCTGTGTTTCACAGATTAAGTTGCTAGCAAAAGTAAAAAAAGTAAATTTAGTAAACTATATATCCTTAGATCATAAATTAAAAAACAGAGATAGGTAAGGTAGTATAAATATATACACATTCTAGTGAAAAGAAATACATTTTGCTTTTACAAGTGCTATTTTTTCACCTAGAAGTTGAGTATGCTTTTTTTAAGTGGAAAAATTTTATTTAATATGAAAAGGCTGAAACATTTTATGATAAGGTTCTGAAGGTTTCAATTAAAAGCTTGAGTTTTCTTTTTTAAAAATACTGTAAGATTGTCCAACTCCAATATGATGACGTTCTGATGTTCCTCACCGCCCCCACCACCCCCGGTTGCTAAATGGCCACATAAATGTGGAACACCAAAGATTGATTTAATTTTCTCGTCCAGTGCTCTGGAACCAGAGAGACTGATCTGGAAACCCCAGACAACCTTTTGTACAAACCAGAGTGAGAGAGTTTCTGAGTTGCCAACAGTATTAAGATCCAATATGGAAGGAAGATTAGCAGTGGTCAGATTTCCTAAAGGCATAAAGTTTGTAACGGTTTGATTTTTCTTAGTTCTATTTGGTTTCCCTGAGCAGAGCAGATATTTAGAAGAGACTCTTACTCCCCAGAAGTTTCCTTAGTTCCATCAAACTGGAAGTAAAATGATTTTTATCTTTCTTTCTTAATCCCTTCTCCTCCCCACATGAACTTCAAGTGAAGAACAGGTAGAGGTGGGTGAGCTGAGTAACCTCTCTGGGAGGTTACTGTAAAGCCTTTAGTCGGTTGGGATTCATCTGTGTGCTGGATCTGAGTTTCTGGCACGTGTCGCAGTATGGTATCTTTGGGGCCTTGGTGCTTAAACAAAATCCAAGCTGTGGTCTTCTTTTTCCAGCTGATTTCTGGGTAGTTTCATTTTAATGATTTAGACCCACATTGACATACCAACACATACCATCTCCTCTCACTGTGACTTGATGTCCTGGAATCATCTTGGCTTTTTCTGTATCCACACCATATCTGTTGATTGATCTTTTCAAAAGTCTCATAGTCTTCCAAATCATAGTACTACCTTCTTATTTAAATATTTCACTTTCATACTAGCTTTTCTGGCTTTTGAATGTTCATCTTGTCAATTTCTCTTTAACCCTGAACAACATTATCTAATTAATTGCTCTAAAGATCCAGCTTTCTCACCAACTAAAAGCATTGGTAAGTTCCCTATTATGTGCAGGATACAGAATAAACATTCTATAGACAAATATAAGTTGTTTACAGATAGTTCAGTTTCACAATTCCTTTTTTTTAAATTAATGATGGTAAAAAAAACAGCATAAAATTGACCATCTTAACTATTTTTAAGTGTACAATTCAGTAATGTTCAGTATATTCATGTTGCAACAATATTTCATAATTCTTGAGGTTTTTATTATCTCTTCATTGAAGAGAACTGTGAATCCTATTACATCTAACACAGGTTTTTAAGTATTTTATACTACAGAACTTCATACCAGTCCATTGAAAGTATTATGTGCAGATAAGTGGTGGCTGCTGGTATCTTTTTTGCCTGTTGTAAGTGTGCTGCTCTGGCTTCTGTTTCCTCGTATCTCCAATGTGAATAAGGACGGTGCCTCACTCATGTTAGACACTTGGTACTTTTGTTGACTGGCTATGATGGAAGATAAGACCATTGTTAATGAAGGATATTGCTTTTCCTGACCATCCTTCCAATCATAATCATAATTGCATGATGTTCCAATGAAACACAATTCAACTACATCAAGAAAAAAATAGCTAATATTGTTAATATTCTCATACCAGAGCAATTAAAATTAAAAAGAGGATACGTGAAAGCAGCAAAATGCTTTTCTAATATCTGTTAGCGATCTTATTCAAGTGAATTATTTGATTTTATGTGCATTTTCAAATGCCTTAGAAGTAAAATAAAAGAGAGCATCCTATTTTGAACTAATTTTCAACCTTCTAATTTTATATGATTAAAATTCACAGATAGACTTTGCAAGCTTCTTTCTAACCCTAAATTCCTGATTCTTTCTTTTTCAGTTTTTAAATTATTATTTGGCCAGTTATAAGCAAGACTGGCTAGCTATAAGACTTTGGTCAATTTTCTTAATTGCTCTGGCTTTTAGGTGTATTTAATTTTCCTTATTCTGTTCCAAACATATTTTGATTTCTTTATGTGATGTACCAATGACCAAAGTAGAAATAGAACATAGTACGTTGTCGGGCTCAGCACTATGTTCTGTTCTTAGTACTGTAAAAGAGACTAATAAAACCTTGTTATTGCAATTTAAAAAACCTTAAGATCCCAAGATAAAAAAAGTCGCATGTCCATAAACCTGATAAATTACTTTTATATTTTATGCATTGAATTGTTGGAATTCTGGATTCTGTGCTCTTTTTTGCCCTATATTTTTTTGGGAGGGGAATGCTTTATCCATTGCGATGACTTTATATACCATCTATCTGATTACAGTATGTATCTCCAGTCTTACCCTTTCCTCCAAGCTGTGAAGCCATATTTCTAAGTGCTTTCTTGATGTGCCTGTGCAGATGCTTTTGTAGACACCCCACACTTCATTTCTGCAGAGGGCTTCTCCCCTAAAATTCTGCATGTTGGTTATAGGAGGGCCTTCATTGAACCTCTAAGCTAGACCCTAGGAGTCATTCTCATTTGCTGTACTCTCAGCATTCCACCTCTATTCCACCATTAATTCTTTTTAATCTTAGATCTAAGAAAGTCACGAGTGGGATCCCTCATCCATGTGTTTTGTCACCTTTTGGTTTCTTGCCATTAATCTCTTCAACATCCACATCACTAGCAGACATGCACTGCTAAAAATATTTTTTTTCCCTAAGAATAGGAAATAAAAAGGAACAACTAAATCTGATCATGTTAAATTCTTGCTCTAGCAGCTTCCTTTGTCACCCACTTTCCCAGGAGTGTCTCCCATGTGCATTGTGCAGAGCATCAGTTTTGAGGAATGTCAACTTACTTGATCAAAAAATACCTTTTGCAAGCAACTCATAGAATTAGTATTCTGAGAAACATGCCAGAAAATACTAACCTAGAAGAAAACAAACCTAGATACTTAGGCCCAGCACATAGAACCTTACAGTTTTACACCAGCTCGCCCCTCCAGCTTTAGCTTCACAGTACCAAGCCAGGTACCGTGCACTTTGGCCACTCAGAACTAGACTGTTGTCCCCCTAACACAATATGTAGTTTCATGCCTCCATGCTTTATGGTCAACTTCTCCATACCAGGAATCTTTTGTATTCACTCACCCTCATCCCATCAAGGCAGCACTAAACCTTCTTTATCATCTCTGTGAAACCTCTACCCATGCAATGAGTTGCATGGGTTCCTTCACAGCACTTCTTATCCCCCATCGATTAATTATCCACCCACCCATCCATCCATCCATCCATCCATCCATCCATCCATCCATCCATCCATCCATCCATTCATCCATTCATCCAACCTTCCCATCTATTAATACATTTATCCATCCTTCCATCCGTCCATCCTTCCATCTATCCCTCCATCACCACTTACCTATCCATCAATCTTATTATATCTTCATTAGATTCACATAGCTGTCTCCTTTACTGGTCTGTGAGCCCCTACTCAGGCTGACACCCTGTCTTATTCACCTTCATATTTTTGGCACTGAGTACAATGCTTAACCATGCAGGTGCTTTACAAATCAATGTCCAATTAAATTAAAAAGCTTTAAAATCACACAGCAGTTCTTTTCACAAAGGATTCATAGTGTTTTATAAGCAAGTGTCTTCCTAGGCTGGAGATTGAGGAAGTAATGTATTTTATTATACCCTGTCAGAATTCTGGCTGGACATTAAATTCTTAAATATCAGAGAATACTTTTAGAAAAAGTATGGGGTAGCAGATGATCAGTAGAAAAGTGTCAACACTATGAATGAATAGGAATTAGAAATCATATAATTTCATTAAAGATACAGATCTAGTTTCCTTAAATTCTAGCTACAAAGGAGTTTTTTAAAGCAAATATCCATAGTCTGGCATAAGCAAAAGTCCAAAGTAACATTGCTTATTCCAGCTAAGGTTGGGAATAAATTACAATTAGATGAGCCCCTGCACTGTCCTAGGTCCTCAGCTTGCTCTTGGAATGACATTAATGGAAATGTCTGTGGATGAATTTAACATCAGCCTAATACACCAGCTCCGAGTGTGCGTGTCTGTTTGTGCAATCAGTGCATGTGAAAGCAAAACCTCATGTTAAGCTATTTCAGTTCACTTTAACAAACCTACTTTATGGAAAGGTCTAATGTGGTAGGTACTAGTTCTCCTGGGCTTTCACTTATAAATGTGGACATCACATAGATTAATGCAAAAACCATAGATAAAGTTTTCCATATGCTTTTCTTTTAGGTTTAACGGTTTAACATTGATTACTATGTAGGATCAAGCTAGAAGAGAAGTCAGCCTTTGCAACCGTGTTGAAACAGATGAACAGACATAAAGAGAGAGGCCAGAGAGACCCTTCTCTTAAGAGTAAAGGAAGTCCCTTTATGCCTTTCACCCCAGTTCATCCATTTGAGAAGTGCAGCTGTGAATCCACTTGAAGTAAAGCATGTATGATTATGTTTGTAATGATCAGCTTTTTTGTCTCCCAGAGAACTAACGGATGAAAGTGTGTGGAAAACACCACCCTCATCATCATTAGTAAGTTTACTTTTCTAGGTACCCTAATGGCTTAATGCTTGCTTACAGCAAGATCTGTACTTTTGAAACTGTAATTCTAAATGAAAACCCCACCACTATTTAACCTACCCGTCAAACATTACTGAACTCCACATTGAATATCTTGGTGGTGGTAGTGCTTTCAATCAAGTTTAATATTCACTCTTAGAAAATACCAAATCAACTTGAGTAGGCATTATCTTGTATTTTTTATCCTTGCATTAGCTTATTTACATCTGTGGATTTCTATGAGGATTATCATTCCTTAGGCAAAACAGTGTAATGTGTCATTTAAAAAATGCACTTAGAACCATATTTTACTGAAAATTATGTGTTTAGAATTATTTCTTTCTTTTACAGTAGTGAAAATGAGCTACACAATAAAAATTTATTTATATTTTTGGGGGAGATAATGAATTTCACATATTAGACAAGAAACTGTCCTTGTCTAATTTAAGCTTAAACATTTGGCTCGTTATTCAAAAAGTAAAACTTATGACTTGTTAAAGATAGTTAATAAAAACACTGTTGTCACAGTGTCAGGAAGTTGTGAACACTGGACAGTTGAGTCATATGCAGAGGGTGTAGCTAAAATTGGTGAGAACGTGCTTACAGTTGACATTGAAAGTCATGAAGTTCAGTGCGTGAGTTTCCTGCCTTTTTAATGTAATTTTTTAAATTTCTGTGGAAGTACAATTTATATATGGAAAAGTGATCCTTGAAGAGAGTTTATATATTGAACACATCTGTGTGACCATCACCCAGATTAAGAAATGGAGCATCACCGGACCCCAAGAAACCGTCTTGGGCCCCATCCCAGTAATTAACTCACCTACCCTAGGATGGCCACCACCCTGACTTGCAACACAAGTTGCTCTTGCCTGTTTCTGTACTTTCTATTATTGGCTTCTTGTTTAACATCATGTTAGTGAGAGTCATCCATGTCATGTGAAGTGTAGATTGCACTTTCTCATTGCAGTAGAGTGGCATTCCATTAATTTGTTCCCACCTATTCATTTTTATTATAATTTCATCATTCAGTAATTTTATTTCTCTGATATTACTGCCCACCAATTTACCTTAAAAAAGGTCAAATGCTATTTCTTTTACTGCAGGTGCCATGCAATCTTTTTAAAACATAGATAAATGAGGCAGCAATAAATTTAGCAAATTTTATGAGTAAAAGAAACTGGTGGCACATTTTCATTATTTGAAAAGAGGTCATGTCCATAGCAATTCATTGCAATTCTGAATACGTAAAAAGAAAGCAAATCTGGTAGAATGCCAAAATACAGTTACAAGATGATGACAGAAATACAGTTGTACTTAAGGTTTGGACATTGCCTTATACTTTATCATTGACCGGGTGACATTTTTAAGAGCCTATATTAGAGCAAAAGAGGTAAATTCGGTTTGGTTATCCAGTACAAAATTTCCAGTATGTAAATGCCTCACATCTGTGTATTTGTTTTGCTGCAGACATAACCAGCAAGAGTTTAGTGATGAAATCTGTTCTTAATTATGGGAGCAGCTGTTGGAGTTTTAGCCATTTTTTTCCCTCCTCATGTGAAGTTGCCTGGTTTACTTATTTTTGCCGGCATTTTTCAGGGTTGCTAGTGCAAAAAGGGCCCCTTTGTGAGAGGTTGCAATTTGTTTTCTGTATGAGAGCCAGTGCAAATGGACTAAATCTGCACAGCAGGGTGGTTTTGTCCGTCCTCCTAGCACACTGCAAGCTACCCTACCTGGGATCAGCACCAGGGACCTATAAAACCACCCAACAAATGAGGGTGCTATTACTTGTGCTGGCAAGAATTTCAGGCAGGAAGCAGGACATAAGAATTAACTGGGTCCTTCTGATGCGTGGCAGAGTGGGCCGATACAGAACTGGAACAGATGATATTACCGTACTATTTTGTTTTTATTTTTATGAATTTATTAATATACCTCTTTCCATTTCTGTTTAGTTATTTTTACATCTGTGGGGCTGTCACATATTATGATAATGTTGTTCACCAACACAAAGCAGAAATACATTCAGATAATCTTTTAGGTGATTTCTTAAATAGTCTTTCACAGAAGGTCCTAAATTTTAATTTCTTTAGGTATTTCATAGCATACCAAAATAAGGACTTTGGATGAAACTGAGGATATTTCATTATTAAAATTTTCAACTCAGGACTGAACTTAAAAGCTTCATAGACCCCTTTCATATACAGAAATTAATGATTAGTTTAGTTGGGAATGATTGATGCCTGTTTATCAGTCTTAGATGCATCACACTCCCTGTCATTTCACCTCTAGCCATAATCGCCTAAACACTTGAAGCTCGACATTTTAAATGTTAAAGACAAATTAACGCTACCTTGTAAAATTGAACATAAAAGTCAACAACAAAAATGCAAAAACCAAGCTTGCTCTTAAGTTAGGAGGAAAACACTTTTACAGTATTTTGTTTTATGTTATATAAAAAAAGAAATAATTTTCTTTCTCATGTTTGAAAAGCAGGATTTCATAAGCTCTGTGAAGTAGATTTCTTCTAAATTAGTTCAATCAGTGAAATTAAAACTAATGTGTAATTTTTCTGCTCTGCTGGCACTTTCTAGAGCCATGTAAGTCTGTTGCAAAACCTTTGGAGTACTCAGTTCTCTAAACCTTCTGAAAACTGCTTGCCTGGCAGCATTTTCCTCTTTCTTATTTTAATTAAATGCAGACCAACCAGAACAATTATATTAGTAATTCAGCCCATTAAAGCCTCTTTTACACAAAGAATTCAGGGAAAAGTGAGTTTTTCTCACCTGAATTGTCCAGATAATTATATTTGTGCCTCTGTCCTTTCCCAAGTCATTAGATTAAAAGACGCTGGTCCTACTTTCTGCTCTTCAGCCTTTCCCCAAGGGGGCAAGCCACCCCAAATACTGGCAGGCCAAGGCTGCCTGCTTAGCAGAGATTTTGTTGTGTATTTGATGTGGTTTCAGGATAAGTTCATAGCATTAGCAGTAACAGCAATAACAAGGACATTTAAAAGTATTCACAAGTGTTCCACAAAAAATGAATTGTATCATCTTGGATTAAGGAAAAAAGACGACCGACCATTATCCTTTATATGAATCATTGAGAAATCATAAACCATTCAAGGCAGAATGGAGGAAGCGGGCCAGAGGAAGAGTAGGCTTCATTGGGTTCTCACATGAGTGAGTGATTCTTGAAGGGGCGGAGACTTTTGTCTTTATCAATATGTGGATTATCCCACGAATGCCTGGTTATGTACTTGAAATATGAATTAGTATTTATACCTTAATACAGAGATTATGTCCTGTCCCTCAGGGCAGATGTATGTGACAATTCCCCAAGTGATCGTAGATGTGTGCATGTTTTCAGTTTCATCCCCTATTGAAACTCCTCCCCCACAGCCCTGTCTTTAATTAGTAAGTTATTCTTCATGTTCTTTCTGAATTTCTGTATTACTTTTCATCTTAGTTCTCTTCTTGATTGCCTAGTCTTCAGTTTCATTTTGAGTTAAATGCTCCATGTTTAACGTTTTCTGCAGATTTCTAGTAAATTTAATACCCTGGACGCACAGTGTGAGGAAAGTTGGAACAGCAGACCTGGGCAGCCATTAGGGGTATTGCCTGTGCCTCCTGTGCCAGTTTTGAGACTCAGGAAGTAGGGCAACACAGTGAGTGTGGCTGCTCAAGCTGGGTTGCATTTCTCTGTTCTGTTTGCGTTCCTCGGGTTTGGTCACCTTAGAATTCCAGTCCAAATTCCGGAGGACAGAATTGTCCCAGGCTGCAGTTGCCTCCTTGTATGTGGCTGCTCTGGATTGAGGAAGAGCCTTAGGTGGGTTTAGTACTTTTGGGACATTGCTGGGGCCCTTACACCATTAATTAAAAAAAAAAAAAGGTATAAATTACTGGTGCTTTTTTGTTTTCCAATAGTTGTCAGCCAAAGGCTCTCTTTTCAAAACGTTCTAGTGGTTGCATAAGGTAGTCAGCAGTAGACAAGTTCAGAACATAAAATATATCTGATTGTTGTAAATGAAGCGATTTCCAGTGACAGTTTGAAGTCTATATGAGTAACGACACAGATATCAATTCCTATTCATTTGAGTTTTAAAGACACGATCCCAGATTTAAAAACACGATCCCAGATTTAAAGATGGGGGAAAATTTTGCAGTCTAGTAACATCCTTAGATGAAAAGGACTATTAAATATCAATTAGAAAAAAAAAAACCAGTGCTCTAAAATAAAAATGAGTTAACATCCTGAGCAGAAAGTTCACAAAAGAAGATATCCAGTTACCCGCCCCCTGAAAAAAAAAAAAAGGAAAAGTGATGAACATAAAGACTTGCAAATGGAAATAACGGTGTCATTCATTACCTATCAAGTTGGCAAAAGTTTGAAAACTGTAAGAGTTGGAGAGTAGATATACTGATGGGGTCCTTATAGAATTGTAGGATCATTTAAAGTGTTAGCTTTCTGTAGAGCAATTTGGATTATGGATGAAGAAATTTAACATATCTGCAAGAATGTGTATATAGTTTCATTGAACACAGAGGAACTGGAAAAAAATCTTTTGTTCTACATGACATTAAAATATGATTTCAAAGAGGACTTGTCATCATGAGAAAGTGTTGATGATGTTACCTGAAAAATAAGTGTATGGAACAGTATATAAAAGGGTGATTGCAGTCTTATAAATACATGAGCTCTCACCAGAGATTATTTTGATTGGTTGCATTACAGATTATTGTAATTTTTTCACTCTTATTCAGTTTGTACTTACAATGAACATAAATTACTTTTACAATCAGAAATAACTCATGTAAATTAAAAATAGCCGTGATTTCAAGTTTCCTTAGATTGACTATAAAACATGTTATGCCAACAAATATTTTGGTTAAATAAAACAGTGAGTGAAAGACACATTTTTTTTTATAGAATCAGTCTGGATGAGAGAAAATTGATACTGATAATAGCTGCCCAGGGAGTACTAAACAAGAGGAAAATACCTGGCTCTGTGCTTTAGGTTAACAAATCTGGCATTAATGGAATCAGGGAGATAAAAGCAATCGCCATAAATCAGATCCTTTCAGAGAATGCGTCTGTCTGTTATTCCTTTGAAATCTAAAAATTGCCACACATTGGGAAAGAGAAATCATTGCCTTTCTTTTTTCCTTCCCGTATAGTTGCTGAGTTGTGCCCTGTCTCTGATGGCCACTTCGTGCACATTCCTGCCAGAGTGTTCTGTCTGCAGTTAGAGGAAAGAAAACATTGATGTTGTGTCTGTTAGGGCTTGTCTTGTGTTTTCTGTCCTGGCACAAGGGCTAAGTATGCCGGACAGCCCTCAAGGTTGCAGTGATATTGCAGAACAGTGGGGGGAGACAAGCAGCACAGTGTTTATTTCCATAAGTGGCGTTATTACCACGAATATGAAACTCAACATCTGCTATTAAGTCAAGCAGTAGCTGAGGTTGAATAGCATGCTATAACAATAAACCCAGGGCCATCGTCATGAGTTTTTACATTTAAAAAAATTGGCCAGAAAGTAATATTTAATTAAGGGCCCATGATTATGGTAAGAAGCTTGCATGACAACCACAGGTGGTGAGCAGTAGAGACAGTAAGATGCTCAACAGTGTTTGCTTATCTTCATTGCTGGCACCTTATGGAAATCAAGTTCTTAGTGATACTCATATGAGTTTAGAGGATAGATCTGCAGTGGGAAAGAAAGTGTTTAACATACAGAGAGTAGAATTAGGGAATTATATTTTTGTTAAAGGTAAAGAATAAAATAAAGAAAAAGGAAACCTTAAATACAAGAATTTTTTTTTTCTCCCTATGAACTCTGAATCGTCCCCTTTCGTGGCTTATGAGGCTTCTCCCTCAATCTAAATATTCTCATGAATCCTTAGATCCAAAGCTGCTCTGAGCCTGCAATCAGCCACCTTAGTCCTTTTATCCTAAGACCATGAGAGTCACAGAAAAGTTCTTACTAAAACAAGCTGGTTCTCAGGCACAGTCTTTTCCTTTGAGAAAATGCTGTTCAATTTAGTATAAATGTGCATTTGACACTGATGGTGTTCAAGGCCCTGTAGGGTCTCCTGGTGATTCGAAAACTGACTCAGCCCCAGTCCTTGTCTCTGGGGAGACCAGTGGGGAAGACAAATGTGTGTATTCATAGAATATTTCCTATTCATACTTTTTAATGTTTTGGACAGACAAGTCATATTCCCTCCCTGAGTTCATTTCTTCTAATTGTAGAGTCCTTGGCCACATGAGTTGTCCATCTCTTCCCTGCCGTCAGGCACACACAGGGCATTGTGGCTTCAGCCAGGAGGAGGATGACTGTCCTCGTGATGATGTCTGGCATTTCTGCTTGCCGTATCAGCTGTGGGGCTGTGTTCTCGGAGAGAAGTCAATAATGACTCCCACTCTCACGTTGTTCTCATTGATGCTCTGAGTTTTTCATTAACCAATAAGTAATTTTGACATTGGCAATATCCATAATAGTATAATGTGAGCATTCTCTAAATATTTTTTCCATATTGAGCTTATTAGCCTCTTTTGGTTTCTGCTCATTTTTTAGCATTGTAATAGGCACCCACACAAATATACATATTTTTCCCTTTCAGATTTTCTTATGGATCAGAGTTCTGTGAGCAGTCTTCACTCGTAAAGTTTATTGAGACATATTTTTCAATTATTTTGTTTCTAAAAAAGGAGAGAGGGCACCAGGCCTTAAAGGAATTCTGCTCCAGAACCCCAGAGGGAATGTGCATTGCAGCTATCTTTGAATCTTACAGCCCAGGTGAATATCCTGCATTTAGGTCTTTGAGTGAAGTTTCATAGACTGGTGTGAAGTGGACACGGGGCTGAGAGGAAGAGGCAAGGTCAACTGAGTGCTGTCTTTCTATTGTTCCATCTCTCACTTTATCTTGCTCTAGTTCTCCTTGATTTTCTCAATTGTCTGCCCACCCACCCACTCTCTCTTCCTCCCTCCTCTCTCTTCCTCTCTCTCCCTCTCCCTCCCTCTCCCTCCTTCTCCCTCCATCTCTCTTCCCCCCATTCTCTGTCTCTCTGTTTCTCTTTCTCTCTCTCATTCTCTCTCTCCCCTTCTCTCCCTCTCACTTCTTCTCCCTCCCTCTCCCTCCCGCTCCCTCCCTCTCCCTCTGTCTTTCTCCCTCCCTTCTCTGTCTCCTTGTCTCTCTGTCTCTCTCTGTCTCTCTCTCTGTCTCTCTCTGTCTCTCTCTGTCTGTCTGTCTGTCTCTCTCTCTCTCTCTCTCTCTCTCTCTCTCTCTCTCTCTCTCTCTCTCTCTCTCTCTCTCTCTGGGATGGGCTGCTGGGAGGTAGTTTCTCCTCCTATGGGAGCCCCTGTAGGAGGTGGGAGGAGATCATGGGGAGTTGTGACAGGGGCGTAAGGGTTGACTAGATTTTTCTAGGACCCTAAACAACTCAGCTCTCTCGAACCTATGATGGCAGGATGGGCTGCAGGTGTGGGGAGCTGAGCTTCCCTAAGGTTTCCTGTCACAATCCACACAGACTTCTGAGGCTGTTCTGCAGGTCTAAGGTTGTAGACAGCTCCTCTGCTCTGAATTAGGGCAAGATTGCCCAGCAAAAAGGAAAAGGAAAGGCAAAGCAGCCCAGTCTTACGGGTAGTTGTTCTGGAAGCAGAGCTGCGCTATTCCCTTTGATCAAGAGAAGAAAAAAAGTGTGCTGCACAGTTAAGTATGGATTAAAAAAAAACAAACGCATTCATGTAATTTCCACTACAACACCTGAGATCTTCTTTTGTTTTTCTTGAAAACTTAGAAGTTCCAAAGGATAGGTGGAAGCTGGGGTAAGGTTTGGGGAGCAGAGTTCTCCTCCCTGTGAATTCCCATCCCACCTCAGACTGGAGCAGGACTTCGGTGACCGAATGGTCAGTGGAGGCTGGTGGAGAGTTGGGGAGTGTGTGAAGTTGTTGACTGGCTATGCCCAACCCCTGTTGGAGGTGACTCTGGACTTCTGGTTTAGTGTTCGAACTTCTGATATGCCAGTCACAGCCCTAGACTTATAGTCCAGAAAGGGACCACTGGCAGTAAAATCCATCCCTCTAACTTCAGATAGGAGGACCATGTCTAAACTATCTCAGACATGAAAAATCCATCCTATTTGTGAAGTCTCTGGAAACAATCTCCGAATCACTCTAATGTTATGAACACTTCATGTCAGGAAATTTAGCTTAAGAGCAGACTCAGATTTCTCATGCTTTAGTTCAAAGACCATTTCCTTTGGCTGTCTTCCTTTCTCTGTATTTGAAAACCAATATTAAATTGTCTTTCAGTTTTCTTTTTTTCCCAGGGGGAATAATTTCACTTCTAGTCACTTCAATTTAGAAGAAGAAGTTTGCTAGGAAAATTCAAATCAAGTAGATATAAACCCCCTTTTTAAGGGAAAAGAAATAGGAGCAAGAGGTGGTGGGAATTATTTTTTGGTTAACAGTGTCCCATCTGAAGTTCAGGCTACCTGAAATGAGGTAAAAATTTTATATTAAACTTTCATCGCTGCAGGATTAATCAGTAGCTGCCTATTCTCCCTCCAGGGAGAGCCAGAGATTACTTGTGGGTTTTGTGGGTTTTCTTTGTGCGTTTAAAAGCAGATCTGTGAATTAAAGAGATTTAGGAGCTACTGAGAGAAACAGGATTTTGGAGTAAGGATTCTTTGCTTTTGCTAAAGTCTCTGCTCTCTCTGGAACAGAATTTCTTAATCTTTGGGGAGAATCATAGACCCATTAGAAAATTTGATAAAAGCTGAGAACCCTTTCCTAGAAAAATATGTATATGTATATACAGTCCATACAATTTCATCGAGTCCCTGGACCTCAGGTTCTAATACCCAAACCTAAAGTTGGCTGCATTTTAATCAGAGATGAAAATGAATCATTTTGCATCAAACTCTTATTTTATGACCAGAAAGAAGAAAAGTTAATTTTTTCTTTTTGTAGAAGAGTAAAACATGTTCCTATTGAGGCATATTTCTCTGTGAGATAATTGGATATTTAATTTAGTTTAAATTGAAAAAGCTTTTTCATTTCTGAAGTGTTCCCTTCAGAAATCCATGATATCTAATGAACTTTAATTTTGTATGTGATTCGGTGTCACCCTCCTCCTTACAATGTGGTGAGCCATGTAGGGAAACCCAGCCACCAGGGTGGTGGGTTCTTCTCCTGCTTCTGCCACTGGCTGGTTGTATGGACCTGGGTACCTCTGTCACCTTTTTGGGCCTTCCTATCTGTAAAATGCTGCATTCAGACTCTGTTGTTTGAGCTTTATTTTTCTGTATTTTAAATTTTCATCTCCATGACTCCTTTTCCAGAGTTTAGTAAGATGTTTGCACAGCATTTTTATAATCTTGTAGGGCAGCTTGGCAGAAAATGAGTAGAAGAAAGGTATGATGAGATGTTGGCGCTATGGCCACAGTTACTCATCAGAGCACATGTGTCATTTATCCCACCTCAGATATTGTATAGCGAAATGGAAACTCAAATGGCTCCTCTTTCAGCCCACGTACACACTTTAAGGATATAGGAGGTATGGGACCTGAGATTTCCAAAACAGTTTTCTTCAGTTCAGTCCCACTACACTAACAAATGCCATGGTAAATGACCTGATTCATAGATACTAATTTATACACATATTTCCGTGATCAATGTTGGAGCCCATAGATTTGGAATCAAAAGACTTTCCTGCTGTGTCATTATTAGGATTTCAAAAGCAGTTATATGTTATCCAAGTAAAATTATTCAGTTCAGATAGTTGGATGGTTTAGATGGATTGTTGAATGTTTCTGCTTTGTGTGATATTTAAGAATACCCAACTCTACCCTGCTTTTTAAGGTCAAAAATGAGAGATCAATGATTTGGTGCATGTGGGTGGTGTCCAGCTTCAAGTCAGATGTGTATTGCCTCTTAGCCTAATAGCATTCAAAAGAATAGGCCCTAAGAGCTTGGTGAAATGCAAAGTCATGTTTACTTCAGAATAAGAGCAGATAAATCTGATTCCCAGGTTAAGGATGCCTTCCTATTCAGCAGATTTCTCAATTGGCTCACATCCTTCTAGTCCTTTTAAAAGTTCCAAATCAAGTGGAAAGATTTTAACATTCCATTAGTGGCTGGAGCTGTGCATTATGGGAAATATATTATTGATGATCACTACCTAGATTGCACCCTGATGGCATACTTTCTTTGTATCACCACACCACTGCAGGGTTGCGTGGTGATACATTTCCTGCACCATCCTTGGCCTGGGAGAGTTTGTTCCGTGTGTCACAACTTGGATAGATGGTGTGTGTGTCGTCTCCATTGCTACCAAAGGGTAGACTGGGGAGAAGGGATTCAGACAGATCTCACTAATTAGCCATTGGTTTCTGCAGTATAGTGATGAACTCAACTGCTGAACTGAATCTGCACACGTGGAAGAGACCTTTCACTGTCACAGGAGCAGCAGTGGAAAATCATTTCCGTTTTCCATTGGTCAGAGAGACAGAAGGTGGTCAGACTGGGAAGATACAAGTTCAGATAGATGTAGAAGGGCCCTGGGGGTGGGACCGCAGATTCTGTTTGGATCATGGCAATGGATGCTCATACTTTTTTGGTGTGCCTTTCATCACTGCAATTAACTTCTTGTCTGTGAGTGTTTGAATACAGAATGTGTGGTTGTCACGCAGTCGGTGTCAGAGTTGCTCAATGCTGTGCTCACTTGTGTGCTTGAGTGCACGTATTGATGAGCAAACAGGTGTTAAATTATATTGGTTTCTATCCATTGTATGAAGTCGCTGGGCACCAACTAATCCTCCTCTTGTGAGGTCTCTGAAGTCTGGGTTATAGGAAAATGAGGAATAATCAGATAGTTTCAATCAAGTAGGAATTATAAAGAGTCACTTAATTAAAAAATTTTCATCACACTTTACCTATGAGAAAAAAAATTAAACAACCTTTGGTAGAAAATAGACATTTAGATAAGATGTATACATTTTGCATAACAATACACTTGACTTTCGTTTACCTCTATTGTATTGACATAATTTGTACATATTCAACATCTAAACTCCCTTACTCCCTAGCTCAGAAAATCACAGGTGAAATTGTTCTTCAGGAGTTATGTTTAAATGCAAATTAGAAAGACAGCTTCAGAAATTCATCAGCAGTTCTGCTCCTCGGGGCATCTCTTGGCTCAAGACAGGGCCTTATTACTGAAATGGCTCATTAACTAGCCTTCTTCCAGAATAGGGCCCCTCTGCAGGTACTCCGCCCCCGTGCAGGCCACAGCAAAGGGCCCACTTACAGGCAGGCAAACTAATTAAAGTGAGAACTACAGAGACAAAATGGAAATAGAAGACCTGTACCTGTAGCAATAATTTTTCATTAAAGATCTCATTTAAAAACAAAAAACCAAAAACCAGAAGATGCTACCAAGAAAGGAAGAAACACTAAGAATCAGAATTAGGCCATTAGAGCTTATGCTGTGCAATTTTGTGTGCCCAGGTCAAAGTATGGAGAATTATTTCAGTGGACCTGAACGTGTGATGTGGCACATATTTGGTGTATCAAACTTAGGAAAAATTTGAGTCCATTATTAAGTGATTTTTCCCCCTTCTGTGCATAAAACTGAAAAAATAAATAAATAAATATGTCTTAGGTGTCATTTTGCATCTATGGGAAAACCCAGGAAGTATTCTGAATCTGTGTAGGTGGTGGGAAAGTGGAGCCATCTCTCTCTTACCTACTCCTATTTTTCACCTTGTTTAAAACAGTTTCAGCAAAAGTCTTCAAGGCCTGTGCTTTCCCTGTTCGTATGAAACCTTAACATAGAAATGTTTTTCTAGCGAGTGTGTGGACTGCTTTCTAACTGTTTCTGTGCCATAATAACAAAACAAAAAAGCGAGTTAGTGAGAGGTAAGTGCTTCTAGTAAATGCTAAGAATAGCTTTATCTACAGTGAATACTCAACATAGAGCAGTTAAGGGTCATGCGAATCTAAGAGTTTGGAAATTGTACAAACTATCAAGAAAACAATTAAAGGTATCATGTGTTATTTTAGGGTCCATTTCTGATCAGATCAGGTGTGTCAAAAGCATCCTGTTTCACAGAATAAAATCACTTGAGAGCTTTGTGTGTTCATACATACTTAACCATTCATAGGTGTTGAGGCATTTCTTTTTTATGATGATGCCAGGTTTAACAAAAGAATAAAGAAGCAAATGCAATATTTCTATTGAGCAGAAGTGGTGGCAGACCTATAGCTGAAATGTGGCTTCCACCTCTGGAGTCAGGTAAGGGTTGGTGAGAAGGAGTTGGGACATATCCTTGACACCTTCTGGTTTTTTCACGGACTCTGCTTAGAGTCCTGACACCCTGCAGTCATTCTCTATCCTTTCTAGCCTGTTATAAATTCTTCATATCACTAAGCTCTGGCTGCAATTACCTTATTCATTTTCTGGTTTATTGGTTGCCTTCTCAACATAGTAAGGATGTCTTGTTCGTTGCTATATCCTGGGTGCCTACAGCAGTGCTGGTCATGCAGCTAAAGGCTAGTAACTTTTGTTGAGTGAATGAAAATGGCATCCACAATACGAAGCAAGGTATGGATATTCCATGAAACTCTGCATGGTGTCACTGTTTGTCTTTATTTGTTCCGCACCCTGTCCCCCACCCAAGATTTCTATAAAATTAAAGGAAATGACATTGCTTGAGGCTTAGCTGAATCATGAGTTTACCAACTCTTGAAGCTTTGGGTATAAATAATTTTCTTGGACTTGTTCCTGTCCAGATATTCTTGTAACAGCTGTTATGTCTTCCCTGTGGCCTCTAGGATCTGAGGATAGATACGTGGGTTACTGTGAGGCCAGCCCCTGTCTCCTGAGGCTGGCACAGTCCTTGGGGCCTCTGCACTAGACCCTCAGCTTCCAGGTTTGGGATATATTCTGTGTGCCACCCATAATATAGTCCCATGCTCTCAGTGTCTAGTGATCTTGTTAGAGCCACTAGCCTCTGGCAGGTGGTCAGCTGGCCCTAAGCTGAAAGATTTTTGTGCCACAGGGAAGAACACTGGCTTGGTATAGACTTAATATGAGTTGCTTCACCTGTTAATGGATTTAGGCTCGTTTTGTCTCTACAATGCACAGATATGTCATGATTGTTTATGATTTAGACAGTAGAAATCAAATTAGTTCCCCCCCACACCCCCTCCCACACTGTATCTAGGCCTCAAGATACATTTCCAGATCAATAAGACTGAGCTGAAACCTCCAAGTAATACATTGATTTCTGTTGCTCATTTTTTGGTTTGGCCATAGGCCTGACTTTCCAAAGTAGGCTAGATGATGAGTTATTATTTAAACCAAAATGGACTTCAAGTTATATTTTATGATTATATTACCCTGCTTAGACTTTTCAGTACAAGGTGGATCAAACACTACATGCTCAGTCAACAGTGGATTACACAATGTGAATTACACAAAGTAAATTTAAGGCTTTTTTTTAAATATATGTTTTTAAGGAGCTTTCAGTCTTGAGGGAAGACACAACATTTACATTTAGGAGTAGTGGGTTGTGGTTTTGGGTTAGTCAGAGATAATTCTGACTGGAGAAAAAGGTTAGATAGTGGGGGGGATTAAAAGTCAGCCAGAAGAGCTTGTGTGTTTTCCTGGATACAGTGGAGAACACATCAGTTTAGGAAACAGGACAAAATGTTGTGGAAGGTAAATCTTAGACAGATTGTTCTGGGCTAGTGGCATGGGTTGAGGAGGGAGATGTGGGAAATGTCTGAATGAGGACATTATTGCAAGGAGCAAGCTGTAGTAGATGAAGGCCTGGGTTGCAACAGTGCCGAAGAATGGACGCGAACAGAAAGAAAGAACCTGTGCAACATCTCGGAGCAAAGCTGCAGGACCTGGAGATATACCATCTGCTGAGATGAGGGGAGAACAAATTAGAGAGGACGTTAATCCTGTGACTTAGCAATAGAAAGGGCTATTTAGAGTCATGGGGATGGTGGGAGCATTGATATGACAATGCGTTAGGTTTTTATAGCATTGTATAGATGTGAAAAAACACTTGATCCTTACAGCAACCCTCTGGACCAGGCAGGAAAGGTATTTGACTCTCAGAAAGCTTAGAAAATGAAGGCGTGTGGCTAATACAAGTAGAGAAGACGGCATATAGCATAATAAGTTCTTTGGGACCTGATCTAGAAGGTGATAAACTCTCATCTGAATATGCTGAATTCAAGTTGATGGTAGAAAATCCAAGTGGAATGCTGAGGAAGCACTGAAGGTATAAAGTAGGTGCTTGAGACAGAAGTCCTAGATATGCTAATTAAACCAATAATCGAAGCTCTTTGGGAAGGAGATGTAGAGTAAGGAGATAGGAGGCCAAGGACTTGGCCTTGGAGACCCTGTGTCACTGGGGCAGCAGAAGACCCTAGCAGAGAAGAGCTGCAGGAGCAAGAGGATGGAGTTATGCAGTGTCCAGGAAGCAGAGAGAGGGACACATGCATTGCTAAAGACGATGCGGGGCAGGACAGTCCGCGGTTGTGTGATGGGGAGGGGAAGGACGGGTTGGCAGGAGAGAGTCAAGGAAAGAGAAGGAGGGTGCTCTGGGTCCAGGTGGACATGCTCTGGATCCTGGGGGATGCTGAAGAGAAAGGGGCACTTCTTTGTTCGGGACTGTGAGAGGATGACTGCTTTTTGTTGTCACATATAGAGCAAATGCCCCCAGGAAAAACCATGGAGCACATCTTTTCACTTCTCTGCCTTTTACCATTTTTTCCTCCTTTTCAACCCTTATCAGAAAATGTCTTTACTTCTCACAGAGAGGATGCACCATTTGTACTCCTTTACATGATACTATTATTCTTCTCAGTCAAAAGAACAATAGGAAAACTGAGACTGAAGTAGATGATAGCTTATATGTTACATATTTCTTTGTAGTAAAATGTTACATAAATGTATGCTGCTTTTGTGATAATTCTGTGCAAAATTTCAAAGGTTCTAATTTTAAAAGATGATAATTAGATATTTAGGCTTAGAAATACTTAAATGATTTGATTTGGTAGGTATTTGTTAATTTTTAAATGTGGATTTGTATGATCAGATAGAAAACATATGGTTTTCAGGTTAGTAACTTTCTGTTAATAAAACATAGCCTATCTTCATAGATAAGGGAGTTTGAGCTACCTGCATCTGAGGTGGAATTGTGCAGGCATGGATCATCGCCACCAATCAATACACTTCATTTAGGTATTAAGGTCACCAGTCACCGAGAGAAAAAGTGAGTGTCAACATCATCTCCAAAGGGGTGAAAGGGAGTACAGGGCCCTGCAACCTGACATCCATGGGAAGGGTGGAACACAAGGCACTGACTGCACACCTGAGCAAAGCACCTCAGTCCTATCCTCGCCCTCATGCCCTAGCACAAAGGGGACAGAAACCAAACACTGCTCCCACACTGTAGTCCTTCTCTGGGTGTTAGGAAAACAGCCTGCATGCAGGGCAGAGAACAGTTAAGTCTGGCCAACGCCGGAGCCTGTGTTCTTTCTGCTGTCCCCTCCTTCTGGCTTCCTTTTCATTTCTTCTGAGCTATGACCACAGGTCTATGTCCCTCTCTTGTTGCAATGGCACATTGGTAAATGCTGGCACGTAATCGAGGGGACATGGCTTCCAGCTGCCTTAGGGAGCAGGGGGCAAAGAGATAGAGGGAAGAAAAGGCTGAAAAAAAAAGAGCAGAGGGAAAATTGTAAAAAGTCTCCATCTAGCCAGAAGTGGCTGTGGCTTCCCGTAGGTATTTGATGACAAACCAGACCTCCTCTAGGCCCCTTATCTCCTTGCTTTTGCTTCCTGTTTAGCCCTTATTCACAGACATGGTTGGCCTTCCTGCTCCTGGTTTCCTGATGTTACCACACACTGGATTACTCCAGGGAGTAGAAACCATCCTGACTGCAAGCTGTACCAAACCAGAAACATCAACTAAATTATCGTTAATGAAATCATGTTCTTTTTTAATCATAGAGTCAACCAAAGGGAAAAAAAGATTTGCTTTAATTGCAGGCACTTGGAACACCCAGCCTGGGGTTAAATATCCGTTCATCTTGCATGATTGTGACAGACAGAGTAGGTGTTCTTAGCTCTGCTAATGCTTATAGTTTGGGGATAATTAAATTGGGTTAGGGAGGCAACATGAAGGAACTAGGTGGTTGAAAGGAAAATAGAATCCCCGTCAGTTAAGGGCAGAAAGAGGTTTTAAAAGTTGATGGAAATTGTTTACCAAGTTTAGTACATGTGAGACACAGAAGCATAAGCCTATAAGAACAAATAGTGATGCAGACAGAGATTGTGTAGGCATCGAGGAAATAATAGTTTATTCTTACTGGGGGATTGAGAATGGGGTTTCTCAGCTGAGTGGGCCTTGAGAGGAGGGACGTTTGAGAATAGGGGACTATAAGGGAAAGTTGGAGATGGAAATGTGTAGGCATGTGTTATTGTGTCCGGGAAACACATGATCTTCTGTGTTTTGGACTTCGTTGGTTAAAAAATGGCAAGATTATTAAAGCAGAATTGACTGTGCTGGGCTTATTTTAAGGGCTAGAATCCTTTGGCCATGTGAGGGATAGATCGTGTAATCAGACAGAAGCCAGGGGAACCAGTTAGGACACTGTGTCAGCAACTTAGGCACACACTGGTGATGGCTTGAGTAAAGTAGTATTGTTGAGTAGAATGACAAGGAATAATAGATCCCATTTACCAGTTCTCACAGTGTAGCTACTTGCACAGGGCTGATTCTAGCCTCTCTGGATGGCATCCCTGAATGTGGAGTTGAGAAAAGATACCCAGACTGGTACCTAAGCTGGTCTGAGCCAGCTCCAGCATACCACTGTGTCCAGTGGGTTGTGAATAAAATACTGGGTCCAGTTTTGAATGGCTTGAATGTAATGCATCACTGGAACATCCATGCAGAAAGAATATGACAGGCACTGGGAACTTATTTACAGCTAGTACTCAGGAGGGAGGACCGGGGCTAGGAACCATCAGCATTAGAAGGGAGAAGGTGACAAGGACTGGGATGCAGATGGAATTTACAGAAGTGGTGTAACCTTGGAGAATACTTGTGTAAGGGGTGAGCTGTGGAAAATAAAAGCAAAGTGAAGAACTGAGGAAGAGAAAGCAGTAGGAAGGGTGAGGTGAGACTTGGAGAAGGCAGGATGGCAGGATCTAAGACAGCAGAATTCAAGTGGCAGAGCAGTGTCACCAGGAGAGTAGGATGTTTTGGCTTCCAATTTATGAACATAACATTTTAATCAGAATTGGCCCAGCATGAATTAATTTTCATGAAGTTCCTGAGGGAACATCATTAAGCCAATTTAATTCCTTCCCGTAATCAATTTTCCATAGAGTGGTGATAATCTGTTTCCAATTTTTCCCATTTTCATATTCATCTTAATTAAGTTATTTAAATCAAGATCAATTGTTTTCCTCATAAATATCATGATAAAGATTGAATTTATCAATAACTTTAAAAAATTAAATTATTGAATTACTGATTATTGGTACTGATTATATCCTCTGCCATTTGTTTTTTTTTTTTTTTTTTTTTTTTGAGGCCATCATTTCTGGGTCCAGTTTCCCTGGGTCTTCTTTTTTTAAAAAAATATTATTAATAATAAATGATCCTTTGGGCAATATTTCATCTGTATAAATTTTAGTCTGTGGCCATTATACCCATGTTAGTTTTACTTGTCTGTAACTGTGAAACCTCTAAGTCCATCTGCGTTAGTATCTTTTTCTTGACAGCTCACCTGAGCATAGAGCTTTAAGAGGCGAGATGGGAATCCTAATGGAGGAAGATGAAGTGATTTGAAAAGGTCCTAGTCATGTCATAAACTTAGCAGAGTCAGTTAATAAAAGTCTTAAAGTCAGGTATTGGGGGAAAGTAGTTTCATTTCCTCAATTATAATAATAATTTTCAAATCATAAATTTTTATTGTGCTTCAAAGTACGCACAAACACCGTATATATATATATTAGATTCTCTTTATTAAATGTGTTGTTTGGTTCTCCTGTATCTTGATTTTCTGTCTAGTAGGTCTATCTGTTGCTGGAAGGGAGGTGTTTTAAGTCCCCAGCTATAATTATAGATTCATCTAGTTCTCATTTCAGCTCTATCAGTTTTTGTTTCATGCATTTTGAGGCATTTTGTGGTTGTTTGGTGTATATGCTTTTAGAATTGTTATGCCTCCTCAGTAGATTAATTGTTTTATAATTATGTAATATTCCTCTATTTTTCTAAGGTCTGAAGTCTATTTTACCTGACATTAATATAACCATTTCTGCCTTTTTTTTGGTAGAAGTTGGCATTATATATCTTTCCCATCTTTTTATTTCAGTATACCCTTGGAGTGTCTTGTAGATGGCACACCATTGGTTCATGTTATTTTATCCACCCTGACAGTTTGCCTTTTAATTGATTCACATAGACAATTTACATTTAAGGTGATTGTTGACATACTTGGACCTCAGTCTTGCATTTTCTGATTCATTTTCTGATTTATTTTTACTGTTTCTTATTCCTGTTTCTTCTTAATTTTCACATAATCTGTGGATTATGTGAGCATTTTTTAAACGATTCTGTGTTGATTTGTTTATAGTTTTTTTAAAAGTATATCTCTGTATAGTTTTCTTAGTGATAATCCTAGATATTAGAATACATGTAAGGAACTTATCATCTCTTGATACTAATGGTTTTTCACCTTGCTGCCATTTGGGTATCTTTACCCATCCCTTGCTTTAAATATAATTGTCTCAGGTGTCTCCTGTACATACATTGTGTACCACCTCAGAGGGTGTAATGATTTTTCACCTGTTCTGATATTCTTTTTTTCCTAAAGTTCCAAACTTTTCTCTGTTGCTTCCTTCTCACTTTAGAGATCTCCCTTCAACCACTTTTTAATGGTAGGTTTGCCAGTACAGGTCATCTTCACAGGTTTTCCTTCACTGGAGGATGTTTTTCTTTCTTCCTTTATTTCTGAAGGATATTGTTGCCAGATGGAGAATTCATAGTTCACAATTTTTTTTCTCAGTATTTGAAAATGTTGTAACATTTTCTTGTGGCCATCGTGGTTTCAGATGATAAATCTACTTTCATATAAATTGTTATTCCTCTTTTCTTTCTGGCTCCTTTCAAGTTTTTTCTTTGTTTTTAGTTTTCAGAAATTTCATCATGATGTGTCTTGATGTGGATTTCTTTGAGTTTATCTTATTTGACATTCATTCAGTTTCTTGAATCCATGAGTTTATGTCGTTCACCAAATTTAAGTTTTCAGATGTTATTTTTTAATACTCTTTTATCCATGCTCTTCTTTCCTTCTGGCAATCTGATGATAAAATATGTCAGATTTTTTTATTATCTCAAAGGTCTCTGAGGCTCTGTTTTATTTAATTTTTTGTCAGCCTATTTCCTCTGTTTTTCAGATTGAGTAAATTCTGTTGATGTCTTCAAGGTCACCCACTCTGTCCTTTATTAATCCCACTTTGTTATTGAGCCTATTCCTTAAGTTTATATCCATTACAATATCTTTTATTATACAATTCCAATTTTGTTTATTTTTATGACATAATTTTTTGATGAGATTTTTGGTTTTTCATTTGTTTCATGATATTGTATTATTGATAAGATTGTTGAAACAGTTTCATGATAACTGCTTTAAAGTCCTGGTTAGATAATTCTACTATCTGATCATTTCAGTGTTGGCATCAGTTGACTGTTTTTTCACTCGACTTGTGACTTTCCTGGTTCTTAGTATAATGAGTGATTTTTAAAAAATTTCTCTTGGACATTCTTGTTGTTAAGCCTCTCTTCCTAAGTTTAGTACAAAGGCTGCTTTCGTGAGCTGTGGCTACAGTGGCATTTAATATTTAGAGCCATTATAATGCCATTTTGGTCTGCCTGCTTTATCTTGTGTCCTGGTGCTGCTTGAAGATAAGGAAGGAGTTTCTGCAGGTTGGGTTCCCTGATGCCTCTAGGTCAGGGAAGGGAGTATGTGGCTCATGGAAGGACATGGGTGAAGAATGCTTTCTGGCCAGGTGCTTTTGTGGAGGGATGCACCTTACATGGTGTGTCTGGGTTGGGGAGGGCAATCTCATGCTGGCAGGGTAGGAGAATATCTCTCCTGGCCAGTTTTTGCTAGTGGAGTATCTGATTCATCCCTTTACCAGTCCTGCCTCACCTGGTGGTGTTGACAGGGCTCTAAGTCAGGTCGCAGAAGGAATGAGCATACCTGGGCTGCATTCTGTTGCTATGAGGCTTGGGTTGGGAAATGCCAGGACCAGCACACCTATTGCGCAGTTCAGGTGCCTATGAACTCTGAAGATCTCTGGACCCAGGGTCCCTAGCCAACTCATCTTTCAAACATCTCCTCCAGTTGCTCCTTGGTTAGTTCTAGGATTTGTTTTTGTTCTTAGAGGGAGGGACAGGGAGAAATTAGTCAGTACCACCTTGTCTAGACCTGACATTTATAGGTCAGTCCACAGATATTTTGAGATCTCATTTGTATAGTCTGTGGAAAACACAGGGACACATAATCTACAGAATCTTTGTGTGTCACGTGGACTGGCCAGTTGGGAACAAAGAGCTATAGAGAACGGCAAAAGTGAAACCGCAGATGTCTCCAGGCAAAATGTGATTAATTGCCAACTGAGTGACATGGGTAAGAAACACTGGGGACTCAGGGGAAGGAAAGATCAATGCATCTCCTAGCCTGACCTGGGCAATTAATCACCACAGTTTTTAAATGGTCTTGATACCCATAGGATATGCTCTTCAGATTAAAGAGGCTTCTAGCTGGTAATATGGAACTGACAACTAAAAGGTAACTTCTTAAAACAAGTCACCTTCCCCCAAGTCAGCTATGCCCTGCTTTGTCGTGTACTGGGGGAGTGGGAAGCAGGATTGTGAGATATCAGGGGAGTTGGGGAAATTTGGGGACGATGGCTTTTAAAATGACTAAAACCATAAAGGCAGTGACTGATATGCTGGAAAATTGGCTGGCTGGCTCAGTGCAATTTCTAGTTTTTAGAAAGAGGTAGCAAGCCCACCATGTGAAAGGGCATGTGACAATAGGGAAAGCCAGACACGCAGGGCTGTACGGAAGTAGGTCACAGGCTTGGCTGCTCTATCAAGACAGTGCTACAGGAAACAGCACTGTGTGATGGTACCCAGCAAAAGGCAGGGGCTAGGTCCTGAACTGGCCTATCAGAGTGCTCAGATAGGGACTGCGGGCCCACCTCTGACTTGAGGGACTCTGATTTGGGGACTTGCACGTATGTGCCCCTTCCCCAGTTGTTCCAATCACCTGATTCTGTGTGGAATGTCCCTGTACTAGGTGGTATGTGGTGCCAAGGAGGGGAGGGGGAGGGGAGGCAGAAATAAAAATGCAACATACATGGCAAGATTGATTTTTTTGGACAAAAGGTTTGTAATATGAAGCATAGCACTTGATAGAAAGGAAGATGTTTCAGGGTTATTTTAAGGATAATAGCATTTAGTGCTATTGTTATTAAAACGAAATATCTCAGCAGGGTATCTCTGAGTTAGTCCATATGGTGCTAGTGTTTTTTTAGTAAACAAAAAAGAACTGTAAATAGTAATATTAAATGAAACATCAGAAAGACCAATTTCTTTTAAAAGCTAAGAAAATGTGAAGTTATATGACCAGGAATTTCTAATTGTGTTTAAAAATCACAGTACAGAAATCTGTATTATTATTATTAATTATTATTATTATTATTATTATTATTATTATTTTGTTATTCAAACACAGTTAAAAATTTAAAGATGAATGCTGGGAGAATGTTGCATACATGTTAATAAGCCTAGTGTCAGTCAAAGAAAGAAAGGGTTTACCTCTTTTGTGTAAGTCCATTAAAGTCATGACTAATACTAAGCAAACAGCAACAAAATGCATACTTTTATTTTGGCTTACTCTATATAAGTTGAAAATCTGTTTATTCAACAAGAAAATATTTACTGCTCACAAACTACATTCAGGTACTATTCTAGGGACTGGGAATGGAATAGTGAACGAAACACATAAAAACCTGTGCTCATTCGTTTCATCTAAGACACTATCAAGTGTCTGTGCTTGGGGTGTGTGTGATGGGTGTGAGAGAGACAAGCCATACTCTACTGGGTGTCAAAAGGAAGCCAATAGGGAATTTACCTTGGGACACGAATTGTAAGCATGCATTTTATAAAAGTAGACTGTGTTTACAAATGGATAGAAAGAAATATATGACTGATTTTAAGAGGAAAAATGCTCATAATCTCATATGTACTTAAGGCTACACATGATTTTTAAAAATATAAATTCATTTTTTTGTTCAATTCAATGGCACATTGCTGAGTTTACAAGGTGCTGGACTAAACAGTATTAGTTGGAACTGAGCGATTGTGAGGAAAAATTTTTGTAATTTCTTTTCCTACCTCTAAAATGAGAATATTATAATAATGTGATAAACTTTCTCTTTAAATAAAAATGTGATTTGGAAATGTGAATGTCACATCCTTACCAATCTTCTATTACTTTCCTCCTCATACTGTATTTTCCAGGCAAAACTAGACTTCTTCCTCCATCTTCACACATATTATTTCTCACTTCCAACCCTTTGTTCATCCTGTTCCTGATAATGTCCTTATTTCTTCCTTTCTCCTAAAAAATTCTCTAGCTATCAAAACTTAATTTACCCCCCCACCCCTTCCCAGGATGTCCTTTCATGAAACACAAACTTTGCCATCAGCCCCCACCCACCCAGTGCCTCCTCTGCCCACCTGTGTTAGCGGTTAACCCCCAGCCACCCCTGCCTGCTAGATGGCACACTCCCTGAGGACAGGGACCATTCTACGGATCTTATTGTGTCCTTCTAGGGAGGCTGCTCAGTAAATATTTATCAAATTGTATTTATAACGAATCTTCAAGTGATTTGAAGATAACTCTTCCCCCCTACCCCTCAGTTTCCCAGGCTGCATGTCTGCAGTTTTCTTAAGACTCAACATGTCCAAAGCCTTTTTTGTCTTTCTGTTTGCCTGTGTTTAGACATTGTTCCCCTTACAACATGTCCAGAATGGAAAACAGTATTCTTCTAGGGGTCCAGTATAGCACAATGACCAATTTCCTCATTCCAGGAGGAAAAACTACCTGCCCCCGCCCGCACCCGCCCCACCATCTGAGAGTCATCTTGTGTTAATGATCACCGGGAAGTTAAGTCAACCAAGAATTCTCTGAGCACCTAGTGAGTCTGGGTCACACTGCCAGGCCTGGTGGCTGAGCCAGCCAGCCCTGGTGCCTGCTTCTGGCATCCTATTAAATCTACCTTTGAAAGATTCACCTATCTTTCTTGCTTTAGACACTGAGATACATCCAACAAAACAAACAACAGCCTTTTGATTCCAGACACCAATGGACCTTCCTCTGAAGAATATTTGATGTGCAGACTTTATCAGCCCTGAATCCTGAGAGCTGGTTTCCTTTTTGCCTGCCTCATACACTTTATCTAAAAAGTCTGTCTGTAACTGGGATGGTCCTGTTAACACTCACGCCAGCTTGGGGCACAGCACTGCCTTTGAATACCTTCTGGAGGCCAACAGCCAGAAAGTTGGTGTTTCGTGACTCCATGCTGTATCTTTTTTGCTCTATAAAGAAATAAACCTACTTACTTCCCTTACTTCCCTACTTACTCCTCTTTCCCACCAGAAATATGGCATATGCAGCAGAGTCCTAACTCTTGTTAAAATTCATTTTTATTTGTTTATAATACAGATCTTTGAGTTTATGACAGTGTTTCCTATAAAGATGTTAAACAATCATGAAAATTTTTTGGAGGCAATTCTCAGTCAAAATATCTTGAGTTCACAGTATTAAAGTGTCACAGGAGAAACTTAACAGTTTTCTATAAATTTAATTGCTACCTTGATGTAATTATGTCTACAGGACAGAATACTGTATATATTTTATTATCCATCAGTTTCTTTTTTAATAGGAGTGCTGTGCTTTGTATAAGTCAATTATTTTTGATAGTTACTATAATTAATATTTAATTATATTTTATTATCCTCATTTTATGACATCACCTTGGTTATAATCAAAGCATTTCTAAACATTGTACTTCCATAGAGTGTTTTATATGTGCATACTATTACCTTGTTAAAATTTTCCCAGTGTCAGTGTATACATATATAGATATATATATGTGTGTATATATATGTGTGTGTGTGTGTGTGTATATGTGTGTGTGTGTGTCATTGTGTATTAGAAAAATTCATTAAATCTGTCTTCACCATGCATCTTTTGGTCTCTCATTTTTACATAATTGTCTAGCCTATTTTTAACGAATGACATTTTCTCTCCTGTTCTATATAAAACACAGCCCCCAGAAATAATATTACAATATAACTTTCTTCATTCATTCGTTAGCTGCATCAGTACAGGATGAAATAATAAATTTCGATGAATTTGAGATGTTGCAGCTATTACTAATCCTCAGTCTTCTAAAGCCTATAATTTGGCCTTAGAAAGATTTAAAATTAACCAGAGTGACTTTTATTTAAATGGCACATCTTCTTCTAGGTATTCACAAATTGAATTTATAGTCATTTTTATAAAGGAGAGAAGAGAAATGAACATTTGTGAGTATCCGTGTGAATCTGTTTTAGATGTGTGGCCAAATATGTCTTATATGTGTTCGCTCCAAAACCCTTGTGAGTTGGGAAGCACTGTCTCCACGTTTCACAGTGGAGGGAACACACATGTAAAGATGTTAAATACCCAGGGTAGAGTTGTGCAGCTGCCAAGGGGTGCAGGTGGCTTTGGATGTCTGTCCTGCTTCCCCCTCCCCAAGTCACTCAGCCTGTGAATGTGAAGAGCCTTTGAAGTTCTTGCCATAGCATGTCAGTAGACCCCTTCTGGAGTCAGGGCTCAGGAACTGCCTGTTATCTCGGTGTTCCAAGGCTCTAGGATGGAGACTGGGTTCACGGTGTTTCATGGTACTTGTCATCCTCAATAAGGACTGACTTCCATAGTGCTTCCTGGGTAGCCAGGCACTGTTTTAAGCACTTTCTACATATTATCTCTCTCAGTCCTCTTACTGACTCTGTGGAGTACAGCATTGATATTACTCCCATTTTACTGGTAAGGAAGCTAAAGCACAAAGAGGTCACAGAACTCACGAAAGGTCACATAGTAAGGTACAGAACCAGGACTGGCACCCGCGTTCAACATGCACATTTCTAACCACCAGAGCACATTTGCCTTGAAGGGTCCATCCTTTGAATTAGGCACAGAAGGGCTCTGGCAAAGGGAAGAATGTTGCATGAGAGGGTTTCTGCACTCAGACCCCCTTTTCAATTCATAAATAGTCTAGTTCAGGTAAGTTTTTTGTGCTAAGGAGCTATTTTCTTAATAAAGCTTAGAGATAATAATAATACACAGGGCTGGAAAATCATGGGACAGGGAAGAGCAAGACATTGGAAGGCAAGTCAGGACGAGCATTTTCAGGTGGGGCAAGGGTTAGAGGGAACTGAGTGAGGGTTTGGGTGCTTGGAAAGCAGAGGGCTTTTCTGAAGTGGAGGAAGGGAAACCGAACCCATCTGGTACCTCTTCTTTTCTAAAGGAGGCAATTTATCACTTCACTTTACATCCTCCAGTCACATTTAGGACAATTTAGTCAGTTCCAGGACTGCAGAGAAAATAAAGCTGTTACAATAAAGCAATATTTACTAATAATTGTAAAATTAACCCCCACACAAACATCTTTCCTATCCTAACCTGGCTTCTATCTATTTGTTTCTCCCTAAGAGGTTGTAAACACCCGACACTAAATTGCAAATCAATGCATTTTAGAGATGTGACATGCTAATAGTAACAAGATGAGGGGTTTCATGATGTTGGAGAACTCCTGGCATCATAGGCAGAGCCTTTGGCAGATGCGTGTTTGGAAGAGTTAGACAAGTTAGTAATTAAAGAAAAATCAATTAGGATGGTGGCATGGTAAGTATTTTTAAAAAGAAACGAAATCCTTAGAAGAATCATAGACACTCTCAATTATTTTTGTAAAAGTAATCCTCTTTATAGATCAAAAATCAGAAGGATGTTCTCAAGGGCAATCAGACAATTGTTGTCAGAAAAATTATTTTGAAGAATAATTATGACTTGATTTATTCTTTGCTTAAGACTGTGTGGTTACAATTAGAACACACAAAAAATGTTAAGTTACAAAATAAATTCTCTTAGTTTTTAGACTAAATAAAAATTTATTTCACTATTTAGTGTAGAACTTTAGCCTCTATTTTTTATAGCTTCCTCTTACCTACCCCTTTCTGCCACCAAATCATTTTCATCATTATTAGTAGTAATGAATCATGATGATCACTCATTCAAAGAACAAACATTGTCTCCTATGCCCTAGGCACTGAGGTATGGAATACAGTGACTTTATATCTCTTTGACCCAACAGAATATTCAGATTTCATCACATAGTTTCATTTTTTCTCTCCTGGAATCTTGGTCACATGTTCACCCACATACCCATTTTATTTTAACTTGTTTCCTTTTTATTTTTGTCAGGTCAAAAAACAAAACAAAATCCCTAGATACCCAACAATAAAATGCAGAAATATTTGGCTACTTGAGGAGTATAGAGGTAATCCATTTAATCTTACTGTGATGTTACATTTAGTGTTACTGTGTGATTGATCATGTAATTATTTGTCCAAACTGAATTGATACAATTGCATATGTAATTAAGATTTAGCTATATAATCATTTTGTTAGTAATGCTTTGTCTCTCTGATAAAGCAAATTGCTCTTAGAAATTTGATTTTAAAAATTTCTTCATAGTGGCTAGGGAAAAAATATAAGAAACTGTTTTTAAAGCACTTGAGAAGAGTGAAAAATATCATTTCATGGCTATTGTGTGGAAAGACAGTTTATGCCATTATTTGATGTTTGAAACACCACGTTAAGAGCTATAGAAGATGTCTATAGATGCATGTGAGTGTTTTAGAATGTTCATATATTGGATGGAGTTCACATACTTCCCCCAAAGTTCATCTTTTCTCTTGCCTTTAGGGGAACTAAAAGGAAACAAGTATTTTACTTAAGAAGATGGAAACAGTTTAATCATAAAATAAATAAAAGGGTTTAGATGTATGACTGTTAGCAGCTTATCTCCTAAATGGATGGTTTAAGTACTTTTACATACATTATTTCATTTAATTCTTGACAGTCTCGTTATCTTGGTACTGTTATTTTCCCATTTTTACAGATGAAGAATCAGAAGCCTGACTAATCTGATTTGCTCAGGGTCGCCTTGGAAGTGGCAGAGCCAGGACTGAAAGCCAGAGTAGTTCTGAATGCCAGGTCCATGGCCTGGCCCCCAGCATGCTGCCATAGCCTGGTCTCCTAAGTGAAATAAAACTCTGCGAGATGCCAAACCTGTTCACTGAAACTGGAACAAATAGGAGCTTATTTGAAAATGTTATTGGTAACTTAAGTTAAGCCCTCTGTTACATCTTTACTTTCATTTTTCCAACAAAAGTTTTGTTTGGAGGAATTACAGTTGATCCTTGAATGATGCAACAGTTGGGGGTACTGACCTCCTAGGGAGTTGAAATCCACATGTAACTTTTGACCCCCAAGAACATAACTACTAACAGCCTGCTGTTGACCAGAAGCCTTACTGATAAAATAAACAGCCGTTAACATACATTTTGTATGTTATATGTATTACATTCTGTATCCTTAGAATAAGATGAGCTAGAGAAAAGAAGATGATACTAAGAAAATCATATCAAAGAGAAAATATTCAGGCACATGGATGGACCTCAAAATAATCATGATAAGTGAAATAAGCCAGACAGAAAAAGTTGAAAACCACATGATATCACTTATGTGGGATATAAACCTAAAAGCAACAAAAGAATAAGACAACAGACTTATGAACATGGACAATGGACTAGTGGTTACTAGAGGGTTGTGGGGAGGAGGAAGGTAGATGGGGTAAAGGGGTCAAATATGTGGTGACAGAAAAAAATCTACTATGGGAGGAGAACACACAGTGCAATTTATATGCTTTACTGTTAAATTGTACACTGGAAACTTACTGGATTTCATTAAGCAGTGTCACCCAAAAAATTAATTTTTGAAAAAAGACATTTATAGTAATGTACTATATTCACTGGCACTGTCTGTTTACAAGATGAGTTGTCTGTCAGTACCTACAATAATATTGTCTTATATGATACAAAACACTGTAGATGCTGAACAAATTACTAGCTCTAGACATCAGAATGAAAGATGATGTAAAAAAAGAAATTCATACTTATTTACAGGTATAATGATCCATGCATTGACAGCGAAGAAGCAGCAGTATGATTGCTTTATGGCAGCTTAGTATAATTAACATGATGGTTCATGGCAGTAAGGAAACCTCTAGAAAATTTTTTGATATATTAATTTAAAAAATTTACATGTACATTGCCCTGTGCAGTTGAAACCCACCTTAAAGGGTCAACTGTAAATTGAAGTTCCATCCAAAGGTTTCTCACACTTTTCTTTCCCACTGTTCATATTGCTGTAGTTGGGGATTAGTAGTTGTCATGAGCTGGTGGTAAGGAAAACAAGATTTTTGTTTTCTGTTTGGGGCATGTATGTGTATGTGCGCATGCTGCTGCTGTGGTTTTAACTCTCAGATGTTTTCCCATGTGGACTGCTGGTTGGGATGGGAGGAGGCCACACATGCCAGCAACTCTGCCATGGACTTCCAGGGGCAGAGTTCTTAGAAATTTCATCCTTTCTCGGGATTAGGCAGGGAGCTCCATGTGGTGCTAGCAGGACAACTCAGAGAAGGCAGTTTGGGGAAGGGGGAGAATGTGTTTTCAGCGAGGCCACATTGTCCATCTTGCCTTTTCATGTTCATCTTCCTTCTTCCTTCGAGTTTTTCTGTTTCGAATGAAATAGGATAGAACAATAAAGGAATTAATTGTATTTGTATATAAAGTCAGGCAAGGGCCTCAGACAGTGTTTGGAAGCCAAAACGTGTCATGGGGCAGATAGATGGGACCTTGGACAGCAAAGGGAGTTGTTGCAGGATTTGTTAAATGTGAGGTTCTCCATGGCCTGGAGTTTCCTAAAGGGATGAGTTATGCAGGCAGAGTAGTCAGGCCCTCAAAGAAAAAGGTGGACATAGGCAGTCATGACAAGTGCCTAACCTCACACAGAGAGCTGGGGATCTGTACTGTATAGTCTCATTAGTCCAGAACAGTGTTTGGAACAAAAGTCAAGCAACCTGAATGAGCATCCCCTAAGTTATAGAGGTTTAGAAAAGGGATTTGGTTTTATTGCTCTTAAATACAGGTATTGAGACCTACCTTGCTTAAAAGAATTCAGCCACTTACTCTGCATGGCCAAAATCGTGATACCTGATGTTGGCTGCTAAGTCTCCATCCTTTCTTCCAAGGTTTATCCTTCACCAACCGCTTTGTTTAGTCCGTGCACTGGTAAAGGTAAATGTCGGTGTTTCCTGTGTACCCTAGTACCATGATTTCCACCTCTACTGAGATGATTTCCAACTTTCCCATCCCCACACACCCAATCCTACACGTTCCCCAAGCTGGCTCTCAATACCTTCGCTGAAAACTCTGCACAGTTTGTCTACTTCCCTTTTTGACTTCATATGCCATGTACTTGCTGGGATGTGTTATTTATATTAACATTCTATCGTAGTGCCTAATACAGGGCTTTGCACATATAAGTATTGAATAAATATTTACTTAATGAAAGTCTACATCAAATATGAGGTGAACAAAACATTGCCTAATAGAAGTCCATTGGTGACATATTTTAATAAGAATCGTTTTATCTAAAATGAAGAGCAAGACCCTCATCCATACACAAATGAAAAGATATAGTCACTGCCTTAAGGATTTATGATTAGTTTCTTAGTTTTTTTTGGCATGTAATTGGGTATTAAAGGTGCCTGAGATACAGGTTTCCCCCACTATCCAAAAGTAGAGGTTTCTACGAATCCTTTTGTCATCCAAAATGGTGTAAAGTGAGGAAGCAGTTACCATTAATTTATATGGAAATGTTTTTGAGTATTCTCAGACACAAAAAATGACGTACCAAATCATGCCAAACAGTCTTATTATGTCCAGTTTTTTTGCCAAGCACAATGATGAGCTTTCTTAGGCTTTTCTGATACCTTAGGACACACCTTGCTAACAGACTCAGACTCCATGGAGACAAAGCCCAGCCTAGAAGTTGAGATGCTGAAGGTGGTTCTGGGAAAGGAGCTGGGCAGGGCTGCTCTTGCTGCCTCTAATGGCTGGTGCACAATAAGTGCTGAACACCATTTTTGCTTTTCACCTTTTCTTGTCAAAGAAAAATTCCTCTTCAAATTTCTTTCGGTTAGCAAAACCAGATCCTGAAGTAGGTCTTTGTAAAGCAAAGTGGTGTAATGGAAATTTTCAAAAAGCAGGGCCACATACTAACCTTGGTGCTATTATTTCCTTGAACAGATCATTCTACAGAAATATCAAAAGGGTCAGCTTTGGCCAAATCCCTCTTCATCTATTACTGATTTTTAATTAGGATGGCCCAAATGAATGTGTTTTTCTCCATTCTTGATAACTGTCAATCTGCAAGGCAAGTGCCCTGTCTGAGCTTGCGGTGTGTTGTGGAGAGATTCTCAAGACAGTGGTGCATCCAGAACACCGCGCGGGGTGTCTGGGCCTCTCCCTGGCCCTTCACCACTATTGCCTGTGTGGTTGCCTGGACCAGATCCTCCTCCTCATGGTAGGGCTGTGTCTTTTGGAGCCCGGAGGAGGACTGCAGGAAGTACACATATTTCTTGCATTTAATTTTTTATGAAGCATTTAGAAAACCATTCAAACAGGTAACTGAAGAATTCATATTTGTCAAACTTTGGTTAACTGACTTTACTCATACGTAGTTATCTATACCAGTCATTCCACAAGTATATTTTGGATGCTGTCCAGACTTCTGCTGGTATGTGGCAGATCCCTCTGTCACATCCTTCACAGTTTTTCTGAGAGCTGCTGAGTGGTTGGTAAGACTTTTGTTAACAGCCTTTGTTTTCTAACCCCAAGTGTTTCCCACATACATGGCTCACTTTTTGGAGTCTGGCTTCTATCATGATTATTTACCCCAGAGTTTAGAGCTGAGACATCTGTAAAACATACCTGCACACTAAGTTTTCAAGTCAGCCGGAAGCTGTTTGAAGAAATCATTTGCATAACCTGGATTACATAGAGTTTTCCAGAGAGGGTGAGATGGTGGTGAGGGCCTCATTCTCCCAACTCACAGCAGGGGACAGAATTGAGCAAGTGGGAAGGCAGGAATTGTTCCCAGCTGCCTTCTTGTTTAGTGCCTTCATGAAGAAGAGAAAAGTCTGACTGACCAGACCACCCTGTGGCAGCAGATGCCCAGGTGGCAGGCTGACTTCTTAGGTGTGAAGGTATGATGAGAACGAAGAAGCTCAGTGAGGCTCTTCGACACCAGCTCTTCATGGTGTCTGTGGAAATGGAGAATCCATCCATGTTTTCCTGAGTCTTCAAGGAATGCGTAAAAGCGTACTTTATAGTTCCATTAGATGGATGGTTTCACCTGGTGAGAGAGCTGGGTGTTTTGCTGCTTTATTTGCTTGAACTAGACACATAGAAACTTACTTGTGTGTTTTGCAAACTTATATGAATGTGATCCCGAGAGTGTCTGAACAAAGGCGGAACAAGGACTTGTTTTGGAAGAGTTTCTCTTCCAGAGTAATGTTCCATAATAGTATTCCGTTTCTTAGAAATCCTGATCATCTCCTGAGAACCAGCTGAAGGCCATTCTTTGATCGCTGGTTCTTCCATGCTTGGTTCACATCTCTCCAGGATTCTTAGTATTCCGCATCCTGAGATGAGCTGTATATGCTCATCTGTGAGGACTAGGTCTTGAGAGCCTGGATCATGCTTTGCTTTTGTCACCCCAGCATCAACGCAGTGCCTACTGGCAGTAGGTGTCTAATAACCACTTCAGTGGGTGAACCTCATTCATGAATGTTTGTCAGAGGTACTTATAACTCTTCATGAATCCATTTTCTTTAAGCCTGTTTTTAAAAATCCAACAGGTAACCTCTTAAAGTTCATTTCTTTTTTTTTCTTTTCCTTTTCCATTATTCCACATCCTCGTGACTTTTTTGTAAAACTGCCAATTTGTACTTTATTCCTTTACCACATTCACCCAGCTCCTCCAAACCCCTTTCTCTGGCAGTCGCTAGCTTGTTCTCTGTATCTGTGAGTCTGTTTTCGTTTACTTTGTTCATTCATTTTGTTCTTTAGGTTCTGCATATAAGTGAAATCATATAGTATTTGTCTTTCTCTACTGACTTATTTCGCCCTCTAGGCCCATCCATGTCGTTAAAATTGGTAAGATTTCTTTTTTTTTATGGCTGAGTAATGTTCTATGGTATATATGTACCACTTCTTCATCCAGTCATCTATTGATGGGCACTTAGGTTGCTTCCATTTCTTGACTATTGTAAATAGTGCTATTGTGAACATAGGGGTGCATAGATCTTTACAAATTAGTGTTTTGGTTTTCTTTGGATACATACCCAGAAGTGCAATTGCTGGGTCAAAAAGTAGCTCTAATTTAAATTTTTTGAGGACACTCCAAAGTTTTCCATAGTGGCTGCACCAATTTGCAGTCCTACCAATAATGTATGAGGGTTCCCTTTTTTCCACATCCACACCAACTTGTTTTTTGATTTGTTTTTGATAGCCATTCTGACAGATGTGAGGTGGTATCTCACTGTGGTTTTAATTTGCATTTCTCCAATAATTAGTGTTAAGGTCCATTTCTTCATTGAATGTAAAATAATGTATAATTTAGTTTTTGATTGTTACATTTTAGCTTGAAAAATAAAGCTCTCTGTGGACATGGGTCCATGGGCCATTGACTCTATGTCACGCTAGGTAGAGAGGGATCTCCTCAGTGGTTGTGTCACTCACTGCCTTGTTTCATCCTCCTTTGTACCTCCAGGGCCAAGCGTGGTTTATAGCATGCAAGTGCTGAACAATTTAAAAACAAAAAGCAGTAGAGCATGTTCACTCTTCCCAGGGTGTAAACTTCATGATCCACAGTGAAAGCAGGGCTGGCTCTCGTTTCGTGTTATTCAGAGCTGGAGTCCCAGCTGGGATGGCTTTTTGATGGGGGTGGAGAGCTGTGGTCAACCTCTGTATTTCTCAGCAGCCTGGGGTTCGGGTTGTCCGCCACCCAGCTTTCACATCTGCTTTGCCTTTCATTGAGTTCTTGTCTAATCAATCCCACTTTACTTATTAGCACATTTTTAAATGTGCATGTTATTATTGGTAGGGGAACAGGTAATAATACATCCAAGTAGCTTTAATTTTACAGTGAGAAAAATTCACACTGTGACAGAAATATTTTTAACTCCAACCCAGTATAATCATCTCCAACTCCAGTTTTGGCCATTAGGACAGTAAGTCAATGTAAATAGGCTTATTTTAAACTCAGAGAACTCATGGGAGACAGAAGTAGATTAGGTTGAAAGCCCGTGTTTAGTCTCATCTAGATGAATACCCAGACAGAAATTGTAAGAAGAGACTTCAGTGGGCAGAATGATGTGCTTGTCCCAGTCTGAACTGCTGAGATGACTGAACACCTGATCTGAGAGACATACGAGAGGAAAATCATGAGAAAACTCTACACAACTGTCACAGCACCATTATTAGATAGGACACTGTGACAGTCAGCAGAAGGGTAATAGAAAACCAGTGGGAAATTACTATTTCACATTCAGCTTCTTTTTAACCAAGTAGACTTCATTAGAAGCAGATCACCAGGTAATAATTTGACAATTATCAAGTACTGTAAATCTATGAAAGGTGAGAAAGGATCTTCACTAAAATGAAGAAAAACACTTTCACCTGATAAATGCTCATTTTTTTCCAGAGGAAAAGAGCCCTTTTGGTCTGAGAAGAGGACAGCATCACATTTTCTTTTAATGATCAAAGAATCATGTCCCCATATAATGACATCATCACCCATTGAGAATTAGGAGTATTACCTCTAAAGTCGATGAACTAGTGTTTTTCTACATTTCCCAGCATTTAAGTAACGGTGACTTAGGGATTAAAGATTAGGGATGTCATTTTCCTCTTGGTGTCTGTCATGAAGCCAGTAAAGGGTACTGGGACTGCGGACAGTGTCCAGTTGCTCATGCCTGTCCCTAGGACTGACTCAGCCTTCAGAGGATAGAGGACTGTTTGCATCAGGTTCTCTTGCCTTGGTGCTCTCTGTGGTGTTGGGGTCCTGGGGGCTGTTTGTCTTCCACACTGGTTTGGCCTCTGGCTTGCTGAGATGTAGTCCATCTTGAGTCCAGACACTTGGCAGACTGGATGGAATGGTATTTTAGTGAGCTTTCAAGGCTGGAACAGGCTGGGTCTTATTCATGACAACTTTTTAAAGTGGCAGTGCTGCTGAAAAACAGTTTCCTTCAGTATAGAAGGAGTAAGGGTTTCTTCTGTGTGTTTTTTTCCCTGCCTTCAAGTCCGTTGTGATTGTATTACTGGGAGTGAGGCACAGCATAGTGTCACTGAGCCAAGTGAGGTGAATTGGGTAGAGGGAGGATTTCGTCTCTGTGCTCCTCTCTGCTGGGAATTCCTGTGCTGCCCTCCACCCCCCCCACCCCCACTTAGAGCTAAGTGTTCCTCTCTCTGAGTCAGCACCATCCTCTGACATGCTTAGCTTGTTCCTGCCCCAGGACCTTTGTACTTGCTCTGCCTTTTGCCAGGAACGTTTCTTTCCTAATTATCCAGAAGGCTGTTTTATTCCCCCTCTTAATTCAGGTCTCAGTTTAAATACTACCTTTACAGAGAGGCTTTTTCTGGCCATGATATCTGAAATAGACCTTAGCAATCACTCATTATCACATCATCCTTATTTTCTGAAATTGTCTCAATCATTAATTTTTTTCCTTATTTTTGCTTTTTTTTCTTCCAATTTTCTCTTCTTCATGTCATCTTGAATATAAACTCCTTATCCCTAGAAGAGTGTGTAGCGCTTAGTAGGCGACTAAGAGACATTTTTTGAGTAGATGGATAACATGTTTCTTACTGTCATGTGACATGCACACTACAGGCTGCTTAACCATGAGGTCATCAGTGCCTCAGGCTCATTCTTTTGGTTACCAGCCTTAGTGTGTAGCTTGTATCCTCACACTTGCTTTACAAAGTAGTGACAGCTGCAGCTCCAGCCATCATGTCTCTGTTTTTGATAGGAAGGAAGAGGATGGACAGAGGAAGGCTGCTAGGTAAGTCCCAAAAGATAACTTTTCACATCTCACTGAACAAAATTTAGTCATATGAGTAGTCACAACAGAAATTGGAAAATGTAGTTTGTAACTTGCCTCGTCCTATGAAATTCGGAACGATTAGTAAAGAGGAACGGGAGAGTGGGTAGTGATATGCTGCCCGTGGTCTCTGCCACTATATGTAACTGAGATTATTTTAGACTAGTAGGTTTGCTGGACACAGTGTGCTATTCTGTTCTTAGCATAACATATAACAATAGCGTAGTAACTTGTTATCCAAGAAACTCTTTTAGGCAAAGCATCTCATGGCAAAAATGGCTGCTAAATCTTCTAAGGAATTTTTCATAGTCCTGAAGGGCTGCAGTCACCATCCACACCCTGAGGACCAGCCCTCAGCAGGACTGCCCTGCTCGGCAGGGCCCTCTTGGTACAGGTATACTTTCAGCAGCTGCAGAAGGTCCTCTACATGCCAGGGCTCCCAAGGCACATGCCGGGGACACCCCTTCCCCACAGCCTCTCTGACACCCTCTGTGGTGGACCTTGTCATCTGATGAAAGGGAGTGAGGCGGGGTGGTCGTGAGCTAAGAGACAGGAAACATGACAAATAGGAATTGCCTCCTGGTTTTCATTTTGGTTTCTGAAAGCAAATTATGTGGAAAGATGATTTGGAAAACTAAAAAATTCTGTCCACTCGGAATATTTTTCTAATTGCATAATTTGTGTAAAATATTTTATAATCAGAGAGGAAAGCCCATATATCAGATTCAGTGTAACAACATCCACATCCCCCATGTGGGTTAATGTGCAAACACACAGAGAAACCATGGAGCATCAGGAGTCCTGATTTACCATCATAGCACAAGTCCTTTGCCACGTGAAATGTATAAATGTGGGGGTAGACGTTAGTAAGAAATGTAAGGTCTAAGTATTCACAGAGGGGTATTTTTTTCTCCTAATTTAGCTGTTTGCTCAGAATAGCACATCTAACTATAATCTCAGTTATCTAGGCCCCATCAGAACAATATAGTCATCATTTAGAATAAGACTTAAATATGAAGCTTTTATAAACCTTTAACGCCTTAGCCTTATCCCAATAGAAAGCTGACAGAGTAATTAGCAAAGTCATTCTTATTAATGCCATAAACAGATAATGAGAGAAATACAGCTTTCACTTTTTATGTTTCAAGTGTTTGGTGACTCTAACAGAAGCAGTCAGAATATCAAATGTTTCAGGAAGCTTAGCTTAACAAATAGCTATATTTATCTCTGTCTGGAGTTAAGAGACATTAAAGTAAATTGTTAGTTTCTAATTTAATATGCCACAGCCTTTCTAAAGCTTCATGTAGACCTGGGATTTTTCATCTTGGATAATTTGTTTCAATTTCTTGAAAATATTTAAACGTTCCTTAGATACAGTGTCAATCTAAATTGAAAGGAACTATTCTGTAAGAAAGAGGCTTAGGCATTCTCTGACAAAGAAGGGAGCTGATGGAGGCCTTTTTCTCTTCTCAATTGAAGAACTTAGTCGTTATGTTTCTGTGATTAGGTGAGTGAAACATCCAAAGTGACAAACTTAAGTTTATCTTCATAAATATGTGTATTTATTCACTAATAAAGGAAACACCCAGGTACAAATCTTCCTCTTGACATTCTGCCAGCCTTCTCAGGAAACCACTATCAAACAGGGTGTTCCTTGTGGAAGAAGTCAGTCAAGATGAAATCTTGTTTCCTGTATTTCTCATCCTTTTTATTCATAAAATAATAATAATAGCATTTGTGTTAGGGTCCTCCATAGAAACAGAAGCAGAGTGTGTGTGTGCATGTTTGTCTGTGTGTGTGTATGTGTGGAGAGGGGAGGGAGAAGGAGAAGGAGGAGGGAGGGAGGGTGAGGGAGTAGGAGAGAGGGAGATAGAGAGAGATTGAGATTTATATTAAGGATTGGCTCCATGACTGTGGGAGTTCACTGTCTCAACATCTGCAGGGCAGGGCAGGGCAGGGCAGCAGACTAGAGACCCAGGGAAGAGTTGACCTTGCAGTCTGTCGGACTCTGAAGGTAATCCGGAGGCAAAAGTGTCCCCTCAGAGCCTTCGGTCTTTTTTTCTTAAGGTCTGACACTTGATCAGATGAAGCCCACCCACACGGTGGAAGTTAATCTGCTTTAAGTGTTAAACTTATCTAAAAATACTTTCACAGCAACATCTAAACTAATATTTGACCAAAAGTCTAGGTGCCATGGCCTAGTCAATTGGTACATAAAATTAAATATTCAGCAATATCATCATCACCACCACCACCACCACCACCACCATCATCATCATCATCATCATCAATGTACTGTGTGCCCAGTGCCATTTTAAGCTCTTTACATGTACTAACTCACTGGACCCTCATTACAATCACATCAGGTACATACTTGTATACCCGTTTGACAGATGATAGAATTGCAGTCCACAAGCTCAGATGACATGTCTGTAGTTCTGTCATTAGTCTAACCTGGTTGTGTACATGTCTGTCTTGCCTAGAAACTTACCTTGAGGATACAGGTGATATTATTCTCCTTGTGTAGGTGCTCTGTAATTGTTTACTGGCTGAATGAACGATAATGGTTACTATATATGGAATAGTTACTGCGTGTTAGGACTGGGTTAAGTAATCTTTAAAATAATGTAATAAGGTAGGTATTTCAAATAATGGGGAAGCTGAGGTTCTGAGAAGTTAGTAACCTGAACAAAGTCATGGGGCTCTGAGTGATGGAGCCAGGACCCACATTCAAGTCATGATTCTAAAACACCTATGAAAATGTATCAGAATTAAAAGGATAAAGCCAGTAATAATGGATAGATGACTCTAGAAATACATAAGTGACTGCTTTCTTTTTGGAGCCTTTTTCGTGTACTCTAGGAACCATCTATTCCAACTATTCTAGGATAGTCTTCCCAGTTATGAGCATCCTGTCATAAACACTCATCATTATCACCACTACTGTTATCACCACTATCACCACCACCACCACCACCACTACTGCTGCCACCACTATCACCACCACCATCACCACCACCCTTCCATTTACGTGTTTGATAGACCTCATGTCACTAGACTTATCATCTTCAAATAAATTCTATTCTTGTTTTCAAATCTATTCCATTAAAACCCTTCAATTCACTTAAAATATATGGCTTCATACCTGTATCTCCTCGTTATGCTTCTTATATCTTTGTGAATTATCTTTTTCTTTTCTCTTTCAGCCTTTTAAATCAGGACGTCATTGGTTCCTGTGCCTGTCCACTATAAAATTATACTTTTACTCTGTTCTTTTTTTTCCTGAGTATAAACAATCACTGAATTTTTTTTTTTTAGCTTTCAGACCTGTTAAATAGTCATAGATGACCTTAGAATGTACCTGAATCTCTGAAGGCTGCACTTGCTGAGGTGGCATCAACACTGACTGCGGACAGTGCCATTATAGTCAGTCTAACTCTGGCTGGTGTCTGTACTGAGGGCAGAAAATGTCTGCCAACGACTACTGAAGAAAAACCCTTTTCTTAAGGTCATTAGTACTTTAAAGAGGGTTTGCCTTTCTAACAAGTGTGTTTACACTTCATAAGTCCAGTAATTTCTCCCAATGAGCTGGCATCTCCAAACAAAATCAATGCACCTTCATTATTGTTCCCTTCCTGGGGACTTCTGAGTTTGAAGTTGTACTCTGTTAGTTTAGTATTGCATAACTTCTCCTCAGCATTCTGAAAACTTAGGACATGAAGCTACAGGCTGTAAACTGTGTAAGCATGTGGCCCCGATGGCATTTTCTCCTGTCTGTATAGGAATGTATGTGGATTCGACAGATAACAGGAATGCCTTTATTCTCAGCTGACTTCCATGCCCCTTCAGTTCCTGGGTGGTCTGATCAGAGTAACACCTTTCATGAAAGCAGGCCAGGTGCTGACACCTGGCGCATGAAGCAGTCCAGAAGCGATCCCTTAGCTTTCCTGGGAATTCGTGTTCACACAGCACTGCCAGTAGTCACTGCTTCTGGTGACTCAGGTGAAGGATTAGCCAAGCTTCGTGTGCCTTGCTCTTGTTAATCCTTCCTACCAGCAAACTTAGATCCTCTAATTAATAACCACCAAATACCCAAATGCATTTCCCCAAAGGCTACAGTCTCTGAAGGATGTAAAGGAAGAAGCAAAGGGGGTAAAAATAAAAAATGAAAAGCACAAGAATGTTGGGTTATATTTACCTTTTCTTCTAAAGCATCTGGGAAAATTCTCTCTCTCTAGCCCTCTTCGTGGATATTTGCCTGCTTGCCTGTCTGTCTATCTGTCTATCTAGAATCCAAGATCAGCCAAATAGTGCACATGTATTTCCTCTTCTGATTTTTGAGTATAAATAATGGAGATGATTATTTGTTTTTGTTTTTCTTTGAGTCTATATTCTTACTTCCTACCTCCTCCCATTTCTTCCTTTGGCTTTACTGAATGACTCATCACACAACTCCTATGATGGGAGATGCAGAAGTGGGTTACTTACCAGGGAGACTGTTCATTGAAGTTGCATTGTTTCAAGCAGATGTTCTCAGTCCTTACCTCCATAGTGCTGACAACTCTCCGAAGGCTCTAAAGCGGAAGGGAGAAAATTGAAGCATGTTCAAATTGTGAGTATTTTCAACATAGAGAAGTGGTGATGTAGTTTTAGGACCACAGGACTTTTTGATATGAGGCTGTTTGTAGGACCCTAGAAATACCCACAGTGGGCTAGGGTCTCAGGAAGTTCTCAGCTGTCGCATGGGTCATGATTGCCACAGTCATTCATGGGGATGACCTGCCATCTCAGGGGAGTCCCTTTCTCTAGTATGGTGAGAATGTCTTCTCAGTTGGGCTCCTGGTGCTGTGCTATCCTCACTAGTTTATTTTAAGGGAGTTTCTTAAAGGAAATGCCTGCTGCCTTCTCCCCTATTTGAGATATAAATGCCTTAGTGAATCTTTGTGCAATGAATGAATGAATGAGAATAATGGTCACAAATAACCTGTCTGGCTAAGTATAGTAAGAGGAGTTTTTCAGAAAGTAACACAGCCAGTGTCCAATAACAAATATCCTAGAATAACAAATAGGCTATATTTCATGTGGCAGTGGCAGTCTATTTGTTGTGGCTGTCCCCCATGAACACCATGCTGAGAGGGGTTCTGAAGTTCTTCGTAACGCAGGAGGAAAGAATGCCACTCATGCTGGAGGTGACAGTAGACATTTGCCATCCCTATGCTCATGCTAAGCATTGAGTGACCTCCCTTTTTCAGACACAAAGGTGTAGAGGTGTTAGGAGATGTATGAACACACTTCTTTTCTCCCCTCCTGAATTCAGAACTGATTAAGAAACAAGACATAAATGATAGTCAGACATAGGGCAAAATCTCAGGGGAACAAGAAAAAGAGGGACAGAGAGGTGTTTCTCCTGTGTTTGTGTTTCTCCTTCCAGGGATTAAACATCTCAATCCCAGTGACCTTGGGTCATGGGGGACGAGTGACGCTTACCTTGAGAGGCAAGTCCTGCTCAGCTAAGTTTCATGCATGCCAGGAGAGTACAATAAAATGCACTCTTTGTAGAAAGAACCAGAAAGACCAGGCTGAGCCAGGTGTGTGTATCCTTCTCCCGTAGTCAGGGAGGGAGTTGTGAGTGAGGGGCTAAGTGAGGTTGGACATCGCCTTAACACTGGCCCTGTCTGAGGAGTGGAGGGCAAGCTGTTTTGCTTCTGGGTCAGGTGATGGAAAAGGATACCCTATTGTACTAAAACGGTAACCAGTTGTATGTAAGCACCAAGACTAATACGAGTATCCAGAGAGTCCATCAGACCTACCTTCTTCTTCTGTCTGGGTCTCATTGCCGGGTCAATCCCTGTGGCTTCCCTGTGGCCCACCCATGGATGGGAGTTTTGCAGAACATTCCTTTTCTGTTCTTGCCCTGCTCCTCTACGCACTGTCAGGTGATGTGCTCTGATTACCTACTTGTCTGTGGAGGTACTTCAGGATATATATGCTGGCCCTTTGAGGCCTTGTGGGTCCCCCACTGTTTTAGAGAATTGCCTCTGTCGCTCTTTATATGCTGGGTCACAGAGGAGGCTTCTCATAAACTTCTGATGTCTAGAATTTTATGAAAACTCACATATTCACCTTCTAGTCCGAAAATGCTGAGTCAGTAGGTTAGCATAAATGTCAAACCATGGGGCTAAAAGAGACACTCACTTGATCTAGACATCACTGTCTTGGTCCCTGTTCCCTCTGGTGGTGTGTGACAGAGAAAAGTATCAGGAGTCCCATCCAAGCCCAGCTTCTGATGGGGAGACTTTGGGCCAGGCTTCCATCCCTCACTCGCTGTGCTGTGTTGTAGGTAAGGCCCTTTTACGTCCTTGTACTGCAGTTCTGCACCAGTCCACAGGAATGGCTGGCTGCCCAGACACATGGGTGACCCAAGCCAGAAGTTTATGGTGGATGCTGTGCAGAGGTCACAGGACCCGAGCAAGGAAGCTCTTGATGCTCAGCTGGAGTTGATGCTGGAGTTGCAGGCCATCTTTCTCCCAGGACTACTTTATTCTTAAATACCACCATGTACCTGCTCTTTTTCATCAGCTCTCAAGCCTTGTGTTTAAGAGTCTTTCAAATCCTTAACCTATATTCCACTCCCTCTAGTTTAAGCTCATTGCTTCCTTGATGGGACCTCTAAGGAACTGTTCTAAGTCATCCCCAAGCCTTTAATTTTCAGAATGTTGCATTTGCCTGAAAGAGGTTTCAGGTAAAATTCATCACCAGTGGTACATGGCTCCGAATTTCTGTACCACCTTCTGCATCCCATTATGCCCCTTTCTGGGAATATAAACCTGCTTTAATTATAAACATATATATTTATTATCTGTTAAGCAAATCTAGTTTGCCTTTCTATGAAATTACTTCATTGACATGTAACTCCTAGGAGGATATTTCACATCAATAAAAATACTCACATTATTGAGACTGTACATCAGGCTCAGGAATAGAACAAGAAGGGCTGTGTTGCACAATGGAAAAGTTAATTGGAAAATAGGGTTAACTGAGAAGTCCACAGAGTCATGTGGAAACTGCCTTGCTGCCTCTCTGCATAGCCTTTTAAACTTGAAAGTGCTTTCACTGACTCTAAGAGTATGGAACTGCCATTCTTACAATTTAACTGGACAGACAGAGATAAATTAAAGTGCAGTCGAGTTTGTAAGGTGACATAGTGTTTCAGGTACAGTACTGTCTCCAAGCAAGAAAGTTAGCACCATCTGACTGGTCCCTTGCACAGTTTGCTAGTGGTGCTGCAGGGCATATCCTGTGGGAAAGGCCATCAGCACAGAGGACACCTCTGTGGTGGTGGCTATTACCTCAAATAACTGGAGTATGCTTTGCTTTTAAATCTTGTATTCTTTAATAATTGTAAAATCTGGAATGAGGACATGTGTTTTCTGAAATGCTCTTTCTCAAAGAGAAAAATGAGCAGAGTGAGCTACATCATCTGTACACTGATTGTGGAGCTGAACTGGTGAAGATAAATGTACCTGGCCTTTATAGTGACAAGACTTCACTGGTTAGGATCTTATTCTTCAGGGTTCCTGTGCACGGAAGAGGGTACAGAACAAACCTTAAACCTTATGGTGCTAGTTATTTATACGTGTAGTATGTATAAATAGCTCTGGTTTTAAGTACTTTGTGATATGGGAAAAAGAATCCATCAGTGTTCTTTCAACACCTCAACTAGTCCTCAAAGGGGCGGGGCTTGTGGACATCCTAGTGGAGTAGCGTGAGTTCAGCAACTCTTCAGTGAAGGATGACTCCTAGGTCTTGACTCGTCACACCCGGGGCACAAGCCAACTAAGAATAATAGATAGGGAAGACACCATTATATTTATTTTATTATTTTGTTCATTGTGTTACAAAACAAACAGATCCTAGGGTCATGATAATCCATGCTTATTCAATACCTTAAAACTATGAACCACCTATAAGATAGTGAAGTTTAAAAAAGCAAACTCTGTGACTTTAAACCCTCTTCCATGTGCTTTTCAGTTCCAAATCTTAAACTAGTGGTTGTTGAAACTCTAGCATGTAAAAGTTTAGGCAAGTTACTAAATCACACTGGATGTGAGAACCATCATAAATGCATTCTTTAAAAAAAAATACACACCTCTCAGGTCTCATTAAAACCTCATAGAAATAAAACATGTCATTGATAGCTGTAGATTAGAAGATACATATATATGAGTTTATATTTTGAGGCTAACTTCCTGGGTCCCAGCAGTAAGCTTAGCCTGTTAATGGCCGATGCTTTGAAGAAATGTAATTGCCCTTAGGTTAGTACCACCTATCCCAATAGATCTGCATAGCAGATACAGGCATTAATCAACACATTTGAACTGCAGTCACAGATCACCTTGTTCAGAAGCTTAGCTTGTCCTGGACATAAATGCAGGAATTATGTGTGTGTGTGTGTGTGTGTGTGTGTGTGTGTGTGAGAGAGAGAGAGAGAGAGAAGGCAGGAAGGAGGGTGGAAGAGAGAGGAGCCTATTACACCTACCAGAGAATTTTCTTCTCCCTTCTCAAATGAATTCCCTGCATATTCACAGTGTCTGTGGTTGTTGTCAGGGCTCAGTCTAGACCCTTAAGAATAAGGAGACCAGCCTGCAGGGGCTGCATTGAAGACACAACTGACTGTACCGCCTCGGGATCACGGTGAACCTTGGACTCTCGTAACTGTGAACCAGCTGTGCATTCCACTCTGCTTGTCTGTCCTGTTTGGAAACAGAAGGATGAAACATTTTTTTCTTCAGATATGAGCCATTCTTTGATAGTTTCTCAGCAGGCAGGCATGGGATGTGGATAAACTGAGTTTGTCCTGTAGCTCTCACCTGTGCATTGAGCACTCAGCCCAGACTAAGTGTTTTCTTTAAATTTGGAGATGCCGGTACAATCTCTATATAATCCTGAAAACAGTTTATCTATTTTAATAACCTAGGATTTTTTACTGTCCTGAATTTGAAACGCACAACAAAGTCAGATGCTCATTTAAAAAAGTAAAAAATTCTAATTATATGATAGTACATTTACCTGTGGTTCTCCTTCACTGAAATGTCAAACTGTATGTAAAATAATACTCATGCTCAGATATTTGTTGGTGTTCTAGCCTCTTTAGTTGTTTTAGAATGCTATTTTAAAGCTCTTTGGGTTGTAAAATGTTATACTCAAAACATATTTTTTATTTAAAAATGTTCAAATTGCATTTTACTTTATTACACTGCGAACTTGAATCTAAAGTAGGGCAATGCAATTGCTATCAGAAAATAGTTTGTTCTAAAAGGACATTTTTATGTAAGAAGATATGCTTTGAGTAATGTGGGATTTTTTATTTTTTGTTTTTTTGTTTTTGTGATGATTAATATGAGAAATCCTGGGAAACAAACTAGATTCATTTTTAAAAAGTAACCGAGGTCAGCATAAAATTACACCAAAGGAAGTAAGTAGGCAATCAGACTTAACGATGAAACGCAGGGACCTGCCTTTCCTTCTTGAGTCAAGCCAGGGTCTTACCTTTGATTATATAGTTGGCGGTGAGTTTTCTCTTACTTTCGTTTACCATTTCTTAAATCTAGCCTGAAATGTAGTAAACTGGCCTAAAATATTTTTTGTTCTTCTTTTGAAGGGAGACTTTAATAGCTAACATTTGATCCAAGTCACGAAGGTTAGGTCTTTGCGGTGTTTATGTGATGTATACACTGTTGTGCAGGATGTTTTGTGATCAGAGTTCTTAGTCAAAGGCTGTTGCAACTCCAGGGACTTGATGTGAACTTACCCCAGACTAATCTGACAAGTCCCTTAGAGTTGGGATGATAAAATTCTTTGTTCAAATGAATTGAGGTTGGGTCATCACAAGCCACAGCGATATTACTTTACTCCACAAATTGCCAAGGCCTGCCTGAGGAAATGTGTCTTGTTTTTTGCTTTCTTTCTGTGTTTCCTATTGAATTAATAGGACTGACCTCATTTATCCCAAGTGATAAGATAAAAAGAGTACCCTAACTCAGTTTATGCAGATACAGTTACTGAGCTTTTGAAGGAAGATTCTTTTACCAGGAGTAGCTTTTAAGTATCACCTGATACTCCTGGCAAACAAAGTCCAGCTTGTTCTAGTTACATAAATATAATTAGGTGGGTATGTTCCATGAAGATGACCTATAAATATCCACCTTTTCTTGCAAATATCTGTGAGGACAACGAGCTTCAGGAAACTTAAATTTAAGGAAGGAACCCTGGCTTCATGGCAACCATATTTAAAAAACATAATTTCATAATTTATGAAATTATTTAGCCTTAAATTTTAATTTCCTTTTCCATGTAATTACATCTGTCCCCACAATAGCTTTATGGACTCTGAAGCATGAAATTGCCTCCCATGTGCTCTGTGAATTCTCAGTACCTTCATGGTTCTCTGATTAGGACATAGGATTTTCAAGGCTTCAAGCCTCGGGGGCTTCTGAGGCTGGATTACTTCCGACTCATTTGGAAATCTTTGGAAAATTGTCTTAATTGCTCATCCTTCTAGCTTTTGACTTCTAAGCAAGCAAGAGCTTGTATGGGTAGGGGCATGCTCAGAAGTAGGGAGGTAAAAGAGTCAGTTGTCACATCTTTTTCTTCGAGGAGGCAGGAGGCCACTCCCTGAAGAGTGCCGCACCACCCTACACATCAGCTGACACCGGAGCCTGTGTGAGACTTTGGGGACTGGTGGGAGATTCGGTAGAAAAGAACCAGGATTGGGACCACTGGGTTTCAGTGTTGTTGTTTAGATATTTTAGAGATTTGCATTTGTGGGCAAAATCCTGATTGTGTCTGATTTCAGAAATTTTGTTTTATTTATTTTTTTTAATTGCTTGATCAGTTAATAGAAGCAGAGGAAAGAAATCAGTTTTCTAGAAGGAGGTTAATGGAAGCATGGTCTTTCTGAAACATGTTGTTTGATAATTAAAGTATAATAAAGATCACTCGTAATTCTCTGCAACCCTGTAGGTGCATCAGTCTTGCCCCTGTTTCCAGGTCATGGGCATTTGAAGCACCCTGCACATCCAATGGGACCACCAGAGTCAAAGTCAGTGTATGAGATGAAAAGTGCACCTGACCAAACTGCCCTTGAGAGGCCCAAAATTTCTCATTAAAAACAGCTTATGCCTTTTCTAATGTATCCAGTCCTCTGTGTATGCATGTATGATATATATGTATGTCCAAATCAATAATGTGTGAAGTCGGCGGTGTGGGGTTAGGAGCTTGGTTGTATAAAAAGTACATACATCTTTAAACAGTAGAACATCACTCAGCTTGGGGAGGTGAGAAGCATGAGGAACGTGCTGACTGGAGCAGCAGTTCCGGCCCCCACCTGGGACATCCACACCTGCTGAGGCAGGTGGAATCAGGAGCTCGGTTTGAATTATAGGCAGACCTCGTTTTATCGTACTTCACTTTAATGCACTTCACAGATGTTGCATTTTTTATAAGTTGAAGGTAATTCCCTCCACCAGCAAGAAGCTTATGGCACTGCTTGCTTGACTGCAGCAGTCTGGAACTGGATCCGCCCTGTCTCTGAGTTCTGCCTGTACCACCCAGACATCTACCTGTGCTGCCCATTGTACCACTGGACTCCAGCATCCACCTGCACTGCCTGTACTCTGAAATCAGCCCTTGCACCACATGTCTGCACCTTGCTTTCTCTTCCTCACCAGCTCTGTTTCTCTTCCAGGCATATGCAGGAGACTCTGGTAGTGTACCTGCTGGTTTCTGTTATGGCTATGACTTCATGGCTGAGAGTGAGGAGTAAGGACAAATTATGTTTATATCATTGACCCCTTGAACAGTTGAATTGGGTGGGGCTCAGTTCACTAAATGTGTGAGTGATAACTTCATTTCCCTAAATGCAGCCTTTGCAGATAGTCATTTAAAAAGCCAGTGAAGGCTGCCAGTTGCCTGCAGCCTAGAGAGACATCGCCTACTTCTCAGGGTCACCAGTTCCTGATCCGTATCTGAGACCTTGGTTTAGACCCTGACAATAAAGACACTCTCTGGGGAAAGAAGCTCCGCTTGTGAGCCTTAGAACACTGGAAGCCATCTAACTGTACAAACGCTGAGTGTCCTGTGTGCTAAGGCTATGCGAGGCCCTGGGTCTGCATCCCTGCTCTGCATGTGCCCTCCACCCTGCCCTCCACTCCCGCACTGCTTCCTCCACCTGAACAGCCTCAGAAATGGCAGGGATGGACCCCTGGAAAGCACAGAAAGGCAGCATAGGGCAGTGGAAGGCTGAGATTTCAGCATGCTGTCTTTCTTTATTTTTGAGTTGGCCTTCATCTGCCTAAGACAAATTGCAGAGCCTCCATTGCAGACTTTGATTAAGTACCTACTACGTGCCAAGTATTGTGCTTTCTGCTGAGAACATGAGACTTTAATATGTGGACCTCGACCTCGAGGAGATCAGAAGCAGTAGACATAAATTCCTAGATCATCTCTGTGGCAGTGAGAATCATTTCTTGAAAGGGCTTGCAATCATCTATAATAATAAACAAATTTTGTAGGAAAATATCATTATTGAACTTGAAAAAAATAGATTGATCATCCATGCCAAGCCTGAAGTAAATTTTAATGAATCAGTATGTACGAAAGGAAAAAACTTGTTAATAATAACTTAATCATTAAACAACTTTAGTCATTTGAATTTGATTCTGTAGTTCTAAAATAGAAATTCTCTTTTGGAGTGTATGGACAGGGGGAAATTACATTGATGAAATAGCATTTTGAGTTTTATGTGTCATTTTAATAGTTTCTAAATCTGAAACATAGCATGTGATAGAGTGATGTTGCTGTTTTTGCCAGAGCAGTGTTGAGTTTATAGCAGCAAGCTGAGGTAAAGTGAAGTTTGAGTCTGTGTACTGTGACAGAGGAATGGTGATAATAATTAGAAGCAAGGTCTTCACTGCTTCATCATCCTGATAATGACCGTCTTCTCATGGGTTTTAGACTTAAATGCAAAGGTCAGAAATTCAGTTGTTACTCAGGGACCACCGACTGCAACAAGGTGCCATGCTTAGCACTGTGGGAAGAATGAAAGAGGAAGAGAGAATTTTAGAGTAGACTGCATGCAGCTGAACTGTAAACTATAGATGATAGCAGGACCAAATAAAAGCTACAGTAGAGATGCAAATTGGGATCTGAGTAGAAAGGTCAGTTTCTTTGGGGACTCTAAGAAAGCAACTCAAAGGAAAGAGGTGACATACATCTAGAACCTTGAAGGGTAAGAGTTATGTTAGGCAGAGGTGGAGGAAATGCATTGCTATGTGTATGTTTTCTTTCCAAAAGAACTTAAACCTCTGAGGCAGGGAAAAAGAAATGGCCTCAGTCCCCAGTCCAGTGTAGAGCAAAAATGTTTGTTCCATGGTACTTGTTGGAGAAAGGACAGGGTAGGGCAACTCAAGGGGGGATGGTGCACAACTTACTGAGCATAGCTTGAGTTGGGCAAATGTCTGCTGCTTTTCTTTTGCGAGTCGTACTAGCAGGCTGATTCATGGGTGAGCTCACTCCCGGGGGCCTGCAAGGAGCCACCTGCTCTCATTCTCTCACTTAACCACAGTCAGAAATCAGAGTTGGTCTTAAAGTGGGCCTCTCTTGTCCTTTATTTGTAGCTGTTATTGATTGTATTCTGTGCTTTGGTTTAATTGTAAGAATTGCAACATTAAAAATGAGTTCTGTGGGGTGGCTGTATAGAAGCTTTGCACATGTTTAGAATGTCCAGTACTGGGCTAGATCACAGTGTGTTATCTTTTTTTTTTTTTAAGATATATTAACATCAGAAACCAAGAATGCAGAAATTTTATATTTGGGGGATATTTTCCCCAAAGCAAAAGTGAGGGTTTTTTCCCCCTAAAAAGAATTATTGAACAGATTCTTTAAAAATATCTGATTCACATGTCTTTCACAGTAAGCATGATAGATATGCTTATATGCCAAGGAACAACTGTTGTCACTTTGTGATTTGTCTTTTTTGAATGAATTCATTGTACCTCACTTCCTACCCAGCTAGAATTTAGAAGATCCTTGTCATCTCTAATTGTTCCTTTTGCAAAAATACAAATTAGCTCCTAAGATTATAGAACTTGTGATTGTGGCTCTTGAGAATGCTTGTCTAGAATGTGAAATGAAGTACTTGCAGTTTCTTAAGCCCAGAGCATATTTCTTTCCAGTTTTTCCATATGCTTTTCAGCATTGAGTGCTTATATTTAGTAATTGACAGTCTGTACTCTGGTGAGCTTCACAAAGCTGTTTCAGACCAAAGCTCTTAACAACACTTTGTGCACATTGTCCAGCAACGCCCTAAGGAGCCATTTAACTTTGAGTCAGGTAACACTTGGTCTGAAGATATGGCAACTATGAGAAGAAAGTTGGGTCAAGATTGGTGGGTCAAGATTAAGCAGGACCCCAGTTCTGTCTCATCCTCATATTTCCCCCACGCCATCATACTTAGAATGGAGCTAGGTTACTGCCATGCTTCCTGTGTGGTGAGGAAAAGAGTTTGCTTAAAACATACTGTATTTGTCATGGTGGTTTAAAATTCTTCCAGAAACACCTGGCGGAGCAGTAGCCCATCCTGGATTAGTGCTCCAAAGAGGTGGGTGAAAAAATATTCACCATTCGTGCACTCTTTTTCAAGGAGCCTCAAATATTTTACCACTTGAAAACTTAATAATGTGAAAGAGATCGGATAAAATAAATATAGATTATAGTCATAAGATTAGATTCTACTTTCAAATATCTTCTTTTTTTTCTTAAAAAATTATTCAGCTTTCCACAAGAAGTGGCCAAAGGCCTGGAACTGTGAAAAAGCTCATTTCAGCCCCAGAGATAAGGAAGAGTCTAGGCATAAAAGAAAAACATGTTAACTTAGGAACTTAACATGATTCTTAATTCTTAGGAACTGTATTACCATTTTCTTAATTGAGGTATAATTTGCACCCAGTGAAATGTTCATTTATTAAGTGGACTTTTCAATCCATTAGGATAAATGCTAGGCTAAAGGTGTCAGTCATCCCCATGCGTCTTTCCCCCAGCT